>CM057224.1:60312662-60912662 GCA_029891385.1 Erythroxylum novogranatense
GGAATTCGAAAAAGAAGCAACCCATTCACGTAAACAAGGTATTTTCGTACATCCTTGGTATTTTCGATTATACATCATGTTGTTGTATGGTTTTTTCGCAGTGTATTGTGAATACTCAGACCGTACTCGATCCAACAAATTCTTTGCACAAAAATTCATTAGTGGCACCAAACACAATATCATCAACATATATTTGACATATAAGCATATCTTGATTAACATGTTTAATGAACAAAGTGTTATCAATCTTACCACGAACATACCCATGTTGAGTTAGAAAAGTACTTAACCTTTCATACCATGCTCTAGGTGCTTGCTTTAATCCATAGAGTGCCTTCTTGAGTTTTTAGACATAATCTGGATATTCATGATCTTCAAATCCCAGCGGTTGTTTGACATAGACTTCCTCTTGAATATATCTATTTAGGAAAGCACTCTTAACGTCCATTTGATTTAATTTGATCCTTTTATGAGATGCAAATGCACATAGCAATCTAATTGCCTCCAACCGAGCCACAGGAGCATATGTCTCATTATAATCAAGTCCTTCTTCTTGATAAAATCCTTGAGCCACTAACCTTGATTTATTTTTAATCGCTTCACCATTCTCATCATATTTAATCCGATTTACCCACTTGACTCCAATAATAGTCTTGTCCTTTGGTGGAGCTACCAAATCCCATATATTATTCCTCTTGAATTGATTAAGTTCTTCTTGCATAGTTAGAAGCCAATTCTCATCTTCAAGAGCTTCTTTTATATTCTTGGGTTCAACTAATGAGATAAAGGCTGAATTGCTCATTTGCTTATAGACATTTCTCCTGGTTCTCAAACCATCATTTAAATCACCAATTACTTGCTCCATAGTATGGTTCTTTGTTTTAGCCCACGTTTTAATGTCGGGTACATGATTTTCTTCATCTAACTTTAATTCCTCAATCTTGGATTCAATTTCTTCAACTTTATTTCCTGAATTTCCTGCATCATCATCAAAACAAACCTTTCTCGGGGGTGAAATCATATCATCAAATTTAACATGAATACTTTCTTCAACATATTTTGTCCTATTATTATAAACTCTAAAAGCCTTACTAGTTTGAGAATAACCAATAAATACACCAACATCAGATTTTGAATCAAATTTTCCTAAATTATTCTTTCCATTATTATGAATAAAAACTTTACAGCCAAAAGGATGAAAGTAGGAAATATTTGGTTTCTTACCTTTCCAAAGCTCGTAAGGAGTCTTATTTTTGTCTCTATGTAGATACACCTTATTGATGACATAGCACGCGGTATTGATTGCTTCCGCCCAAAATGATTTAGGAAGATCGTACTCATTTAACATAGTTCTACTCATTTCTTCAAGAGAGCGATTCTTCCTTTCTACTACACCATTTTGTTGTAGAGTCCTTGGTGTTAAGAAATTTTGCTCCATCCCGTATTTGTCGCAAAGACTTTCGAAAGGTTCACATTCAAATTCACCTCCATGATCAGTTCTAATTGCAACGATTGACAGATTTTTCTCATTTTGAACCAACCTACACCACTTGGTAAATTCGTTAAAAGCATCACTTTTATTCACAAGAAATCTCACCCAAGTAAATCTAGAAAAATCATCAACAATCACAAGTACATATAATTTACCACTAAGACTAGCATGTCTAGATGGTCCAATCAGATCCATATGAACAAGTTCAAGAATTCTAGATGTGCAAATTTCTTTCTTTGGTTTGAAAGATTCTCTAGCATGTTTTCCTTTTAAACAAGATTCACATAAGTGATCTTTAACAAATTTTATCTTAGGCAGTCCTCTTACTATGTCATTTTTTGAAAGCTTAGAAATTAGAGGCAAAGGAGCATGTCCTAATTTTCTTTGCCATAAAAATGCATTTTCTTCTAATGTCACCAAACACTTTTCATTAAAAGAGCTATCATCATGTAAATCCACAATGTATGTACTTCCATGTCTCAAACCAATGAAAGCAACATGACCATCCTTCTTAACCATGCAATGCGATGATTCAAAAACTACATTGAAATTCATATCACATAGTTGAGAAACACTTAACAAGTTATGTTTCAATCCATCAACAAGCAAAACATTGTCAATGGTAGGCAAAGGTTCCTTACCTACTTTACCAATACCAATGACCTTACCTTTGTTGTTGTCTCCAAAAGTGACACAACCTTGATTCTTTGGTTTGATTTCCACAAATAGGTTCTTGTCTCCACTCATGTGCCTTGAAAAACCACTATTAATGTACCAAGTGCTTGATGGCCTTTCATCCCTTGCTTGTACCTACAATATCAACGTCCTTTCTTCTTATAGGTACCATCTCAGCCTTTCAACCTTAACACATCTCCTAGTACTTTTGCATACAAGTTCTATATGACCATCTTTCAAGCATCTAGCACATTGAGCAATTTTTCCATCCTTAGTAAATTTTGAAATTAAGGAACAATCTCTATCAAAAGGGTCATATCCTAATCCATGTCTAGAAATCGAATATCTTTGCAAAGATAACAATTTTTCAAACTTTTCGTTTCCATTTGCAAATTTTCCAACCACATAAGAAAATTCCTTTCTAAGTCTATCAAGCTCACAAATAAGTTTTTCTTTTTTAACAAGACATGCAGAATGATCTTCCTTCGGACTATCTAAATCGTCGATAGTCTCATGTAAGGCACTATTTTCAGCTACCAATTCTCTTATTTTCTTTCTCAATTTCTTGTTGATTTCAATAGTTTCTTCAAAGTCAATTTGTAAAGCATTAAAGGAATCTCTAAGATCTTGATCAAGGAAGGTTACCTCATCTTCATCATCACTTGTTGATGAGCTTTTTGCCATAAGTGCCAAGTTGTTTTCATCATTACTTTGGTATGTTTCCTCATCATAACTCCAAGTGTCTACTAGACTAGCCTTATTTTTTCCTTTGTCATATTTGTCATTTTTCTGGAAGTTTAATGTGGAGAATGAGCTTTTGCATTCTCTTGCAAGATGTCCCCTTTTTCCACATCTCCAACATTCTTCATTGCTTTTCTTTTCGTAATAACCCTTGGATTTTCTTTCAATGGCAAATTTCTTCCTCTCTCCATTTCTTCCACCATTTAATTCCTTCCTACGATTTTTGAGAAATCCTTTGAATTTTCTCAAATTTCTGGCGTACATTGCTATTTCTTCATCTTCCTCCTCTTCATCTATTTCTTCATCACTTTCATCAAAAGAAGTATTAGCTTTTAAAGCAATAGACTTTTGTGACTTACCTCTACCTCCTCTGGATTTGAGAATGATCTCATAGTTGATAAGTGATCCCACCAAGGTGTTGAATTCCAGATGATTGAGATCCTTGGATTCCATAATGGCGGTGACTTGTGAGTCCCATTCCTTCGGTAGTGAGCGAAGAATTTTCTTCACCTTCTCGCTATCTGTCATATGCTTTCCAAGGTTGCCTAATCCATTAATGATTTCTACAAAACGATCAAGCATAGTGGAAATAGACTCACCTTCCTTCATGACAAACATTTCGTAGTCGTGGAGAAGCATGTTGATCTTCGTTTCCCGAACTTGGTTGGTTCCTTCATGGGTGATGCGAAGTCTCTCCCACATTTCTTTGGCACTGGTATAAGAATTAACTCGGTTTCTTTCCTCAACTGTGAGAGCACAATAAATTAGCTTCATGGCTTTCGCGTTGATGTAAGCTTGCTTCCAGTCATTATCGTCAGATTCCAAATCGCTTTTAACTCACCATTTTCTTTCAATCGGTGCTTGTGGATCAAGATAATTATCTTCCAATATTCTACTCCTCGCTTATAATGTGATACTTCATAGGATTTTTCCAAGATGAATAGTTAGTACCATTAAATAAAGGAGGGTGGTTGTTTGTGTTACCTTCTTCCGCTTAGGTTATCAGTGCCATCCCCGAATACTTCGCTTTCGATACCAATTGTAAGTGATCTAGAAGGGGGGTTGAATAGATCTTTGAGCTTTTTGTAATTTTCTACAACAAAATCAGAAGTTAATTCACACAAAAACAATTTAAACAAATTTAAATGAAAGAGTAGGGAAGAAGATCAAACACTGTTTTTATAGAGGTTCGGTGCTAAGACCTACGTCCTCTACCTAAGCTCCCACTTAGGATTTTGCCAACCACTTTATTGCACACTTTGTAGTTAAGTGTGAATTTTTTACAATGCCACTTAATTTTCGGCTCAAACTACCTTTACAATCGATTTGTCTTCCGACACAAATCATACCTCACACGTGACCTTTCACTAGTCACTCAAATTGTAAGAGAAATAAGATAACGAATGAAGAACAAGTGCTCAGTACAATTGTGTAACAAGATAAGAACAATAATGAGAAATTTTGGAGAAATAGAAGAGTATTTTGGCTTGTAAAACTTCTGTATACTCTTCATCAATCATCCACTCTTTATACTAGAAGAAAAATAGTTGTTGGAGCTCATTCTAGCCGTTGCATGATTGTTATAGCCGTTCCTTAACAATCTCCTTTCCATTTGTGGCTAATTGGACCGTTGGAATTAATTTGTTGTACCCATAAGTCAACTTGTCGAGTGTATAAGTCGACTTGTGACAACATTTTACGTAAAAATGCATCTCCGCTCTTCTATAAGTCGACTTATGCTATATAAGTCGACTTGTGGTCCTCGATAAGTCCACTTATGTACTATTAGTCGACTTGTGTTGATATATCTTCATATGTTAGTCGACGTACGATGTTCTAGTCGACTTATGCTATTCAGATCTTGATGTATAAGTCAACTTATACTGTGAAAGTCGACTTGTGGTCCTCCAACGGTAACATCCAACCAAATCCTCTATAATTCTCATTAATTAAGCCTCTTTCACTTATAAGGAAACTTCCATCTTGATTCTTCAGTGATTTGTCACTTGCCCATCTTGATTTGCACAATTCTTTCATTGAATAATAATCCCAAAATTCCTGAAATAATTTCTTAACTAATTCTAGATATTTTATTATTATCAAAACATAAAGGGATTTAATTTGTCAACCTCCATTGTGTTAAGTCAAAATGACTTTACATAAATATGATTTTGATGTATAACAAAAAGAGATCAAATACAAAGAAAATAAAATGTATTTAAGTCGGACACGACGAACTCGCATACGAGCGAAGTTGAAAAACTGAAGTCGATACCGCATTTAATTAAGTCAACACAGACGAAGTTGAAACAGTTAAAGTCAACACAGACGAAGACGACACAGATAATGAAAGACGCAGACGCAAATGCAAAAGTAGACGCAGACGCAGACGCAAATGCAAAAGCAGACGCAGACGCAGATGCAAAACAAACGCAGACACAGACGCAGATGCAAAGCAGACGTAGACGCAGACGTAAATACAAAAGCAGACGCAGACGCAGAAAAGAAGAAGACGCAAGAGTCAGTTCGAGTTAGTTACAGAACTCAACTGATTAACCGTTTCTTTAAAGATTCAAGATTCAAGATTCAAGATTCAAGATTCAAGAAGCAGTTGAAGACGAAGGCTATAAATACAAGTCGAAGTCGAAGATTGCAAAGTTACACAAAAAAAAGTGATACACACAAAAAAGTGATAGACACAAAAAAAAAGTGATATACACAAAAAAGTGATATACACAAAGAGTTACAAAAAGTTACATACGTACAGATACTTACACAAAATAGCGAAAAAAATTACTACGTGAAAAAGTGATTTAACTGAGTGCTATTTTTCTGTAACAAAGTGTTCAAATATTTTTCTGAGAAAAAAAAGTTGTACAGATAGCCTGCAGAGGCTAAGTATGAAAGAATACTGGTTGTAGAGACCTGAAGAGGCTCGTGAAAGAATACTTGTAATGATTGAAGAGATAGTAAAATCTCAGAAGAAACTCTGAGGACTGGACGTAGCCCACGGTTTGGGGTGAACCAGGATAAATCTTCGTGTCTACCACTCTTACTCTCTATCTCTATTTTAGTTTCAAATTTTATCATTACTTACTTTTTATATACACAGTATTGAAAAGTTTGATTAATCAGAATCTATTAAAAATTCTGTAAAGAATTTTATTTCTAACAAATAGTTTTGAAAATATTTATAAAAAGGGGAATACACAATTCAACCCCCCCTTCTCGTGCATTCTAATATCGTTTTCTAAGTGTTGTATTAACGTGTGATTCACTTCAATTAGTATCAGAGCAAGGTATCCAAGAATTACTTTGGCGAAGTGTGGATTAAAGATAATGGCGGAGTCACATGTATACATCGCTGAAGGAGCCTCAATCACTGGACCTCCAATATTCAACGGAGAAGACTATCACTACTGGAAAGATAGGATGCGGTTATTCATCGAATCTACTCATGTCAACCTTTGGGACGTAATAGCGAACGGATCTTATACACCTGTAGATGAAGAAGGCAATTCTATTCCACGGAACAGATAGACGGCTGATCAGAAAGCAAGAATACAGTTAAATTCAAAGGCAAAATTTTTCTTGACGTGTGCCCTAAGCAGGAGCGAGTACGACAAAGTGCACGGTTGCGACACTGCAAAAGAGATGTGGGACACATTATCCATTGCTCACGAAGGCACAAGCCAAGTTAAAGAATCTAAGATAAGTATTCTTGTGCATCAATATGAACTTTTCAGGATGGAAGATGAAGAATCTATTGATCAAATGTTTGGAAGATTTCAAACAATTATCAATGGATTGAAAGCTCTTGGAAGGACATACAACAATCAAGATCATGTTCGAAAGATTCTAAGAAGTCTTCCTAAGAGATGGAGACCTAAAGTTCTCATGTGCAAAAGCCAAAGACTTGAGCATGTTAAAGCTGGATGAGTTGCTGGGATCCTTAAAGATTCATGAAGTTGAACTCAACGCTGAAGACAAGCTCAAGCGGGACAAGTCGATAGCACTGAAGGCCGGACAGAAGAATCATAAGACTCAGAGAAGGAGGAAGTCATCAAAAGCGCTGAAAATTGAAGAATCAAAGGATGAAAACTCCAGCCAATTAGAATCAGAGTCAAGTGATGAAGATGACGAATTATCTTTCATCTCTAGAAAGATAAGACGCATGTGGAAGAAGAAGCCCAGAGGGAACCAAACATTCAGAAAGAATGGGAAAGATGAAGTTAAACCAGAGAAGTCTTCTATTATCTGCTACGAGTGCAATCAGCCTGGACACTATAAGTCCAAGTGTCCTACTCTCAAGAAGAAACCAAAGAAGAGTAGAGAAGGCAAGAAAAGCATGATGGCAACTTGGGAGGACCTAGATTCATCTGAATCAGATACAGGTTCCGAGTCATCAAAACATGCAAACATCTGCCTGATGGCTGAGGAAGATAGTGATGAGGAGGTAAAATCTGACTACGATAATTTGCATGATGCCTACTCAGAATTGTTAGAAGATTCTCATACTATTCTGAAACAGTATAAGTTGTTAAAGAAAAAGTATGTAGAAAATATTAGACATACTGAGGTAATAGAGAGAGAAAATATTTGTTTAAAGAAACAATTAGAAGATAAAAGGAAGTTTGTAGACGATCGGAGAGATCAATCAACTTAAACTAAGGATTAAGAATTTATCACCGATTTAGCTACTTTCACGAAAGTACAAAGAAAATGAATGAAATGCTTGGAAAATGTAGACATCCGAATGTGATAAGACTGGATTAGGGTTTATAGGAAACAAGACTCAGTCTCGTAAAAAATCTGTCTTTCAAAAAGGAAGTTATAGGATAATTCATTTTAATCAACGTCCTAGTTATATGCATGAAAGATCACATCATATGCATACTACTAACCGTAAAGGACCCAAGAAAATTTGGGTATCAAAAAATAAAATAGTTTCTCCTGCAGATATCCTTCCTTGGAAGATACGACAAGCACCATTGGTATTTAAACAGTGGATGCTCGCGACACATGACGGGAAGAAAGTCTATATTCCTAGACCTTCAGTATAAGAAGGGAGGATCAGTAACTTTCGGAGACAACCAACAGGGCAAAATTATTGGAATCGGGAAAATAGGTAAAGATTCCTTTGTATGCATAAATAATGTACTGCTTGTTGATGGTCTGAAGCATAACTTGATTAGCGTCAGTCAATTGTGTGATTCTGGTTTCACAGTTACATTCAATCGAAATCTTTGCGAAGTCAGAAACAAAGATGGGTCTATACTTTTCTTTGCCAAGAGAAGAAACAATCTTTACAAAATCAATTTAGAAGATTTTCAAAGTCAAAATATTTCATGTTTTCTATCTTACAAGAAGAAAGACTAATCTGCATAAAAAGCTAGGTCATGTCTCTTTGAAACATATTTCAAAATTAGTAAAACATGATTTGGTAAGAGGTTTGCCAAAGATAAGTTTTGACAAAGAATTTTTCTGTGAAAATTGTTTGAAAGGAAAACAAGTTAAAACTTCTTTTCTTCTAAAAGTTTTGTAACCTCATCGAGACCTTTAAATTGTTACATATGGATTTATTTGGTCCAACAAGGACAATAAGTCTTAGCGAGAAAGAAATATGGACTTGTTATTGTTGATGACTTTACTCGATTTTGTTGGATATTATTCTTATCACACAAAGATGATTCTTTTAAGTGCTTTAGAACCTTATCCGAAAGTTCTGAGAATGAAAAGGAATGTCCATAGCTTGATGATCGGGGAGTGACAATGGTGGAGAGTTTGAAAATGAGAAGTTTAGAGTATTCTGTGAGGAGAATAGAATTTTCCACAACTTCTCGGCCCCTAGAACTCCACAACAGAATGGAGTTGTTGAAAGGAAGAATAGGACGATTCAAGAGATGGAAAGGACCATGCTATGTGAGATGAATCTTCCTAAGTATTTCTGGGCAGAAGCTGTGAATACAACATGCTATATTCAGAATAGAATTCTGTTGCGACCCATGTTGAAGAAGACTCCTTATGAGTTATAGAATGGAAGTAGACCAAACATATCTTACTTTCATCCATTCGGGTGCAAATGTTCCATTCTGAATACAAAAGAGCTGTTGGATAAATTCGATTCGAAGACCTATCCAGGAATCTTTCTAGGCTACTCATCATCGTCTAAGGCATTTCGAGTTTACAATCTTACTTTAAAGACTGTTGAAGAGACCATCCATGTCAAGTTTGATGATAGCTCTCAACCCCATAAGGAAGATGACATGGAGAATGAAGATCCTTCAAAGAACTTAGATGATACCACAGAAACTCCTTCATCAAACACTTATGAGAACAAAATTAAGGATATTCCAGAATCTATTGAACTAAGACGAAATTGGAAGTATAAAAATTCTTATCCAGAAGAGTTAATTATCGGTGAGACGTCAGAAGGAGTTAGGACAAGGTCCAGATTCAGAAGAGAAGCTAATGTAGCTTTTATCTTTGAAGTAGAGCCTAAGAAGGTTGAGGAAGCTCTTCAAGACGAAGCTTGGGTGTTAGCCATGCAAGAGGAGCTGAATCAATTTACTAGGAATAACGTCTGGTCCTTAGTTCCTAAACCACCTAAGAAATCCATTATAGGAACCAGATGGGTTTTTAAGAATAAGTTAGACGAATCAGGAAGAGTGATTCGAAATAAGGCTAGATTAGTAGCACAAGGCTATAATCAGCAAGAAGGAATAGACTACAATGAAACATATGCTCCAGTAGCAAGACTTGAAGCTATAAGGATTTTGTTGGCATATGCGATCTTTCATGATATAAAGTTGTTTCAGATGGATGTGAAGAGTGCATTTTTGAATGGCTTTATAGATAAAGAGGTGTATGTGAAACAACCACCTAGCTTCGAAGATGTTAAAAACCCAGACTATGTCTATAGACTTCACAAAGCCTTATACGGCCTGAAGCAAGCTCCTACAGCTTGGTATGATCGTCTGAGTACCTTTTTAATAGAGAATGGTTTCAGTAGAGGTCAAGTTGATAAGACGCTCTTTAGGAAGAATTTTCAAAATGATTTTATCTTAGTACAGATCTATGTTGATGATATCATTTTTGGTGCTACTTCAAAAGAGTTGTGCTTGAAGTTTGAGAGTCTAATGAAGAAAGAATTTGAAATGAGTATGATGGGTGAGTTAAAGTTCTTTCTTGGGTTGCAAGTTAAGCAAACCGAAGAGAAGATCTTCATTCATCAACAAAAGTATGTGAAAGAGTTGTTGAATAAATTTGATTTGAATAATGTGAAGCCTATGGCAACTCCGATGCATCTTTCAAACTTTTTGTCGAAAGACGAACTTGGTAAGAAGGTGGATCAAACCCTATATAGAGGGATGATCGGTTCCTTACTGTATCTTACAGCAAGTAGACCTGATATTTTGTTCAGTGTATGCTTGTGTGCAAGATTTCAAGCCGATCCTAGAGAGTCTCATTTTATTGCTGTTAAAAGAATTTTGAGATATCTCGCAGGTACTACTGATCTTTGCTTAATGTTTGAGAAAGGTAAAGATTTCAGGTTAATTGGATATTGCGATGTGGACTATGCCGGAGATAGAATCGAAAGGAAGGGCACAAGTGGAGGATGTCACTTTCTTGGAGGAAATCTAGTCTCCTGGTCAAGCAAGAGACAAATTGCTCTATCAACCGCCGAAGGTAATATATGTCCGCCATGATTACTACTCACGAGACGCGTGGATCAAGTATCGACTTGAAGACTATTCAGCCAAGAGGAGGAGATTCCAATCTATTGCGACAACACCAGTGCAATCAATCTATCAAAGAATCCAATTCAGCATTCCAGAGTGAAGCATATAGAAGTCAGACATCACTTCCTGAGAGATTATGTTCAGAGGAAAGTGGTGCTTCTATAGTTCATTGAAACAAAACTTCAGTGGGCAGATATCTTCACTAAACCACTGAGTGAAGAACGGTTCCAGAAGATAAGACGCAATCTTAACATGGTTATGTTAAGTGAACGGTCAGGACTAAAGTAACGTCAAAACTAACGACGTTAGTTACAGTGAGTTACAGCTGGTAACTTCTCTCACAAGGAAGATTTTTGGAGGGAAAAATCTGATAATATCGAGGTTCTTAATGATTCTAGAACTCACCGGACTATAATCCTACAAGTAGACTGAAGGTAAAATTATAGCAGTCTTTTCATCATCTCCTGACGATTCATTTCTGCTTTACCAATTGTTGGATCCCGTTTCCGAAACCCAACTACTCATACAGATTTCCTCATAAACGTTAGAAAACTTAGACATTCCAAAACCGGTGTAAAAAAATTTTTTCTCCTCATAATCTTCTATTCTCTTTTCCTTTATTCAAACTCAATCACATTCGAATTTCGGGTAAATCGGAGGTCAATTGCAAAAGTTATAAGCGAAATTGCAAAATGACCAAAGGAATAGTACTTTTGACCAAATGAATAGTAAAATATCAATTTGCCCAAAACTAAGTTTTCCTACACAATGTCAAAAGTTTGCAAATTCATATCCCTTAGCACACAAGTCGAAACATGGTACATTATACCTCGTTGGAAAGATAAAAAGAAGATCTACGAGTTTCATGAAGAGAACAAAAATCAATTCAATCATTAAAGAGGATAAAAACCCACTTGAAGTTTCAGCCTAAAAACTAGCCAATGGAACAGTAAATCTGCAGTATGAATAGTAACAGCTAACACTCCCAACCCCATAACTTTTTATTCCTAAATCCAATAACTGCAAATCATACCTCATTTTAAAGCTAGAAAGATAACCTACATTTTTCATGAAGAAAGCAAAAACCAGATCAGCCTCTAAGAGGGTGAAAAACGCCTCCAAAGATTCTGCAAAATTGCAGAATGAACAGTATCCGAGTAGAAAATCTGAAAACTTTCAAACCCTATAACTTCTTCATTTTAAGTCCAAATATGACAAACTTTATGTCATTGGAAAGATCTAATCATCTTCTACACTCTTCAAGAAGACCACCTAAGCTAAATCAAGCTCTAAAGTACTCTAAACCCTAGGTGAAGTTGCTGTCCAATTTTAACGAAAATTTGGACAGCACCTCCCCTAAAATTGGATCTAGCCAAATTTTCCATTTCATTCCCAGTCTAACAACCCTGCATAAAATCACTTCTATCTTCCAACTCAATAGCACAGCCCATCCCCAACTCAAGGGCCATATCGCAATCTTAATCATCTATCATTTGAATTCTTCAAACTATTTCATCTCATCCTTATTTTTATCATTCCCATGCATACATCCATACATTCTTTCTTAGAGTACATATACAAAATGCATTCCAAAGTCAAAACTCTTACATCCATACATACTTAGGAAATACATACACTATACAATTTGAAACTTCTAAGCCTTACTAATGACATAAAACCAAAGCAATACAAAGAGTCAAAGGGCATTTAGCCCGATTACATTCTCAAACATAACATTTAAAATCAATCTTCACTTCCGATGTGAGACTCAGTTTCTCGTGCAAGACCTGTGGAGGGAAAAAGGGGGTGAGCTCGACGGCTCCGTGGGTAACACATTTATACATTAAACAATAAGTGAAAATTTGTTTCTTTTAACTTTCAAACATTTCCCATTCGGGAATTGAAAACCTTTCAAACCAGTCATAAACTTTCGTGAACATTTTCTAAAACTTCCAAATCTTCATTTATTTCAAAATATTCATAAATATTTATTTTCTCATTTATCAAAATCTCAAACCTTTTTCAGATCATGCCCAGTTTTAAATATGAATGCATCACATCATAATCAAATTAAAATCATATAATCAACTCAAAATCACATAATACGTCAAGTAGGTTAGTGTTGGACCCCACCCCACCCGTAGGTGTTTGCGAGTTATCTATCACGGCGTGTGTTTCTTGGGTGATACCGCTGCATCCAACACAAACCACATAACACATCAAATGGTTTGGTTTGGTCCCAGCGAGACGTCTTGCACATTCTCAAGATAGCGGTTCTGCGGTAACAGGATGAGGGGAGTCCGAAATCGGAACTCCTATGCCACTAGCGGGCAGCCGGGCGAAGGCTATAAACATGTAGAGACCAGTGCACTGACTCACAACGGACCTGACCAAACCCACATAGCACTTAAGCAAAACGGAAATTCAAATTGCCCGAAGGCACATTTCGAAAATTTGATTTTCATATTGGCACCTTCTCATTCACAATTTCACATAATTCACATATTCATTCTTACAAAAAAGATTGCCCGAAGGCACTTTTCGAAAAAGTCAAATCCTCATGTCGTGTCATACAAGACACATTCACATTCATAATGTCATCACATCAAAGTAATTCACATAACACACTTTCAATCATTGAAGATTGAACCAATTGTAGCAATCATCAGATAATTCAACACAATGTCATATCAAACAACTTGACATTCCCAAAATGCACATGATTTCATATAGAAATTCTCACATAGCAAATTCACAATTTATTTTAGAATGCAACAATTTTAATACTGATTAAAACCTTCAAACACAACGAATTTAACATTTATTTCATCATCACTGAATGAACAATTAAGAGCCTTAACGAATTTAACAAATTAAGCAATTGCTTAAATCATTAGAAATCATAAAATATCATAATCCTTTCAGAATCCTTCTTCATAGCTCAATTCATTTTAAAACTCGTAACCTTTTTCCAAAACATTCGGAAACATTAAAATTCATTACTTTCTAAATTTTTCAAGCAATTTCACAAATCTTTTGAAAACAAGAAAATTAAACCTTTGTACACTTTTTCTTAAACACATTCGAACTTAAAACATTCAATTTCTCCAATCGCGTATAACAAATTTCTCCAATTATTCCAAAGGCAAGATATTTAATCTTACTAAAATCAAAATTTTCCAATATTTACATAACTGATATTTTATACTAATTTCAAATGCACTTAGAAATCCTATTTTTTCCAACATTTTCATAAACCATATTTTATAAATAATTTCAAAAGTATTCTAAATTGTCAAACCTTTTTATGAGCAAAATCTTATAACTAATTCCGATAGTATTCGGAAATCATAAATTGTTCAACCTTTACCTACATAATAGCATTTTCAACTTTTACATAAACAATTTCGGAAATCATATTTTTTTTTTCAAACGCTTTTTATAAATCATTTTCAGAAATTATAAACTTTCCAAACGCTTTTATAAACAATTTCGGAAACATAAGCTTTCCAACCAGTTTTATAAACAATTGCGGAAATTATAAATTTTCCAAACACTTTTCATAACAATTTCGAAAATCATAAACTTTTCAACCACTTTTATAAACAATTTCGGAAATCCTTAACTTCAAATCTTTTCATAACTGTATTCGATACACGCTTTCACAAATATTTGAAATTTAGAAATGTCAACTTTTTCGTAAACGACACTTTAGAAACAATGTCAAAAGCAATATATGTCATTGTTTCAAACACAAAGAATTTCTTAAATATCAAAATCCAAGAATACAATATTCCTCACAAATTTTCAATTCATTCATAATCCTACGTCCGAAATTTTTATCAATTTATCAAATCAATTTAGGCAATGACATTGAAATACTTCCTTCTTGATTTTTCAAAATATAAACAATAACTTTCAAAAGCGCTCTCTTCTAAATTTTTCAAATCAATTAGACAATCATTCAATGTCATCAAAATATTCAAAACAATACATTTAAATATCCAAACAATACATTTCTAACCCTTTTCACTTTCGGAAATTTTCAAGAATACTCACAAAGCTTATAATTTCGAAAATAAATATGGTACCCACCTCATGATCTTGCTAGACACTTTTCCAAAGCTTCAATTCCTCCATTACTTCTTTCCTTTATCCAAACTAAAAGTTCCTAAACCAAAATCACCAATTTCAAAATCACAAAAAAAACATAAATACTTAAATGAATTATAGAAATCTCATACTCATCAAAATTTCAAACTTTCTAACTCAATACACTTCCAAAATTTCAAATCCCCAAATTCAAGACTAAAACCCTAACACATTCATATCCAACATTAACTCAATTTAACATGAAATCTCCCAAAATTTGTCATGGAATTAACAAACCCATAACATTTTCCATAGATCTACACCATAAACCCATCAATATCTCAACTTAAAACAATTTTCAAACCTACCTTAACTCCACCATTTTCGGATTTATGAAGCTTCAAGGTAAACTTCCATCTTCTTCCTCCTCTTTGCTCTAGAAACCAACGAACATCACTCTTGAACTCATAGAAAAACTAACCTTGCTTGCTCTCTTCTTCTTCTTCTTCTCCACCCATCACCGAAGCTTCATCTCTTCTCTCCCTCTCTTTGTATTTTCTTTCTATTTCTTCTCTTCTTTTTCTGCTTATAGTCGACAGCTCCAGCCTCCAAAACGACCCTGCCCCTTGTGTTTAAGCCATGTCACTTAAATGAGGGTGCAATGACCAAAATGCCCCTCTCTTTAGTTAAAAATCTGATAACTTACTTCCAACTTTTGGGCAACTTAACGAAATAATTTGGACAAACTTTCTACTAGAGAATTGTTCCTCTCGATCATACAAATCCAACGCAACTGACGGCGCCAATTCGGATCTAAAACGAAGAAGTTATGGCGAAATACTAACAGACTGAACAAAATCCGAAACGCACTTAATTCCAGAACTTGAAAATCTTCGACTGAATTAAAATTCAAGCCCTTCACATAATTGAAGTCCCATATCGTAACTTTATTTAGCCTCAAGAATCGACTTAATCGGAGCTCCACAGTTCGAATTGCAAAATACCGAACCATGTTCGAAACTTTCTCAACTCACTTAATTAAAATCAATCACCTTCAATTCAATCTCCTAAAATTCATAATTCTTCAATAAATGACATTAATTGTCTTAGAAATCCAACGCTCGATAATCGAGTCAATCGGATGTCGGACGAAGGATTTATAACAAAAGATTGCAAAGGGTTTGATAATAAGTAAAATTTCAGCACTTCAAAACATAACTGAAACTGAATTTTTCAAAATCATATTTCGTAATCCCGAACTCGAATTTGACGAATTTGGTGTCTATGGAAAGGTAAAGGAAGCTCTACAACTTCCTGAAGAACAGAAAATCCAATTGGCTTTCAAAGAAGTCAAATTTCCACTCAAAGATTCTGTCTTAATCGACTTTTCCTAACCAACTTCCAATTTTAATCGCTCATAACTCCTTGCCCGATCTCAAAAATTACATACTTTATGGCGCCGGAAAGATCGACATACAAGCTACAACTTTCAGTAATACCACTTATTCCAATTCAGACTAAATCTATACGACGAGTGGCCTCGAAGTATAGCACATGCAAATCTATACGTAATAACATTTTCAAAACAAAGCATATCTTCCGAAATTCATATCTCTCAATCCCGACATCGAAAAATAGCAAACTTTATGTCCACGAAAAGCTCTCGACAGAGGCTACAAGTTTCACGTTGATCATTTTTTTCAAATTTGACCTAAATCAAATAGTCAACTTTTTACCCTAAAAGTCAAACTTCCAAGCCAACTTTGACTGATCATAACTCTCACTCCCGATATCGAAAAATGTCAAATTTTATGGCTACAGAAAGCTCTTAACATAACCTACAAGTTTCATGTAGCATATTTTCTCAAATTTTGCCTAAATCAAGAGTCAACTCTCCAAGGCCAAAAAGTCAACTATTTCACAATTTTCATATTTTCACTCTTTCTTTCTTTATTTCATGATCTTCAACTTAATTTCAATCAACTCATCCACTTTTGAAAACTTCTTATTTTCACTTAAAGATCGGGGTCCAACACCAATTCTCTCAAAACATCTCACTCAAAAAGTTCTCCAGAAGACAGTTTTTGCTCTACACAATGGAAGCAGCTATGATTTATGGAAGACATGTGAACTTTGAGTCACTAAGAAGAGACGGCATTGATGTAGAACCAGAAATCATAAGAGCTGGTTGGAAGAACTTCTTCCAGACGCAAGAACCTGTATACACCAATGAGGTATATGAGTTTTGGAAGAACGCTCAACTAATAGACAACACCATCGTATCTTCTGTAGATAGAATATCTGTTGTTGTGACAAAGGAGCTTATAAAGAAGGTGATCGATTGTCCATCGGTTGGTGAGAAACTGTCTACCAAGGCCGCATGGATGTCCCAAGTCGGTATGAAGGAAGAAGATATCAGGAGGCAACTATATGGCACAAATGATTCAAGGGAGAGGAAGACATCCAATTTGATTTCAAAGGCTAGGGTGCTTCATGCAATTTTGTTTAATTGCGTTCTACCCAGAGTCGGTTCAAGACATTTGGTGACCACCCTGGATGAACAATGTTTGTTCTACCTATTGAATCGAAATCCCATAGATTTACCCTTCTTAATCCTTCATTATATGATTAAGGGGATAAAGGATTCAACTAGTTATCCTTATGGTATGCTTCTGACGAGGATTTTTAAGGAATCTGGTATTCGTCTGCACCAAGGAAATAGAAGAATTGTTCCTGTGAAGAGCAAGATCGATGCACACACAATCGGCGAATGGGTCCGAGCACGAGACAAAGACCAAGTCGACTCTTCAAGGAAGTCAAGAACCGAGGGGAGCGTATTGAAGAAGACTCCGCCCAAGTTCTCAATCTCCGATGAGTACCAGATCGCCATGAATGAACTAAGGAGAGTGTTAGGAAGACCTCTCATGAAACAGGCGAGTCCTCATCTCAAAGAAAGCCAATCCTAGAGGACAGAACAAAGTGCGCCAAAAAGACGAGGAGAAAGTCTTTTGAGCGAAGTTGTGAAGAAAGCAAAAATATCTCCGAGGATTAGGACTCTGAGGCAACAAGAAGAAAAGATTGCCAGAGAGCAGAGACGAGAAGAAACCTCTCAATCTTGTGCACCCAGAGCCACAAGATCCTTAGTCTCTATTCTGGAAGATGATACGGCCAGAAAATCCAAAGAGACTGAGAGGAAGAGAAAATCAAAATCTGAGAGAGGAAAATCTCCAGCAAAGAAATCGGTAAGACTGACTGAAGCAGAAGCAAAGACTAAGAAGGTTAGTCAAAAGAAGAATATTTCAACTGCTGAGGAAGTTAGTCAACAGAAAGAAACTATTGATGTTGTTCAAGAAGAAACAGAAACTGAGCAGTATACAGTTCAGGAAACCCCTATTGTTCAACAGGAGGAACCAGTGGAGGAAAGCACGGTTCAAGAAACACCTATTGCTCAACAGGAGGAGCCAGTAGAGGAAAGCCCGGATCAGGTGTTGACTTATGTACTATTAGTCGACTTGTGTTGATATATCTTCATATGTTAGTCGACTTACGCTGTTCTAGTCGACTTATGTTGTTCAGATATTGATGTATAAGTCGACTTATACTGTGAAAATCAACTTGTGGTCCTCCAATGGTAACATCCAACCAAATCCTCTATAATTCTCATTAATTAAGCCTCTTTTACTTATAAGGAAACTTCCATCTTGATTCTTCAATGATTTGTCACTTGCCCATCTTGATTTGCACAATTCTTTCATTGAATAATAATCCCAAAATTCCTGAAATAATTTCTTAACTAATTCTAGATATTTTATTATTATCAAAACATAAAGGGATTTAATTTGTCAACCTCCATTGTGTTAATTCAAAATGACTTTACATAAATATGATTTTGATGTATAACAAAAAGAGATCAAATACAAAGAAAAACAAAACAGATTTAAGTCGGACACGATTTAAACTCGGATACGCAGCGAAGTTGAAATAATCAAGTCGAGCATGCATTTAATTAAGTCAACATGCATTTAAGTTGAAACAATTAAAGTCAACACAGACGAAGACGACATAGAAAATGAAAGACGCAGACGCAGATGCAGACGCAGACGCAGACGCAGACGCAGACGCAGACGCAGACGCAGACGCAGACGCAGACGCAAATGCAAAAACAGACGCAGACGCAGATGTAAAGCAAACGCAGACGCAGACGCAAATACAAAAGCAGACGCAGACGCAGAAAAGAAGGAGATGCAAGAGTCAGTTCGAGTTAGTTACAAAACTCAACTGATTAACCGTTTCTTTAAAGATTCAAGATTCAAGATTCAAGAAGCAGTTGAAGACGAAGGCTATAAATACAAGTCGAAGTCGAAGATTGCAAAGTTACACACAAAAAAAGGGATACACACAAAAAAGTGATAGACACAAAAAAAGTGATATACACAAAAAATTGATATACACAAAGAGTTACAAAAAGTTACATACGTACAGATATTTACACAAAATAGCGAAAAAAAATTACTACGTGAAAAAGTGATTTAGTTGAGTGCTATTTTTCTGTAACAAAGTGTTCAAATATTTTTCTGAGAAGAAAAGTTGTACAGATAGCCTGCAGAGGCTAAGTGTGAAAGAATACTGGTTGTAGAGACCTGAAGAGGCTCGTGAAAGAATACTTGTAACGATTGAAGAGATAGTGAAATCTCAAAAGAAACTCTGAGGACTAGACGTAGCCCACGGTTTGGGGTGAACCAGAATAAATCTTCGTGTCCACCACTCTTACTCTCTATCTCTATTTTAGTTTCAAATTTTATCATTACTTACTTTTTATATACACAGTATTGAAAAGTTTGATTAATCAGAATCTATAAAAAATTCTGTAAAGAATTTTATTTCTAACAAATAGTTTTGCAAAGATTTATAAAAAAGGGGAATACACAATTCAACCGCCCCTTCTCGTGCATTCTAATATCGTTTTCTAAGTGTTGTATTAACGTGTGATTCACTTCACATTGGTCCAATAATACATACTGATGTATGTGGTCCTTTTAGCATTTCAGCAAGAGGAGGTTATTTGTATTTCATTACTTTTTCAGATGACTTCAGTAGATATGGATATGTATATTTAATGAAGCACAAATCTGAATTTTTGAAAAGTTCAAATAGTATAAGAATGAAGTACAAAATCAGCTTGGCAAGACAATTAAAATCCTTCGATCTGATCGAGGAGGAGAATACCTAAGCCAAGAGTTTGATGATTATCTTAAGGATTGTGGAATTGTTTCACAATTGACTCCTTCAGGAACTCCTCAATGGAATGGTGTTTTTGAAACGAGAAATCGAACTCTATTAGATATGGTTCGATCAATGATGAGTCAAACTAATCTTCCAAAATATTTCTGGGGCTATGCTTTAGAAACAATGACATTCATATTGAACCGTATTCCTTCAAAGGTCAGAAAAGACACCTTATGAGATATGGACCGAAGCGCCCCAATTTATCTTTCTAAAGATTTGGGTTTGTGAGGCTTATGTAGGCGTCCAATTGCCGACAAGTTGGCACCCAAATCTGAAAATGTTATTTTGTGGGATATCCTAAAGAAACTAAAGGATATTACTTTTACATCCCAGCAGAGAACAAAGTGTTTGTTGCTCGAAGTGGTTTTTTCTTAGAGAAGGAATTTGTTTCCAAAGGAAACAGTGGGAGTAAAGTACAACTTGAAGAAATTCAAGTTTCACAAAATAACATTGAGCCTGAAAAGGAGATTGAAGCGAGCTCACAAACTGTTGATGAGCAGCTTTCAACAACACGAGGCCTATGTAGATCTGATAGGATTCGTCATGAGCCCAAGAGATATGGATTTCTCGTTACTGATGATGATAATGTGATGGTCATTAATCATAATGAGCCCACAACCTATCAAGAAGCTATGGAAAGTCCAGAATCTGCTAAATAGTTAGAGGCCATGAAAGCAGAGATGCAATCCATGTATGACAATTAAGTTTGGACTTTGATTGATCCGTCTAATGGCTTGAAGACCATTGGATGCAAATGGGTTTACAAAAAGAAACTCGACATGGATGGAAATGTGCACACTTATAAAGTAAGACTTGTTGCTAAAGGTTATCGACAAGTTCATGGAATTGATTATGATGAGACATTTTCTCCAATGGTCATGATCAAATCCATTAGAATTCTTATTGTCATAGCTGCATACTATGATTATGAGATATGACAAATGGATGTCAAAACGACTTTCCTTAATGGAAACTTACTTGAGGATGTATTTATGATACAACCTGAGGGTTTTGTCCATCCTAATAATTCAGGAAAGGTGTGCAAGCTTCAAAGATCCATTTGCAAACATCAAGAAGCTAGAATCTTCGTTTTGATGAAGTTGTCAAAGAGTTTGGATTCATCAAGAATGAAGATGAACCTTGTGTTTACAAAAAGGTTAATGGGAGTGCTGTCGTCTTTTTAGCTTTATATGTTAATGACATATTGCTTATTGGAAACGATATTCCGATCTTACAGAGTGTCAAGATTTGGTTAAGGAAACGTTTCTCAATGAAAGACTTAGGTGAGGCTACCTATGTTTTAGGCATTAAGATCTATAGAGAAGATAGATCAAGAAAGCTTATAGGCCTAAGTCAGAGTACATACATAGATAAGATACTGAAAAGGTTCAGTATGCAAGATTCCAAGAGAGGTTTCTTGCCTATGTCACATGGAATCAAGCTTTCTAAGAAGGATTGTCCTACTTCAGATAAAGAGCTTGAGCGCATGAGTAAGATTCCATATGCATCTGCAATTGGATCTTTCATGTATGCCATGTTATGTACTCGACCTGATGTCTCATATTCTTTGAGCATAACAAGTAGATACCAATCTAATTATGGTGAGAGTCACTGGATAGCAGTTAAGAATATCCTTAAGTACTTGAGAAGAACATGTTCCTAGTCTATGGAGGACTTGAAGGAGAGCTCGTTGTAAATGGTTACACTGATGCTGGTTTTCAGTCTGACATAGATGATTTTAGATCGCAATCAAGTTTTGTGTTCTGTTTGAATGGAGGTGCAGTGAGTTGGAAAAGTTCAAAGCAAGACACTATTGCTGATTCTACAACCTGTCGAGTACATTCTTGCCTCGGATGCATTAAGGAAGTCAGATGGATCGGAAGTTCATTACTGAGCTTGGAGTTGTTCCTAGCATTGCAAGTCCTATAGACCTTTATTGTGATAATAATGGGGCTATAGCACAAGCTAAGGAACCAAACTCACATCATAGATCCAAACACATACTCAGACGTTTCCATCTGATTAGAGAGATCATTGGGAGAGGAGACGTGAAAATATGCAAAGTGGGAACAGATGACAACATTGTCGATCCACTTACTAAGCCTCTTCCACAACCTAAACATGAGAGTCATACGAGGTCTATGGGTATTAGATATCTGACCGATTAGGCCTAGTGCAAGTGAGAGATTGTTAGTAGTGTTCCCTAGGCCAATGGATATTTGTGATTCATGTATTAACATTATGACTTGTTAATAATATATTATGAGGTAATCCTTTCATATATGCATGTATTTCATTTATGTAATGTGATTTACATTCCATGAATGGTATTAGACTTATGTCATCAAGTATGTGACTTGATAGTAAAACCATAAGCGTTATAACATTATTCTAGACTGTCCCTGGTCGATCATTATTGGTGGAACAATAATGAATTAAGACTAGTATGTGTTTTCATTGATGATCACGTTTTATTGATCATGGATATGAGATATCAAATCAGAAACATAGATATATGTTAAAGAACATATATTGGACCGACCCACATAAAGAATACTACATGGTTTCATGTCATTAGTGATTCTTAATATGGTTTGACTTTAGTCCTTTGACCTGAAGTCATCATGGTTCCCTACATGAGGAATTCGGTGTTTTGATATTAGACTAAGTTATTTTTAACCGAATAACAAGTAGTCTTATGTTGGACATCAAATAAATCATGCGGAGGGATGTGAATGACGTAGATGGGATTTGTACCTCTCTTAAATGAGAGAGATATCATTTGGGCCTCTTGACAAGTGTGACTGAAGAAATGCATGGTCGTGCTCAAATGAATTGATGAAGAGTCATCAATGTCATTTGTTATAATCAGTCAACTTGGGGATCAAGAAACTATGATTAATCAAAGGTTGACATGTACCATGTCTTGTGATTAATCTTGATATCGTGTTACAAAAGGACTGAACTTATAACCATAGTTACAGGTTAAATCGAATTATCGATCCTCATTTGAATTGGGTAGTCATAATGTTATGCTAGAGGCCGCTTATGACTTATGGGCCTTGAAGTGTGATCAAGCCCATTGCCAACATCAAATGAGCCTACAGGGTCGCACACAAAGAGTGATGTGATCTGGGCTTATTCTCTTGGGCCTAATTTATTAGGTATTGAATAAATATATGTAGATATATTTATTGGGCTAGATTGAATTAAATTGTTGGGCTTTTATTATATGAGATATAATAGGCTGAAACTTATTGGAGCCTCAATGGGATTAGGGTTTCTCTATAAATAGAGAAGCTTAGGTCTCATTACAGTGATGAGACACAATTGTCACGAAACCCTAGCCACCATCTGAGAGGAAAATAGTTTGGCGTTCGGAAAGAGTTTCAGGACGTGCTAGCACACCACAGTCGCAGCCCGAATCGTGCATACTCGTGTGGATACCGGTAGAGGGCATTCGCGTTTGCAGTGTCTTGGAATCCAAAAAAGAAGCAACCTATCTACGACAATAAGGTATTTTCGTACATCCTTGGTATTTTTTATTATACATCATGTTGTTGTATGGTCTTTTCCGCAGTGTATTGTGAATACTTGAACCGTACGCGATCCAACAAATTTATTACATATCATATTCAATTAGTCATTCTCATTTACATACAAGTAGTACTTCCAATGATGTTTACATGCATCAAACGTCTTGGACAATTATTGTCCAGAATTTAGTACACAATTCAGTACACATTCATTAATATCAAATTCAATCCAATAATAAATGAAACAAGTCAAGGTGAGACAATCTTAGGTTGCTCACAATTGCTCCCTTTTTGCTTATTGCTTTGAAGCTCCAGTAATATCTGGAAGCGATCACTCTACTTGCTCTTCTATATGCAATAAAATACAATTTCATGTTACCACATTGTTCATGCAACTGAATATGCATTTTTATAAATGTATCATGTAACATGCATTTTCAATGACATATGCCCAGGTATACTTCTGTAATAAACCGATGCAAAGATCAATTGTAATCCAAGTGTGTCAAAATTTATACACTCGTTAGCTATTTCAGCTTTCTTATCAACACATATTTTTGGGTCTACTTTTCATGATCAATAGGACAAGGAAAATGGTATATTTCTATAATCCTTCCTTTTAGACAATTATTCTCATGTGCCTTAAGTCTCTAATGACACCAAGATCATACAATTTGGTTTATTATTATATGATTTATGATCAAAATACTGCAGAATGAGTACATTTGAAATTTTGGCTAGGACATGATCATACATTCAAATTGTACAACTCATATCTCTTAATTCAATATCCAAAAATTACAAAATTTATATTAATTGAAAGATAAGAGAATAAGATAAAACTTTTGTCAAGACATCTTTGTCTGATTAGGCCAAAATCAATACAGTTTATTCAATAACAATAGAATATGACTTTTGTTACTAGTAATGCTACAGCCGAAGCCAAGACTTAATTTCAAGCTAAATTTCAAGACCCCTAAGGACATAATTCAAATTCAATTCTTCTTAAAAATTGTAGCCAAATATCTCTAGTTCAATTTAAATTAAGAATAATCTCATTTGGAGATCAAATGATCAAGATATAATCAAACTACCGAAGTATGTTCAGTGAAAGTTCTTCAGTTTATAACATTCCAGCACATTTTCCTCATTTTCATCCTAAATCCATTGATCAAATCTTTCCATAATGAATTCAGATGGCTCTAAATTTTCATGGAGAGCAAGAAAAATGTATTAGGAATCTATTAGTTCAAGTTTCAAGTCATTTGGAGGTAGGCTAAAAAGTTTTAGCCAAAAGACTTAAAGTTGTTCACTAAAAATACTCTAGTTCATATTCACACTTCAAAACCAAAATCATACACGCAAACCATCACCTTCTTCTTCCTCTTTTTATTGTAATTTACTCAACAGAATCTATAACCTATTTTTCACATCTTTCTGAAGTTAACAACTTCACAAACTTTCATCTTAGCTCATCTCAACACAAACAATTCAAAAATCCAAAATTTAAACATAAACATCAAAACTGACATCCCTCACACATATTCCTTATTTTCTGCATTTTTCTCCATGTTTTAGTACTTCTTCATTCTCACTACTGAATTTATTTCTTCCCATATCACTCATGCATGAACCCATGTACAAAACATGTAAACATCATCAAATGTTATTCAAGAAAAACTTACTTGATTCAGTAAAATTTCAGCTCAAAAATTCCAAATTTTCTAATCCTCTCGAGCAAACAAACATCAACGCAAAGTTATAATCATTTTCAGCTAGTTCTCCAGTCGTTGAGAGTTAGAAGCCAAATACACAAACATACATAACAAGTAATTTCGATGATGGATGAAAAGAACAAGGAAAATAGTTTTTGTGTTGGTGTTTTCGATAGTGAAGAAGAGATGTGAGCTACAAAATATTTTTCTTCAAACAAGATGATTGCGTGGGCAGATAACTCAATATGACACATGACACCCATGCATATGGGCCATGTGTCACTCTCCCATTTGTCTCTTATTCTAAATTTTTTTTCCAAAATATCTCAAATTTTCAAAAATTCTCTAAAATTTGCCAAAAATTCTGAAATAATCATAATACTCTCCAAATAGATTTTCAACACAAATAATCCATAATTCACATTTTAATCATATATATAAATCAATTATACCCGTAAAATGTTAATGAATACATGTACAATTATTTTAATGAGTCAAAAATAAATATTCACATGTTATGCCATATGATGCATGAGATGCACTTTTATTTTCTCAGTATACACTATTCCGAGGTCCTAGCCCTTAACATGAGATATTGGGATGTTACACCAATTGCACAAATAAAAACTTAATGCCATAAACACATCCAAACATAAATTGTGTAAAAATATGTAGATGCAATCGTAGTAATTATACATCATCAATCACAAGAAACTACACTTAATTAACTATAATACTCTTTAAAGTTTGACTAATTGGTATCAATTTATAATATCATCTTATGAATTATAAGTAATTATCTTAAATTTCATAAGCATCAAACAATTTATTTAAACTTGAATTCCTTAAAAATTTCAACATATTATAACAAAAAATAATTCACTTCATGTATACAATAACACATTTATTGCCTTCCACCCATTTAAATATAATTGAAGATTAGAAATACACGCCTTTACCTCTAACCGCTATATTCCTCAATATTTCACAAGTCAATCCATTCACATTGCAGATTGAAAATAGTCGACATTATCGAAACAATAGTGTTAAAAGAAATTTACGCTTACCATCAAAGAAGACCTTCGCTGCAGGCCTCCACTTCATTGCTTTAGCATCACTAAAGCAATCAACCATTAATGGAGTTGTTGCAGACTTCACATACTCCAGTGACTCTGTCTGCAGCTTTGAGTTCTTCAACTCTACCCGTTAAAACTTTGATCTTCTCTTGAGTTGTTCAATTTTGAAACTTGTTTTTGCTCATTTTGTTTTCAAAGTTGCTAGCATTAAGACCAAAATAAGCACGTGCCAGCAGCATTAGATGATCTTGTATGAAGTCAACTTTGAATCCCACAAGTTTCAACATCTTTGTGCGGTTCCACCAGGTGTGGAGCATATCTTTCTTAATATTCTGAACTTTAGTTATAGTCATACTGTAGATAACCTTAGATAAGTACATGAAACAAATGGATTTTATTCTTGGATCTAACATGGATTCGGAGCTAATATCTCCATGTTTGCCATTGATCAACCCCTTTAGAATGGGTATGAAGATGTGAGGTGCAATGTATGAAGCTGTTTCTCATCATCTGAAAGAACCAAGTTGATTTTTTTTCTTAAACCAGTGCTAGAATCAAGCTTCTGTACGAGCAATGTGAAAGCTTTCTCTGAATACGGTGAGACCTCCGGGATATTGAGATCGTGTCCTCTGCGCTCGTTCCCTGAACACTCTTCACTACTCTGATCATTGTAACTCCCAGAGGTTTCCTCTTCAATATATCCTTCGTCACTATAACCATGCATGTTATTATACTTTGCAGCCCAGTCAATTCAGAACCATTGTTTTGATATTATCCGAAACTTGTTTTGCTCATCTTCTTTCAAACATTCAAATACGTCATCCAGAGCAGAAGGTTCGATCTCCAATTTGTCTTCACTCAAGTCCTCATTTATGGCATTGTTTTGTAGCTTTTCCACTGCATTTCCCTCGATAATCACTCTGTTATTCTTTGTGATTTGTTTGTTTAAGCACCTTAATATTACGGTGTCCTCGCGCTCTCCTCTTAGACATGCTATAACCTGAAAATGCGGTCAAACAAGAAGATAGATAAATACTTAATATGTCAAGATCAAGCAAAGGTTACGAGAATATGTTCAAGATCAAGTAAAAGGTCTCAAATCGACATACCTCGGACATCACACAATCTACTTCAGCGGTGTATGAACACCCTTTGCAATGGTAAACACCTAGAAGAGGGTCTCTTTTCTCCTCGCAATGATAACAATATTGCTCATCCTTACCATCAATGATATAATCCTCCAAAGTAAGACGATGTATGTGTTCATGTTTAATGGTGTGTGGCAATGGACCGCACAGAGGTGGAGGTTGAAGTGGCATTCGGACATCGAAATGCGGCTTGCCCTTACAATTCTTTTGACAAATATCACGCTTAACGCCATTATATACTCTATCCACAAAAGTTAGCGGTGATGACCATGGTTGGCAAATTGAATAGTGGGAATCAAATAAATGCATTCAGACCACAATTGAAGTCGCACTTTCGTCGCAACGAAAGAAGAAGCCATTGGACAATCACCGAGACACGCATTGCATCGCTTAGTATTGGGACTTTTATAAAGAAATGCAGACTATGCTCGAGGTGCGATGGAGTTTGAACCTCTAGCATATGCTCGTAACAAGGTTTCTCTAATGGAAATTTGCAATCGAGACAATCTGCTTTCTTCATTAAATTATGATGAGATATGTAGAAGACCCTCAAAGTTACCTGAAGCCTCGGGAACATTTAAGATGCAATCTTCGCACTTTGACATGTGAAAAGGACACACCAAAGCCAGCTCGAGTACAAGCACCACATTCATAAGACCGACATATGAGCAACTTGAGGAAAAATGACATTTGTGATAAAAGTCATGCAGCTTGTTTAGGAATTTTCACACATGACTTGTGTACAAAAAGTTCTGAGCGAGCATTCATGGTAGGTCGGACCAAAATGTACTCTCCACATACTTCGCATAAAACTCCGTTATCTTCCTCATCTTCTCAACAAGGGACAAGGGATTTTTGTGAAGAGGAGATTCAATCCGCCCCTGGGCTTCAGGGTTCGTGGTGGTGTTTGGGAGGTGGAGGTTGAACTTGCATTTCAGACATCGAAATGCTGGCTTGCCCTTGTAAAGGTAAGATATTTGACAGAATAATTTTTCCTCCGCACTTGTATTATTGTTCTGACTTATTTTTATATACAATTGAAGTGTATCTGAGCCATACATCTGTTAAATAGTACAAAAGGAATGAAGGGTAGAGATTTAATCAGTTATAACAAATTTGGCAGAGGCACGTGATCTGTGCTAAGGGATTTCATTTCTTCCTTTTCTCTATAGCATCTCTCGAATCTTCTTCTCTAACACCCCCGCTCGAACTGAACCTAGGGCTTTGAACTAGGTTCAGTTTGCTTGTTAATAGTTGAAATCGTGTGGAGCTGAGGGGTTTTGTTTGCAGATCTGCAAGTTGGTCGTCAGTGCTCACATATTTTACCTCTATTTCTCCTTTCTCTACTTTTTCGCGGATGAAGTGGACATCGTTCTCGATGTGTTTTGTTCTCGAGTGAAAAAGGGGATTTTGAGCGAGAGATCTGGCTCCATTACTGTCGCTCCAGAGAATGGGTTTGTGAGAGAGAGTAAAGCCGAGCTCGGACAGTAGTGAGGTGAGGTAGAAAACTTCTGTTGAGACCTGAGATAGGGCTCGATATTCTGCCTCTGTGCTAGATCGAGCTACTGTGGTCTGCTTCTTAGAGATCCAGAAGACTAGATTTTCCCCTAAAAATACACATCCTCCGGTTGTGGATTTGCGGTCATCGAGAGAGCTAGCCCAGTCTGAGTCACAGTACGCATGGAGAGTAAGAGGCAACGATGAAGGTTTGAAGAGCAGTGCTAGGTTAGAGGTTCCCTTCAGGTAACGCAGAACTCTTTTGCAAGCTATCCATTGTGTGTTTAGTGGATTCTGTAAAAATTGACTCAATTTATTTACCGCATAGCTAATGTCTGGTCTTGTGTTGCACAGATATTGAAGGGCTCCTACTGTACTTCGGTAAAGCTTTGGAAGTTCAAAAGGTGTGTCATTCTGAAGAGACAATTTGGTGGCAGGAGTGATGGGTGTTGATGAGGGCTTGCATGTGAACATGTTTGTTAGGGTGAGTAGCTCTTCAATGTATTGTTTTTATGAAAGATAGATACCTTTAGTGTTTCTGTATGCTTCAAATCCAAGGAAGTGATTTATACTTTCGAGCCTTTTCAATGCAAATTGTGACTGCAATTGACTAATAGTTGTATGAATGGCTTGTGTTGAGTTTCCTGTGATCAAGATGGCATCTACATAGACCAGTAGCATAGTAATAGTTCCATTGTTTGTATAGTAGAATAAGGAAGTGTCTGACCTTGAATTTAGAAACCCCCATTGAGACAGTGCACACTTCAGTTTATGAAACCAAGCCCTAGGAGCTTGTTTCAGTTCATAGAGAGCCTTTTGTAGCTTACAGACATGTTGAGGTTGCGATTTGCTTTCAAATCCTTGAGGTTGATGAATGTAGACAGTTTCGTGTAGCTCTCCATGTAGAAAGGCATTGTTGATATCAACTTGCTGAATTTTCCAGTAATGGGAAACAACAAGTGATAACATGACTTTTATGGTTGAGGCTTTCACAATAGGGTTGAAAGTTTCAGAGAGGTCAATGCCATGGGTTTGATTGAACCCTTTGGCAACAAATCGAGCTTTGTATTTAGAGACAGTCCCGTCAGCATTGTATTTGGTCCGAAAAATCCATTTTGTACCAAGAATGTTCATGGTAGGTTCATAGGGAACTAGTGTCCAAGTTTGGTTATGTTGAAGAGCATGAAATTCATCTTGCATGGCTTGTAACCATGTAAGGTTATTTAGAGCTTCAGAAGCTATACTAGGTTCAGTCTGTGGGCTTAGAGTTAGGGCAAAGGAATAAATTTTTGGTTTGAAAATTCCACTTTTGGATCTGGTTTGCATAGGATGAGCATTTTGCATGTGAGGAACTGAGGAGTTTGGTTCAGTGTGTGAAATAGGTGATGGAGAGATTGTAGGTAAGGTATTTTGTGAGGATGAGAAGGGTGATGAAGAGTAGGGATTTAGAGAGCTTACCTGTCTATCAAGGGGTTCAACTGAGGGAGAGCATTCTGCTGAAGGAGAGTGATCCGAAATGGTCCCTGATGAAGTGGTGTTGATTGGAGGTGAGATTAGGATAAGAATAGGTGAACTTGATGAGGTTTTGGTATGCTTGGAATGGGAAGGAAACAGGTGAGTATAGGGGAATTCAATTTCATTGAATTCAACATGACGAGATATGATGATTTTACCTTTCTCAGTTAAGCACTTGTAGCCTTGATGCGTTGAACTATATCCAAGAAAAACACATTTAGTGGTGTGAAATCCTAATTTGTGTTGAGAGTAATATCTAAGATAGGGAAAGCAAATACAGCCGAATGTTTTGAGGTTGTGATAGTTTGGGGGTTTGTTGTGAAGCTTTTCAAAAGGTGAGAGATTGTTCAATGTAGGAGAGGGCAGATTGTTGATAAGGTAAGTAGCTGTGTGAAAGGCTTCTAACCAATAGGTGAGTGGCATATGAGCATGAGATAAAAGGGTGAGTCCCATTTCTGTTATGTGTCTGTGTTTCCTTTCGGAAACCCCATTCTGTTGATGAGTGTAGAGACAACTGAATCGTGGGTGAATTCCATGTTTTGTGAGGTAGGGTAAAAAAGCTTTATATTCACCTCCCAATTTAGTGTGTAGAGCTTTAATCTTTCTGTTCAATTGAAGTTCAACATTGGTTTTGAAATTGATGAAAACAGATAGGGTATCATATTTTAGTTTTATGGGATAAAACCAAGTGAATCTGGTATAGGCATCCACAAAAATAAGATAATATCTGTATCCTTCAGTGGATAAATGTGGAGAAGGCCCCCAAATATCTGAATAAATGATTTCCAAAGGATTTTGAGCAGTAATATCATGAGTTTGAAATGGTAACCGATGTAATTTTCCTTCCTTACAAGCATTACAGTGAGATAGACTTTTGAGACTAAAATTGAACTTCATTGAATTTAGGATTTGTTTCAAGATATGTTTAGAAAGATGTCCTAGCTTAGCATGCCAGACATTTACATTTTTCTGTGCTATATTAGCCTCACAGTGAGTGTTTTGAAAGGAAAGATGAGAAGGACTGGTCTTGGTGGGTCTGAAGTTGTCAGATTGTTCTGAGGTTTTGAGGCTGTAGAGTCTATCCCGAAACACTCCCTTGAGCAGAATCTTCCTTGTTGCTTTGTCCTTAAACAGACAATTTTTGTTAGTAAACTCAACAGAAATGTTATTGTCTTTAGTGAGTTTAGAAATGCTAAGTAAGTTTTTGGTTATGCTGGGAACATGCAGAATTTGTCTTAGTGCAAGGGGTGTGTGTTTATTATCTAGAAAGTGTATGTGAGATGAACCAATGTTAGCAATAGGAAGAGAGTTACCATTGCCCACAGTAAGTTGATCATTTCCATCATATTCTGAACTAACTGAAAAATTGTTGAGATCTGTTGTTACATGGTTTGTAGCCCCACTGTCTATGAACCATGTATTGTTGTTAGCTGCTTCAATGGTGTTTCCAAGCTGATTATGGGCTAGGTAGGTCTGGTGGTAGTTCTGAGTATTATTCTGTGTAGCCATGTTCTGTTTCCATGTTTGATTGGTGTTGCCTTGCCATGAAAAATCGAACCTTTTGTGACATTTTAGGGCTTCATGTCCTGGTTTGTGACATAATTGGTAGAAAATTATGTTTGCATTTCATCTTCCTCCTCTGCCTCGATTGCCTCTTCCTCTAAATCCACTTCTACCCCGATGGTTGGTAGTTGCATAATTGGCAATGGGGGAAGAGATTTCCAATTGATTGACTGTGTTTAGTTGTTCTATTCTTGTTTCATGCATCATGAGTGAGTACTGCACTTCTTGTAAAGTTGAAGATTTCATAGAGTGTGTTAAATATACCACAACAGGGTCATATTCATGACCAAGGCCATTTAGGGCACTTAAAATTAATTCATACTCACTGATTGCATATCCTGCTACTTGAAGTGAATCTCCAATAGTTTTAACTTTCTGCATGTATTCTGATATAGTGAGTGATCCCTTTTTAAGGGTAGAGAGCTGATGCTTTAGTTGAAGAACTCTAACCATAGATGTTTGAGCATAAAGATTTTCTAAAATCTGCCAGACTTGATGGGATGAACTTGAGTGATTTACCTGTCCTATTACCTCTTCTCCAATGGTTGAAAATAGCCAGCATAGAAGTAGTTGATCTGTCCTTCTCCATTGTTTATATTCTGCATTTTCAGTTACTTGATCTGTTTTTGTTGTTATGAATTGAGGAGGAGGTGCTGATTTGATGAAGTATTCGAGCTCAAGGGCTCTTATGGCTGCAAGAATTTGGGCTCTCCAGTTGATAAAATTTTTCCTGTCAAGTTTGATGGGCAGATTGAAATTGAGAGTTTTAGCTATAGCTGAGAAATCGAAGGAATATGATATAGCAGTTTGTGTGGTGGCAGAGGTCCCAGAGATCACGTGCCTTTGCCAAATTTGTTATAACTGATTAAATCTCTACCCTTCATTCCTTTTGTACTATTTAACAGATGTATGGCTCAGATACACTTCAATTGTATATAAAAATAAGTCAGAACAATAATACAAGTGCAGAGGAAAAATTATTCTGTCAAATATCTTACCTTTACATGGTATCAAAGCCATATTGACAAACGTCAAATGGAAGACATCTCTGGGACCTCTGCCACCACACAAACTGCTATATCACATTCCCTCGATTTCTCAGCTATAGCCTGTCTCGAATCTTCTTCTCTAACAACCCTTACAATTACTTTGACAAGTATCAAATTCAACGTCATCATATGCTCTATCCACCACAGTTAGCAGGTGATGATCATGGTTAGCAAATATAATAGTGGAAATCAAATAAATGCATTCACGACCACAATACAAGTCGCAATTGTCGCAATGAAAGAAGAAGCCACGGAACAATTACGAGACACACATTGCATTGCCTAGTAACGGACTTTATAAACAAACGAGTATGCTCGGGGTGGAGTGGAGTTTGAACCTCTAGGCTATGCTCGTAACAAGGTTTCTCTAATGGAAATTTCCAACTTAGACAACTGCTTTCTTCATTAAATTATGATGATATGTGGAAGACCCTCAAAGTTACCCGAAGCCTCGGGGCACATTTAAGATGCAATCAAGTCGCACGCCATACCGATATCAGCATAGGACACACCAAAGCCAGCTCGAGTACAAGCATCACATTCATAAGACCGACATATGAGCAACACCAGGAAATAACGACCTTTGTGATAAAAGATGTACAGTTGTTTAGGAATTTCCACACACGACTTATGCACATAAAAGCTACAATCAGAGCACTCATAGTAGATCGGACGAAAAGGGCTCTCCACATACTTCTCATAAAACTCCATTATCTTCCTCATCTTCTCAACAAGTGGACAAGGGATGTCCGTGAGAGGAGATTCAATCTGCTCCTGGGGCTTGTGGTTGGTGATGGTGTTTGGAAGTTCTTTCAATGTACAGGAGTAGTGCACACCCCAAGTACAACGTCCACAATGGTAGAAAAAACCTTCGCAAGGCTTGTCACAAACGTCACAAGTTCTGTGGACAGGGATAATGAGAATTAGCGAGCAAGGGTGAGTAAAATGGTGGATCCTAAAAGGAATATTGGTGCATGATTCGTGCAGACAGAATCCACAGAGAAAATAACGATAAGACCGACCCAATACTTGTTTCTCATGTTGGAAGTTACATAAGAAGTAACTTCCGACGGTTATCGGCCTCATATATAAAAGGACAAAATGATTCTGAAAGTTTTGATCCTTACATTCTTAAATACTCTCTCTATACTTTCTCACGAAAAGCAATCATCAAAAGCTTAGAGTTTGGGACGTGATTAATCGGTGACTCTAGTAGTCAACCGTAAAACGAAGCAAATCGATCCGGTACTTCCGCATTAAGGTTAGTCCTTAAATATCTACATTGGTATCAGAGCCGAGTCTTATATTTACCACTGATTTGCGTATTCTGTTATGTTCATCCATGTGTTCTCGTAAGTTTACATTAAAATGTTTTTTCCGAAACAACAAATTTTTGTTTTATGTTGTTTCCGGGCATGAACATCGCAAATAAGCCCTTGATTTTGTCTAAGTTATACATGTAGGAAAATCCCGGGAGGTACATCACATGTACCGGCAGCGGAAAACAAAAATTTTTGTTCCCGGGACTTTCCCGAAACCCAGGATCTTGGTATCCGTATGAAGACATCAACCTAAATAGCCAAAAGAGACTATCTCTAAAGGTGATCCACGCAGAGATCAGAAAATCTAACCGGATCAAACCCCTTTGACCCGGAAATAGCTAGAACAGATTAAAGCCTGCTAGAGCCTACCTCTGTCCTGGAGAGCTGAAGGAAACACGTTGAAACCTTGCTTGGAGAAGAGAAGAAATCGATGATGGCTTAAGAGAAAACAAGAAAAATGAAACCCTTTTCACCTTTTGCTTAACACTTAAGCATTTTCTCTTCATCCTCCATGGCCATCCACGACACACTAGCTTCTTATGTTACTTTTTAACAATTAAAAAGGCTTCCATAAGAGTTTGCCAAGTGGATGGCTTAATGGCCATTTATTCTTAATGAATAAAGTAATAACTTTGACTTTTCAAAGCCAATCTCATCTCTTCTCCCATTCCAACGTACATGGATTTATATATATGATTTAATTAATTAATTACTTAATTAATTAACATATATATATATAATTACTAAGAGGTCCATCAAGCTGGGTTGGTCCTACGGCCTCTCGGCCCCGGCTTTGAAACATTTCTCTAAACCTTTCTTAGCAATATTGATATCGCGATCTTATCGGGACATATCCCAATCCCATTGGGATCCATTTAATCTAATGCTCTCCATAATTGGAACTCGTCCAATTACTATTTTACTGATTCTCTCAATCACTCTTATCGTGTGACCCTTTAGGTTTCGGTTATGTTGGCCACTTAGATTAACAATTAATGCGAGCAAGTCATGGCGGTATCTAGCAACACATCATGACCCCAATTGACCAGAAAGTAATCGGTTTGATGTATTCATCACGAACCGGATCACAAACCCTTCCATGTACAATTACCGTGCAATTAGTCCTTTCACCATCCTATACCCCACTTGGTTACGAGTATGGTCAAAGTGTCAACTCTCACTAGATCGAGTCTAGCCCAGTGATATCGGTTCTCGCCCACGGGACTCATTACTTTATATGTCATTGAAGACACTCTTCATGATATACATCTTGGCGACCTCGAATGATCCCGACAAGAGGCTACGGGTATCTCTTACGCTAATCCGAAGTGGTGAATCCTTTATTGGCTACTCAATTATCTTGAATACCTCAAGCTCTACCCAAGCACCACCCTATGAGTTACCTCGGAAGGCAACAAGGAATGGAGTCAAAGCACGTGATCAAGATATCAAGATATCCTCGAGTATCTCAAGTCTAAGGATACTTGCACCATTGCTATGATGAGATTATCACCGACACTTAGATAAGATATCCATGTGATGATCTCATGGCAGTCATCCAATGAACTTACTACCACTAGTAAGCATCCACATGTCAATTCTAAATATCTCATATTTACGCTTACGAGATCCACCGCTTGATCCAATCATGAATATGACATGTGCTAGTCTATCCGGATTAATGATGTCGGTCTCATTAATCCTATGACTAGGAGAATTCGATCTTGACATAATTGCACATGATAGGAATCTCGGAGTATGATCACATCATAATTTCCTTCATGCTATGTCATATATCATGGACTTCATTAATTGATTAAAGATTCAATCAATTCATAAACAATGTTTATGAATATCAAATTAATGAATAATGCCTTTCTTTATTTATTCATTCACCGCATACGATTGTGAATAAAATGCGCTAAAGGGATTGCCTTTAGGGCACAAATAAACAATCAGATCCTTGAATAAGTCGACTTATCCAATGAACAAGTCGACTTATCGGTCTCGAACATGTAAGTCGACTTACACATGGTACAAGTCGACTTATCACTTACAAATCTCCCACTTGACCTAAAGTCAATCGCCTTAGTATCTAATACCATAAGCGAGTCCATGAGAATCACAATTCTCCTGTGACAATGACTTTGTCAACGAAACAGCAACACTTTGCTCTGTGGGAATTCTCTCTATCAGGATATCATCTCGACTAATGATCTCCCGAATCGGCGAAGTACGAGTTCGGATCGTCGATAAGACCTTGGTTCCTTTGCCTGAGCACTAGCCCCATTGTATCACAATACAATCTTATGGGCCCATCACAGTTAGGGACCAGATCAAGTTCAGTAATGAACTTCTTGATCCAAACCGCTTCCTTTGCGCATCTCATGCGGCAATGTACTCTGCCTTGGTTGATGAATCAGCAGTCCTCTCTTGTTTGGAACTTTTCCAATTGACCGCCACGCTATTCAGTGTGAATGTATATAACCTGATTGTGATTCAGAATCATCCTTATCAGATTAAATACTAGCATCTGAATGCCCGCTCACTGGAGATTTCCATCTCCATAGTTTAAGAAAACATCCTTAGTACTTGCAAGTACTTGAGGATATTCTTGACACCACCCAAAGACCCTCACCAGATCGATTGGTATCGCTTTCGTAACACTTAGAGCATACGATACATCGGGCCTCGTACATAGCATTGTTCCATGTTAAACCTCGTTAGCATCTCATCTATGTACGATGATTGTGAAAGACCAAGCAACCTTTTGATTTATCTCTATAAATCTATATCCCTAGGATATAAGTTGCTTCATAAAGGTCTTTCATCGCAAATTGATTGGACAACCAAATTTTAACTGATTGCAGCATAGAGACATCGTTTCCTAGTAACAGTATGTCATCTACATACAACAAAAGGAATACGATTGCAGTCCATTAACCTTCAGATACACACATGATCATCCAGATTTTGTGAGAAATCAAACTCTTTGATTGACTCATCAAAACGGATAATCCAACTCCTGGATGCTTGCTTCAATCCAAACATGGATTATCGAAGCTTGCATACCTTTTCGCCATCGATGGAAGTGAAACCCTCAGGTTGTGTCATACACATCCTCGGGTAGATTTCCTCTCAGGAAAGCTGTCTTCACATCCATTTGCCATATCTCATAATCATAATGAGTGGCAATGGCTAGGAGTATCCTAATGGATTTAAGCATTGCTTCTGGTCAAGGTCTTGTCATAGTCAACTCTTTATGCGTGATTTAATCCTTTGGCCGAAGCATTGCTTTATAGGTAATCAAATTACCATCCATGTTGGTTTTCTTCCGAAACTCCTTTGCACCACAATGGGTTTTATCCTTCAGTGTAACAACCAAAGTCCATACTTGGTTTTCATACATGGAATCCATTTGATTTCATGGCACATAGCCATTTTTCGCATCAACTTTTCGTAACACATTCATAGGTAGTAGGTGCATCATCTCATATGAGCAATCGTCATTACATTCCTTACGAAATCCATATCTCTCGGGAACAGTGCGTATCCTACTTAACCTACGAAATTCGTGTGTAGTAGAAGGTTGAAACTGTTACCTCATCTATATGAGTGACAGTTTCAGTTCAGGCAGTTGATCTATGTTTGTTCGAGAATCTTGAACTTCTCCAAGTTCAACTTTGCTCCCACTGTCCTCTTGTAAAAGAAACTCTTTCTTTAAGAAAACAGCATGCTTGGAAACAAACAACTTTTGTTCCTAAGCAAGGTAGAATTGATATTCCACGAACAAACACTTGTCAGCCTTTACATCAAATGTATCTTGACTGTGTCCGCTTCACATAAGCAGGACAATCCCAAACTTTCAGATGAGAAAGATAGGGCTTTCAGTTAGTCCATATCTCCATATGGAGTAACCACAATATCTTTAATGGAACTCATTTAGCAAGCAAACAAATGTCTCGAAAGCATATTCCCAAACTGCAGTAAAACCTATCATCAATCGCACCATGTCTAACAAGGTTCGATTTCTCCTTCGAGACACACCATTGTCTTTGCGGCGTGTAAGGTGGAGTATCTTGAGATAAAATCCCATTATCTACGAGATAATCCAAAACTGCTGGTTTAAGCATTTTCCACCACGATCAGATCGTAATGTATTCATACTTTTACCAAGTTGGTTTTCTACTTCATTTCTGAATTATTTGAACTTTTCAAACACTTCAGATTTGTATCTCTACAGATACAGGTACCCATATCGAGAATAATCATCGATAAAGGTAATGAAGTAAAAACAACCACTTATGGCATGGATGGACATCGGACCACATACATCCGAATGTATTAGGTCTAATATTCCATTCACTCGTTCACCCTTTCCTTTAAAGGATAACTTAGTCATCTTGCCTAATAAACAAGATTCGCATGTGTCATATGATTCATAATCAAATGACCCTAAACTGCCACTCTTATGGAGCTTCGCAATGCATATCTCATTTATATGGCCAAGCCGACAATGTCATAAGTAAGTTGATTTTAAATTATCTCGATTATGTCTTTTCGCGTTATTGACATTCATAATTGGATATGACATATCTCATATGTCAATTCAATTGCATAATGTACGAGTACCATAGAGCATTCCATTCGAACTAATATAACAACCATTGTTACTAAAAGTCCAATGGAAACCAGCTCTAATTAAACATAAAACATACAATATGTTCTTTGTTTAAAACAGGTACAAAATGTCAATCATCCAATTTGAATATAAGCCCACTAGGGAGTAACAAGACATAAGTGTCTACGGCTAATGTAGCAACTCTTGCTGCATTACCTACACGAAGGTCTAGTTCTCCTTTATGAAATCTCTCATCGCTCTGAGGCCCCGCATATCATTTCATATGTATGAGCCACATCCGGTATCAAATACCGATATGTTTTGATCAGGAATAGTATTAACCTTAATGACAAACATATTTGAAGAAGTAGAGGCATCGATGCCTTCTTACCTTCAAGGACTCGAGATAGATTTTACAGTTTAGCCTCAGGTGGCGATCTTGCCACATGAAAACAAAATCCTTTTGGGCGTAATCTTTGGTTTTTCCTTGATGGCACTTCCTTTGGTTTCTTAGCCTTTTCTTCTTTGAACCGAAGAAGAAGCATCCACCATTAGCACTTGCTAGCTATCTTTCTTGATAGCTCGCCACCGTCATGAGCAAATTGATCACCAGAATTGTTGTGGATATTTGGTTTATCCGATAGTTTATCACAAACCGTGAATAACCATCGACAATCCAACCGAATTAAGTCTCTACTTAATTCATAATCCATTACAAATCTAAGGCGGCCAATCTCTCAATATAGCCATTCATCTTGAGGCATCTTGCATGCCAGATATCCACGGAGCCATCTTTAATGGTGAAGAAGCCTTGAGGTCTCGAACCTTTCGCATCGAGCTTGCTCATCAAACACTCCCCAAGATGAAATACTATAGAGTGAGCATCCATGGACTAGTCTTTGCTCCTGCAGCTCTAGTGACATCGAGGCAAGCATAAAGCAAGTATCCATATCACTGTCCTTTAGATGCTTACAATATGCTTTCGATCCCCATCAAGAGCATCGACAAGCAGGTGCATCTGGAAGTGGAACATCTAGGACGTATCCCAGTTCCTCAGATCTGAGAACAATTCTCAGATTCCTTAGCCGATCAAGAAAATTCAGTCCAGAATAGAGAGCGAAAATTCACACTGAAAGACTTCTTCAATCACCCTAGCGCGATAGAGAAAGGAATGATAGGATAGAATTGCCTGCATGATCATAAGGACTTGTATGACATGCTTATGGCTCCCACTAGTTTCCTAGAATCCATAACCCTCTTTACGAATCCAGAGAAACAATGTGACATAATATCCTAGTGGGTCGATATCCGACATTGCTAAGAGTGACCTTGAGTTTGCCCAACAAGTCACAACTTAGGTCAATCGGTAGGTATCGGTCATACCAATTGCATCATCGATAACCGACATTGAGAATGACCTTGAGTTTGCTCAACAAGCCACCTTATGTCTCGGGAGGTATCAGATATACCAATTACATCTTAGACACAACTATCGTTCAGTGCTATCAACTTGTTGATGTGTGCACTTCATTGGGTTATTAACTCCTTGATGCGCGTACATCCCGATGTACACTACCCAACTTCGCCTCTGTCCACGTTGACCTTGAGTTTGCTCAACAAACCAACGCTTCCAGTGAAAACCAACCCATTAATCAGAAAATCTTATTTTCATGGTTCGAACATATCCGTATAGAGTGAGCTTGAGTTTGCCCAACAACCCAGCCCTATAAGAACTCTGGTTCTTACCATATTAATGGAAGGCGTTAGTTTTCATATACCGAGGAGGGATTTCGGGTTCTCTTCTTCTCCAAGCCGTAGGATTATAGTCACCATGACTATATGGAATGATTTAGGTTTCATCAATCACATTGAATCAATCCTTTTAATCATCCATCATTCAACCTGAGCATGCCACAAGTCGACTTTCATCAAATGCAAGTCGACTTATGCTTCTGCCCACACACAAGTCGACTTGTATGACACAAGTCGACTTATTTCACCTGCCCATGAACAAGTCGACTTATAAGGTACTACAAGTCGACTTAAACTGAGATCCTAAACAAGTCGACTTATTCTATAGACAAGTCGACTTATCCCAAAAACTTTGAACAAGTCGACTTATACCTCATACAAGTCGACTTATCCAGGTAAATTTGCTAAAAACTCTAATCGGCTAATTCCTCAATTAATGCAATTCCAATTCACAACACCTACATACCTAAGGTAATATCTGATAAATTTGATGTATCAATGAACAATTCATTGAACTATGAATGCCTTAAATAGTCAAATTATATGAAAAGCTTGAAATGAGTCAAAACTCATTAATTTCCAAACAATTTAGGAACACCCAAATTATCATCCTAAGCATCTCTAGCTAGCATATACATTATCAAATTTACTTCAACACATGCCATAAAAATATGACGGTCAAAACAAACAAGATAATGCAATATACTAACGAGACGCTAATGTGACCAATTCGGCATTCAAAAATTCTTGGAAAAGCAAATTCAAGCAATTCAGTTTGGCAATCATACAACATCAAGATAACACATTTTTAATCACATTAAAAATGGTTCAAGGCATTGGAACTGAAAAAGCACACCCAATCAAGCCAAGCAAAACAGTCCCAACAATTTTCACAAAACTGTCCAGTTCTGTACATTGCTCGAAATGATCAATGAAACAATTTCAATAAATCATGAGAAAATTATATAGGTTACTACATGTTCAGAACATGCTACATGAATGTTTTCAGGATTTTAGGCCATCAAAAACTCAGTCAACCTAAATAACAAAACCGATTCAAAATCTGTGTTCATCAGCACAGCAATTCCCAACAGCATAGAATAAATTCGTGAATAAATATCCAATCACCTTGAAATCCAATTTCCATGCTCACAGACATTCACCAACATCTTAGAGACATGTAGGTGAAGGAAAATCCGAAAAACCATTTTTCTATAATTTATTCTCGATTTTATACTCATGCCTGTTCCAGAATCGTTTCACAAAACAGCATCTGTAACCTTAGGGAATTAATTAGCAAAACTATATCAAATCAAATCAATAAATTCTGAAAATTCATAGACATATTCTCTAACATGTTATGAACATTTCTGGGCAGAAAAATTTCGAAAAATGCATCTCTATACAGAAACGAAATTTGGACAGCAAGCATGCATCAACAGCAAATTCCATTAGGGTTTCGATCTCGCTTAGGTTATAGCTTCATACGGGATACGGGCGCTCGATACCACTTTGTAGGGAAAGTCCGGGAACAAAAATTTTGTTTTCCGCTGCGGTACATGTGATGTACCTCCGGGATTTTGTACCTCCGGGATTTTCCTACAGGTGGTATCGAGCTGCGTGTATCTCAGATGAAGTTAATCGAGATCGAATTTTATTGAATTGATTGTTGATGATGTTCATATTCAGATTGATGGCCCAGAAATGTTCATAACATGTTAGAAAATGTGTCTATGAACATTTCTGAAGCGAAATTTGGAAATGACATACGTAAATCAAAGAAGCATGCATCCATTAGGGAAATTCCATCTAGGCTTAGGTTATAGCTTCATACGGGATACCAGACTCTCTGATACCACTGTAGGGAAAGTCCCGGGAACAAAAATTTTTGTTTTCCGCTGCCGGTACATGTGATGTACCTCCCGGGATTTTCCTACAGTGGTATCAGAGCGTCTGGTATCCCGTATGAAGACATCAACCTAAATAGCCAAAAGAGACTATCTCTAAAGGTGATCCACGCAGAGATCAGAAAATCTAACCGGATCAAACCCCTTTGACCCGGGAATAGCTAGAACAGATTAAAGCCTGCTAGAGCCTACCTCTGTCCTGGAGAGCTGAAGGAAACACGTTGAAACCTTGCTTGGAGAAGAGAAGAAATCGATGATGGCTTAAGAGAAAACAAGAAAAATGAAACCCTTTTCACCTTTTGCTTAACACTTAAGCATTTTCTCTTCATCCTCCATGGCTATCCACGACACACTAGCTTCTTATGTTACTTTTTAACAATTAAAAAGGCTTCCATAAGAGTTTGCCAAGTGGATGGCTTAATGGCCATTTATTCTTAATGAATAAAGTAATAACTTTGACTTTTCAAAGCCAATCTCATCTCTTCTCCCATTCCAACGTACATGGCTTTATATATATGATTTAATTAATTAATTACTTAATTAATTAACATATATATATATAATTACTAAGAGGTCCAGTCAAACTGGGGTCGGTCCTATCGGCCTACCGGGCCCCGATGCTGAAACAGCTCCGGAAACCTTTCTTAGCAATATTGATGTCGCGATCTTATCGGGACATATCCCAATCCCATTGGGATCCATTTAATCCTAATGCTCTCCATAATTGGAACTCGTCCAATTACTATTTTACGATTCTCGAATCACTCTTATCGTGTGACCCTTTAGGTTTCGGTTATGTTGGTCACTTAGATTAACAATTAATCTGAGCAAGTCATGAGCGGTATCTAGCAACACATCATGACCCCAATTGACCGGAAAGTAATCGGTTTGATGTATTCATCACGAACGGATCACAAACCCTTCCATAGACAATTACCGTACAATTAGTCCTTTCACCATCCTATACCCCACTTGGTTATGAGTATGGTCAAAGTGTCAACTCTCACTAGACCGAGTCTAGCCCAGTGATATCGGTTCTAGATCACGGGACTCATTACTCTATATGTCATTGAAGACACTCTTCATGACATACATGCTTTGACCGACCTCGAATGATCCCGACAAGAGGCCATGGGTATCTCTTACGCTAATCCGAAGTGGTGAATCCTTTATTGGCTACTCAATTATCTTGAATACCTCAAGCTTTACCCAAGCACCACCCTATGAGTTACCTCGGAAGGCAACAAGGAATGGAGTCAAAGCACGATGTCGATTATCCAAAATATCCTCGAGTACCTCAAGTCTAAGGATACTTGCACCATTGCTATGATGAGATTATCACCGACACTTAGATAAGATATCCATGTGATGATCTCATGGCGGTCATCCAATGAACTTACTACCACTAGTAAGCATCCACATGTCAATTCTAAATATCTCATATTTACAGTTTACGAGATCCACCGCTGATCCAATCAAGGAATATGACATGTGTTAGTCTATCCGGATTAATGATGTCGGTCTCATTAATCCTATGACTAGGAGAATTAAATCTTGACATAATTGCACATGATAGGAATCTCGGGAGTATGATCACATCATAATTTCCTTCATGCTATGTCATATATCATGGACTTCATTAATTCGATTAAAGATCAATCAATTCATAAACAATGTTTATGAATATCAAATTAATGAATAATGCCTTTCTTTATTTATTCATTCGATCGCATCATTTGTGAATAAAATGCGCTAAAGGGGATTGCCTTTAGGGCACAAATAAATAGTACCGTCCTTGAATAAGTCGACTTATCCAATGAACAAGTCGACTTATCGGTACCGAACATGTGTAAGTCGACTTACACATGGTACAAGTCGACTTATCACTTACAATACACGGTATGTTTTTTAAGAGAAGTTGTTTTTACAGAAAGGGACGTTTGTGTGTGAGTCACAAAAACTTTAGATAGGGCTTGTTTTTTTCGTTTTTGTACATAACAATACATATCGGTTTTTGTGCATGATGATATAAGTATCTTTAACATGTGAAAGAAAAGATCATGTGCTTGAAAAGTGTGGATGAGGACATGAATAACCAGAGAACACTTGTTGATTAAATATGCATGACACGGAAATCGAGAAAAAAAAAACTTTGTTCCTTCTTTAAAGCATTCTCTTATATACCATCGGTTCAAAGCAAGGAAATGTTTGTCTTCCTTAATTTTGGTGTCCGTATGTCTTAAGAAACATGAGAGAGAGATGTTAAATAAGAGGGTAAAGTAAGAGAGATGAGTTTGGAGAGAGAAAAATATCTCATTTCAATGAATAAAGCTCTAGTTACAAAATCTCTTTATATACATCATCGGCAAAAGCTAATTAACTAACTGTAATCACTAACAAGCTAATTAATTAACTCTAATATAATTACACAATAATATAAAAGAACACAGTATTCTTCACAGCCCCCCCTCAAGTTGGGAACATAGCAAGACCCAACTTGGAAGATAACTGCAGGTGAGAATCATGACCAAGAGGCTTGGTCATGAGATCAGCCAGTTGCAATTTAGAAGGAATATAGGCAGTTTGAAGAAAACCATCTTGAATTTTATCTCGAGTGAAGTGACAATCGATGTCCAAATGTTTGGTGCGCTCATGAAAACAAGGATTAGTTGCAATTTGTTGAGCAGCCTTATTATCACAAAACAAGGTAACCGGAACTTGAACTGGAATGGATAAATCCTGAAGCAAATAGGACAACCAAAGCAACTCACTAGTGATAGCAGTCATACTCCGATATTCAGCTTCAGCAGAGGACTTAGAAACAGTGGATTGCTTCTTTGTCTTCCAAGAAACCAACACATGCCCCAAGAAAATGCAATAACCAGTAAGCGAACGGCGAGACATCAAGCAAGAGGCCCAATCTGCATCTAAAAATGCAGTCAACTTGAGCTGTGACTGCACCGGATAAAACAATCCCGCAGAAATAGAACCCTTCAAATATTTGAGGACATGAGTAACAGCCTGCATATGAGGAAGCTTAGGAGCAGACAAAAATTGACTCAAATGTTGCACTGCATAAGAAATATCCGGCCTAGTCATGGTCAAATACAACAACCTGCCAACAATTTTCCGATAAGCTTCTGGATGTTCTAGAGGTTCTCCCTCAGTAAGAGACAACTTGAGATGCTGAGGAAGAGGAGTAGAACAAGGTTTAGCTCCAGTCAAACCAGCATCCGTTAAAATATCCAAAATAAACTTCCGCTGATGTAAAAATGTACCCTGCTCATTCCTGTGCAACTCAATACCCAAGAAATACCGTGCAAGTCCCAAGTCCTTAATTGTGAACTTAGTATGTAAAGCTGTTTTCAAACTAGCAATGTCAGAATCATTATCACCAGTAATCAAAATATCGTCAACATATATGAGGACAACCGTAAAGAGATCTCCTACTCTCTTAACAAACAAGGAATAATCATTAGTGGACTGAACATAACCTAAGTCAGTAAGAAACTGAGTAACCTCCTTATTCCACTGTCGTGAGGCTTGTTTAAGGCCATACAAAGACTTCTTCAAACGACAAACCTAACCAGGTTTGGCAGCATGATACCCATCAGGAGGGACTATATATATCTGCTCATCAAGATGACCATGCAAGAAAGCATTATTAATGTCAACTTGATATAAAGGCCAAGTCCTAGCAGTAGCCAAGGCAATGACAACTCTAACAGTAGCAAGTTTAGCCACAGGAGAAAAAGTATGTTTATAATCCTTACCCTCCTTCTGATCAAAACCTCTAATAACCAACCTGGCCTTGTACCTCTCAACGGTTCCATCTGGATTATATTTGATCTTATAAACCCATTTGGAAGAAATAGCTTTATGGCCTGCAGGTAAAGTGGTTAGTTCCCAATTATCATTCCTCTCTAAAGCATTAAGCTCCAACTCCATGGCCTCCACCCATAGCTTATCCTGACTAGCATCATGAAAGTTAGCAGGTTTATGAGTTGTAAACACATTAGCCAAGGAAACCACATAATCATGAGGAAGGTGTTGAAAATCGGCAGAAGAAAAAAAAGGATGATATGTAGAAAAATTGTGGGAAGAGGAAGAAGAAAATGCATTGTTGGCATTGGCATGGAGAACAAAATCTTGTAACCAATGGGGGGTTGTTTTTGTCTTTGAGATTTACGCAAAATTAGAGAAGAAGCACAGGAAGAATCAAGTATGGGAGGAAAAGAAGTAGAGTGGACAGCAGGAGGAGGAGAAGAATGAATAAGAGGAGAGACATGCTCAGGCAGAAAAGTATCAACAGAATTAGTGGAAGAACCAATTAAAGAAGGAGATATAGTATGAATAGGTCAAGAAACATGAACTGGACGACGGTCAGAACAAGGTAGAGGAGGAATAGAGGAAGAAGGTTTAAAAGGAAACACAATCTCACAAAAAATAACATCTCTGCTTAACAAAACACGTTGTCTCTCAAGATCAAAGAGCTTATAACCCTTTTGTGCAGGAGGATATCCGATAAGGACACATTTATGAGCTCTAGGTTCGAATTTATCACCATTTGGACCCACCTTAGCAGCATAGCAAAGACAACCTATGGTTCTCAAATGAGTATAATCGGGTTTGGAGTGAAATAATATTTCATGAGGACTTTTCCAAAGCAAAATGGGTGTTGGCATTTTGTTAATGAGATAGGTGGCTGACAAAAGACACTCCCCCCAAAAATGATTACGCAAATTGGCATGTAGTTTGAGAGATCTAGCTGTGTCAAGTAAGTGTCTATGCTTTCGCTCAACAATGCCATTTTGTTGTGGGGTATACGTCATTGATTTCTGATGAATAATCCCTGTATCTCTCATAAACTGGCGACATTGTGAGTTAATAAACTCAGAACCATTGTCAGTCCTCACAAACTTGGGTGTTGTTGAAAAATGATTTTATATGTATTTCACAAAAGAAACAAAGGTACTGCTAACTTGCTGCTTACTTTGCAAAAGATAGGTCCAAGTAGCACGAGAAAAATCATCCACTATAGTAAGAAAATATCTTGAACCATCAAGATTACAAGCTCTATACGGTCCCCAAAGATCCATATGAATAAGCTCAAAAATAATGGAAGAGGAATGTGTGCTTCTTGGAAAAGGAATTCGATGAGATTTAGATAATTTGCAAGTATCACAAAACAATTTATTGATATCAAACTGTTTACAATCAGCCACATGAGAAAGTTTAGAAGCTGAAGAATGCCCCAATCTTGCATGAAAAGTATGCAAGTCTACATTATTTGGAGTGACAAAACATGAATGCTTAACATCAACTAAAGAATTCTCCATATGGGATGAATTCTGTAAGAATTGGACAGAATGATCTACAAAAGAATCATGAAAATCAGCCACAAGGTAGTATAATCCTTTTATGCCTTTGCCAACAGCAACAACTTTGCTAGTGATAGGGTCCTGAAAGGTACAACAAGAAATATGAAAATGTGCCTCAAGTTTTTCAGATTTAAGCAACTTTCCAACAGAAAGAAGATTATACCTAAACTCAGGAACATATAGAACATTATGCAGAGTTAAAGTGGAAGTGATGGGTATGGATCCAACCATTGTAACCTTTTTGGTTGAACCATCTGGTAAAGTAATGAATATAGGCTGAGAAAGGGATTTGGTGCAAGAGAAAAGATGAAGAGATGGGGTCATATGGTCCGAGGCTCCTGTATCCACAATCCATTTACCATGCAAACTATCATTGTGCAAACAAGAAAAAGCTGATTGGGTAAGAACAATACCTGCATAGGTCGTACTTGCACCAGATGCGTCTTGTGGGATAGGAACTTTTCCTTTAAGTAGTTTCATCATTTCCTGATATAGTTAGGTAATCATCTGCTGATTCACTTGATTCCCATTGTCATTGTGCAAATCCAATGGAGTAAACATTTCGATCTCACTACCGGGACCAAAGAATGCTTGACTTGAAAGACCATCCGACTATGTTTCTTTCCTCTTTTCCCTTTGTACCAATCAGGATAACCTATCCTTTCAAAGCAACTCTCTAGTAAATGTCCTTCCTGCTTACAATGAGTACAGAATCGAATACCATGCTTCTTGGATCCTTTTGAAACCACACCAGAAAATTTAGTACCTTCATTATTGGCTGAAAATCAACAGGATCTACAACTTGACTAGTAACTTCCTTTTGTTTTTCAATTTGTTGTACCAAATAATAGGCTCGATTAACCGAAGGTAAGGGATCCATTGATAACACCTGATTCCTTACTCCTTCATACTCATCATTGAGCTTTAGTAAAAGTTGCATGAGCTTGGACCTACTGTCCATTTCAATAAACTTTTGAGCAACTCCACAACTACAACCACATTTACACATAGGAATACCAATCAGACTATTTAACTCATCCCAGCATTTCTTGAGTTTACTAAAATAAGTAGCCACAGACATGCTTCCCTGAGTTATTTGGTTCAATGTACGTCCAAGTTGATATATTAAAGGACCATTACTTTGACCATAGCTTTCATTAATCTCCTTCCACAATTGCTCGACAGATTGAGCATGTAGAAACGAATCTGAAAGCTCTGGAATCATTGAGTTCAAAATCCAGCAAGTGACCATATAATCACATCTAATCCATCTTTGATAATCAGGATTATCAAAATCTGGTTTAACACAGGAGCCATCCACGAAACCTAATTTCATCTTAGCTCCTAAAGCCATTTTTACGGTTCTACTCCAACCCAAAAATCCCACACTAGTAAATTGAACAGTAGTGAGCGACGTACCAGGATGATCTCCACTCGACAAAGTTAGAGGATCAATCGCACCAAGAAACGCTACTCCAGATCTAACACTGCCATGGACATGATTAATTGAACTTTTCATCGTTAATCACTGAACGTGAACAACACCAATGCAGAATAGACAAAGCAACCACAAAAAGTTAGCTACAATCTTCAAGTCAAGCAACAATCATTGAAGCAACAAGCAAGATTGAAGAAAACGACTCTCTGATACCATCTTAAGAAACATAAGAGAGAGATGTGAAATAAGAGGGTAAAGTAAGAGAGATGAGTTTGGAGAGAGAAAAATATCTCATTTCAATGAATAAAGCTCCAGTTACAAAATGTCTTTATATACATCATCGGTAAAAGCTAATTAACTAATTGTAATCACTAACAAGCTAATTAATTAACTCTAATACAGTTACACAATAATATAAGTGTCCGTACGGTGTTAAGAGTGTCCATTAAATGCATGAGAGTGTCCATTAAAGGCTTTATATATGGTGATCTTTTGTGTTTGTTTTTGCGCTTCGATATTTGTGCAAAGAAATGCTCCACTCAAAGACTCACTGAATGCATGCGTAAAAGTTGTATACATATTGAATTAAATGCTTTCAAAGGCATATCCACACAGATGCTGGAAATAGAACAAGCAAACACGTTATTTATGCCTAAAACTAAAATATGCTTGGTTTTATCATAAGCATGCGCGCATTTAATGCGATAAATGGCTTCATTGGAATTAATGAAACTTCTCAATTTTTCTTTGTTGATTTGTTTCAAACGATTTGTCCTTAACTGTTATGTAATAAACGTTCATGGACAGTAGTAAAAGTGTAAAACGTTTTTGACAGGAAACCGAAAACGTTTATACCTTTATGCAAATAAAATTCTTTATTTGCTTATACTGTTTGTGAGAAACGATTTTATTTGTTTTTTAGTGATATGATAACTAATGTTTTAAAATATAAATTTATGAATGTGTTTTCATATAAAATATTCCATAAATATTCCATAAATATGTTTTATGGATAATTTTGTATTATATGTTAAAAATACTATTATATAAATGAGTTTTATATAATTTGTATATATAAATTAGTTTTATGTAAAATTAAAATAAAATGTTAATTTGTTTTTCATAAGAATCAGTTACGTTAATTGGTTTAACATATGAAATATATATAAATATACATTTTTTAATATGTTTCATGTGAATAATTAATTAAAAATATTCTAATTTATATCATAAGTGATGATTATGAACTTTGTGAAATTTTCGATCTTATGATATGAATGATGATATTTTTGATATTTTAATTATTCGGATATGTGTCTCATATCATGTTTATATATACTTGTAGATATGGTAACTAAAATCTTGATCGGTGATTTGTCCACTACTAAAAAATTAGATGGGTCTAATTATGATATGTGGCAAAGGAAAATTCAGTATCTTCTAAATGAACGAGAATTGCTCGAACATTTGACCATAATAATGACTGCACCTTTAGTCAAGGATAAAGATGGAAATGATATTGATACTGCTAGTGAGCAATATCAAGCATCCTTAAAGGCTTATGCAGATTGGTCCAAAAAGGATCGTAAGGCATGTTATACTATGTTGTATTTCATGCATGATGATCTAATTGGAGAATTTGAGGATTGTCCCACTGCTAAGGACATGTGGGACAAACTTAAGATCACGTTTAGTTAAACATCCGCTACAAGGCTTCGTGCTTTGCACCTTAAGTGGATGAACTACGAGATCAATACGACTCGTACTATGGATGAACATTTACGAACCATGAGTGCAATGGTTTGTGATCTTAAGGAAGCTGGTCGGGCTATCTCTGAAGAGGAGCAAGTCCTGAATGTGATTCGGGCTCTTCCAGATCATACTAAGCACTGGAAGAATGTGAAACTTGTTTTGACCCATAATGAAAATGTCAAAACCCTTTCAGAGATCACTAGGCACCTCGAAATGGAGGAGGATCGCTTAAAAGTATCAGACTCCTCCAATGTGGCCCTTGTTGCTAAAAGCAAAGGACCAAAAGGCCACAATGCCAAACGAGGTGAAAGAAAAGGTCTTTGGCCTCCTCAAAGGAATGGACCAAAAGGTCATATTGTTAAGAAGCACAAGGCTAAAGGCCAAGGAGAGAAAAACATGGCACGTGTGAAGTGTTATAATTGTGGAAAGAAATGTCATTTTGCTCGGGATTGTCCTGAACCTAAGAAGGTACCTTTCTTATCTATAACTCCTGATTTGTATGTTTATTCTCATGCATTAGTTGCTAATTCTCTTCCTAATTGGATTGTGATACGGGGCAAGCAAGCACGTAGTTCGGGATCGAAATCTATGTGGACTTTCATCGGTATCCGGTGGGTTCACAAACTGTCGTGTTAGGAAACGATAGTGAAGAAGATGTCTTAGGAATAGGGACATATCAGCTCAAGTTACGTGGAGGACATAGTTTGCTCCTTCATGATGCTCTCTATGCACTCGGGGTGCGATGTTGCCTTGTGTCTCTTGTAACTTTAATGAAATCGGGATTAGTTTTTAGTTACAATCATAATGGATTGGATATTATGTATAATGGCAATATTTTTGGCCATGCTACATTGAAAACGATTTTCTAATTCTTGATTTGGATCTTGTTATGATAATTCATCTTCATCTATGTTTCATATTTTGATCCCGATTACGAATCATTGAATGGCATCTAGACTTGGTCATATTGGCCAAGATAGATTGAGTCGGCTAGCTAAAGAAGGTCTTTTAGACCGACTCACTAAGGTTAAGTTGCCTAGATGTGAGTCATGTTTAGCTGGTAAGGCAACCGCGAAACCTTTTGATAAGGCTTTAAGGGTATCTAAACCTTTAGAGCTTATTCACTCTGATATTTACGAACCCATGAATGTTAAAGCACGTCATGGAGCTATATATTTTCTCACTTTAATTAATGATTATTATCGCTATGGATATGTGTATCTTTTAGCTCATCGTTATGAAACGCTTGATGTGTTTAAACGTTTTGTAACTGAAGTTGAGACACAATTGGAAAGAAGAGTTAAAACTCTTCGGACTGATCGTGGTCGAGAATATCTATCTGATATGTTCAAAGAATTCTGTGAGAAAAAGGGTATAATAAGACAACTAACGATTCCTCGAACTCCACAACAAAACGGTGTTGCAGAACGTAGGAATCGAACATTGCTTGACATGGTCAGGTCAATGATGGCACATGCTCGTCTTCCAATTAGTTTTTGGGGAGATGCGTTGCTCACCACAACTTATATTCTTAACCGTGTGCCAAGTAAAAATGTACCCGCCACTCTATATGAGTTATGGAATGGAAGAAAGCCCTCTTTAGGTCATTTACGCCCATGGGGTTCGGCTGGTTATGTACACAATCCAACTCATAAACATGGGAAACTTGGTCCAAGAGCCACTAAAATGGTGTTTATAAGATACCCCGAACATTCAAAAGGGTATGTTATGTATGGTGAGCACCCGAATGGTGGCATGACAGAAGTTGCTTCCCGCAATGTGGAGTTTCTTGAGGATGAGTTCCCAAGCATAGGTGAAATAAAAAAGGACCTAGATTTGTATGAGTTACAACCGGATACTTTCGGTGAGGGGGAGAATTTAATTACTCGACAAGTCACCGAGATTTTTTCTGCCCCAGAGAACCAATTTGAGAATGAGGTCCGTCTTCCATCTCTAAACCACGAACCTGTAAATAGTCTGCATGTTCCAAATCTCACATCTCAAGGGGATAGTGGGAGTGGTTCTCATCATGATCTGGAACCCACATCTCCAAGAGATAGGGGAGAGATCCTGAATCAGGGCAGACAAATGTAGGTCCTAGACTTCGACGAAGTGAGCGTGGAAGAATTCCTCGAAGATATTTTCAAATTGAAGAGGAAATATTCCTTCGTACTCCTTTGGAAATTGAAGAGCCAACCTCTTTTCAAGAGGCTGTTGATTCACCTAACCACACAGAGTGGATGGATGCCATGAGGGATGAAATGGACTCAATGACACGAAATCAGGTTTGGGAACTAGTTGATCTTCTGCTCCAACAAAAGTCCATTGGAAACAAGTGGGTTTTCAAGATAAAACGTAAGGCGGATGGAACGATCGACAAGTTCAAGGCCCGTTTAGTAGCGAAAGGCTATACCCAAATAGAAGGTATAGACTACGAAGAGACATTTTCTCCTGTGGTGAGATTTGCCTCTATTCGCTTACTTCTGGCTCTGGTTGCCCATTTGGACCTGGAGTTGTTTCAAATGGATGTAAAGACTGCTTTCCTCAATGATAACCTTAAGGAAGAGATTTATATGAATCAACCTATTGGTTTTGTATCAAAAGGTCAAGAAGACAAAGTGTGTCGTCTTAAAAGATCCATATATGGTCTCAAACAGTCTTCCAGATCGTGGTATTTCAGATTCCATAAAGCCGTCACTTTTTTTGGCTTATTCACGGTGTCAGAAGACCATTGTGTGTATGTCAAGAGAACAACAAGTAGAATTTTGTTTCTCACTTTGTATGTTGATGACATATTACTAGCCGGAAATAATATGGAGATGCTCAAGACCACTAAAGAGTGGTTGTCCTCTGCCTTTGATATGAAGGACATGGGTGAAGCTAGGTATGTCCTAGGTGTGGAAATAACTAGAAATCGTCCCAAGCTTCTTGGTTTAAGTCGAGAGCGTATATAAATAAAATCTTGGAGCGTTTTGAATGCATTATTCCAAACCCGTTGACACTCCAGGTTGAAAAGGGTCTTACCTTGAGTCTTGATCAATGCCCTAAAATGTAAAAGGAAAAGGAAAATGAGTAATGTTCCCTATGCTAGTGCCATAGGAAGTTTAATGTATGCTATGTTGTGTACACGGCCTGACATTTGCTTTACGGTTAGTTTGGTAAGTCGTTACCAAAGTAACCCAGGACCTACTAATTGGCAAGCAGTCAAAAGAATTTTTCGTTACCTTCGTGGTACTTCAGACCTGGTCCTTTGCTATCACGGCGGGGATTTAAGGTTAAGGGGATATTCGGATGCCGATTGGGGTGGTGACCCGGATGAGTCTAGGTCAACCTCAGGATATGTTTTCACCTTGGGAGGAGGAGTCATATCTTGGTGCAGCAAGAAGCAAGACTATATATCATTATCAACAATGGAAGCAGAATACGTTGCTTGTTGACTTGCCGCTCAGGAGGCAATATGGTTGGGAAGTTTTCTCCAAGATCTTAATCTTACTCCTAAAGTTCATGATCCTGTTTAAATGTTATATGACAACACTGCAGCCATACAGTTTGCTAAAGATCCGAAGTTTCATAGAAAATCTAAGCATATCAAAAGGCGCTGTCATTTTGTAAGAGACGCCATAAAAAATAAAGAGATTGCTATAAAGTATATATCTACTAATAAGATGGTAGCTGATCCCTTAACGAAACCTATTCCTTGAGATTCGTTTAAGGCTCATGTGATGAGTTTAGGTTTACGTAGGGTTTAGTTTTTCCATTGGTTTATATCTTGTTGTATAATGGACATGCTTTCATTTGTATTTTTTTAATAAAAGTTTATTTCTCAAATGTTCATTGATACTTAAAGTACATGATAAGGCACATTGTAATGTCACCACACATTAAGGTTCTGATTGATCTTATCATACAGGCAATCACCCTAACGCTTAAGTAGCTAGTAGGATGAGACTTCACAATATTAATATTGAGTATATGTAATATTGTATTATCTTCATACTTGTGTAGTATATATGATAAGTTTTTATATTTGAATAGTCACCTTAGTAAGTCTAAGATGAGACTCTGATGAGTCGGATGTGAAAGTTTTAGATTTCACATTGAAGCCTTAAAGCCAAATCTTGAGTGTCAAGATTAGCATTAGGTATATTAATCTAGTGGCTCGGATTAGTTTTTAAGTAAAACTAGATTCGTGATTTGCATAGCATAAAAGAGTGACATGCCCAACTTAGTGGGAGTTATGCTATGACACACATTTCATACTGTATGTGCTATATAACGACCCTCTTGTGGAATGACAGTTAAATCCCTTTCTCTGTCATTGTATAATCCCATAGACTTTAATGTCTAATCGAATAAAACCTTTTGACTTAGAACTATGATATGAATTCAAAGCTTAATGTTGCTACTTTAGTGTGTTTTTCCAAGGGCTAAGTTGTATACAGTCCAACGGAGCACATTAGGAAAACAGTTAAGCTAAGATGGATTATTATGAGTGTCTAAGGAAGAATTTTTCCTTCATCACCTTATCAGCCCCGGGCGATTATACTTGGTGTATATCATATGATATATCTATGAACATAAAGGGACGGTGTATGCGTTCGGTGATATTTTGGATGATTTGGGGTATCATGACTATATGAGAGTGTTATGTTAGTTAGATGGTGACTTAATATAACACTACTGGTTCTTTAATGGTCGCACGTCCCATTCTCAGTATGACACGTGAAATTTAGGGAGAAGATGTAACTCGTGGGTTATGTGGCCGAGTGGGAGTTGTTGGAAGTTACATAAGAAGTAACTTCCGACGGTTATCGGCCTCATATATAAAAGGACAAAATGATTCTGAAAGTTTTGATCCTTACATTCTTAAATAGTCTCTCTATACTTTCTCACGAAAAGCAATCATCAAAAGCTTAGAGTTTGGGACGTGATTAATCGGTGACTCTAGTAGCCAACCGTAAAACGAAGCAAATCGATCCGTTACTTCCGCATTAAGGTTAGTCCTTAAATATCTACATCTCACAACCACTGCAAATGGCGAATCGCGATCTTGATGTCTCTGACGACAACGTATGCCTGTGTAGGTAATGATCCAACCCCAGCTCCGCACCATGAGAGTACATCTCCATAGCTCCTCCCACTGCAATGCCAGAAAAGGGCTCACGAGCATCACGCCTCGACGACTTCGTGGTCTTTTTAAATTGATTTAAACTGCTTATTTAAATATTATTATTTGAACATCGATTCAAATAAATATTTTTTATTTGAACATCAGTTTAAATAATTCAAGCTTTTTATTTAAATATTATTATTTAAATTCATTTAAAACTGCTTATTTCAAAAGTCGAAGGAATCTATTTTAACTCAATTTGTCATTATCATTACTATAACGAAAAGTAATGTTGATGGCTAAGGAAGTAATCCTTATTATGTTGAACTTCACTAATTAACTTGTTAAAGCCCATTGTCATGTCACGTGACAAGTGGGACCCATTGTCATGTCACGTGACAAGTGGGACACGCTGTCTAAAATGTACAAATAGTGGCTCTCGTTGTCAGGTAATTGTGAGACTTTTTGATTGGTTAAAACAAATTAATTATGCAACAATGAGGTCACTTTTATTTAAAAGTATAAAAATAATATCAGTATTGACATGACATTTAATTGGCAGAGAGTTAATTCTATCAAATTTTCTATCTATTTAGGATATGTTATCGGCGTTTTAAAAATATTAGAGTTCAATTTGAATACTTCAAATCAATAAGATTAAGTCATGTTCTATTTTAAATATTGAAGTTTAAAATAAACTTTTGGCCTTAATTAAACTAATATTTTGTACCAATATTCTCCGTCTTGCTAAAGCCATAACAAATTTGATAAAACAAATACGCGCAAGAGATATTTTTAATTCGAATAAAACAACAAGGACTTGTCAAAGTTTAAAATAACAATAGGAGCCTGCAGAGCAAGAGGGGCCTGTTTTGCGATATGATCCTGTTTAAGCAATAGGAGTATGTTAAGCGACAGGAGCCTGCTAAAAGATAAATCTAGGTAAGATAATTTAACACAGAAAGTGTATGTTAAAATGAAAGGAATCTTTAGTAAGTTGAAAATAGAAGGAGTTTACTATAAAAGTGAAGGACTCTCTTGTTGAAACAAACACATACACAATATAATGTAGAAATATAAAAGTTAACAGAAAAGAGAGGAGACAAAATCAATTTATACTAGTTCGGCTTATAACTTATACCTATATTCAGTCCCTAAGTATCCAACTATAGTGTTTTACTATAAAAACCCTCTATTTTGAGTTTAACTTTGAATCTTCAATATTATCTCTGTTAGAATCTTGCAATAATCAATTGTTAAGAGAAATCTAGAGCTAATTGACGAAATATATGATAGGTAGGATCCTTCCAAATTTTGTGAAATAAATTAGGTAAGTTTATAAAGAAAGTTTCTACAAGAAATGAATAGTTAATCCTATGATTTTATTTCCTCTTAAAAATTATATCGTTACCTTCAAAAGAAAATAAATCAAAATTTGAGTTTTGAAATATTATATGGCTTCCATCAAAACCATTGACACGGCTAACTGATTGATATATACTTAATATAACTTAAAATTAGAATATTCAAAATAATCTATTATAAAATAAAATTTTCATACATTTTATTAACCTCATGTATAAATTGTTTCTTAAATCTTCAAATGTTAAAATAAGTGGCAATGTCCTCAAATAATTTTTATTTACTTTTACATTTATCCTTAATTGTTTTAAGGAGTTGCGTTTGAAAATGTATGATGCATGACAGAATTTTGTAAGATGAGAACAAGTTTGTAACTGTCTTATGAAGTGGCAATGCCAATTAATCCGTAAGATGATAACAAGTTTGTAATCTGCCTTGTGAAGTAACCGCGCCAATTCATCCTTAACAAAAGTCACATACTAGGTTGTCTTAGATATGTGAAAAGTTCTTGATAATCTGAACTTTTTGTTGTGATCATCAACAGTAACATCTAAGGTCAGCGTTAGTTCTGGTTTAGTTTTTTCGAATCTTTTGTCAAGATACAGTACTCTAGTCTAACCCTTGAAGAAGAAACAAGAGAGTGCCTTCTGAAAATATAAAAAGCCAACATACGTTAGCTTAAGGAGGAGGAGGAGTTCAATTTGACATGCAAGGAAAAGATAAAAATAATTGAAGAAGTATTGGTGCACTTCATAACAAAAACTAAACCTTAATGGTTGAATTTGGTTTGATAAATTTCTGCAATCAATGCGGAGACAATTTGTGTCAGGTAATTAATCTTATCACCCGCTAAGAACAGAGAGTCATTATTCAAAGGAACAGAAGTTTGAGTAGCTTGCCTGTCTAGTGTCTGCCAGCTCACGCCAAATAATAGGGGACTGCCTGAACTGTTAAAACGTCACTTTGAGCTTGAGCCTGAGGTCACCGGACAAGCCACGCAGCTCATATTCACAAAAACGCAAAACAAGACAAAATAAATGCAAGTCAGAGAAAAGTTAGAGGTGGTCAGGTGACGTAAGCCTTATAGTCTTGCTATTATACGCACGTCTCCACTAATTCAAGCTCCAAAAAAAAAAAAAAAGGTGAGTGGTGAAATGGTCCGACCACTAAGACTTACGTTAATTGTATTAAGGGTAAACAAACTAACAAGTCTAGAAGGGGTATCAAGAGGAGTACAAATCTACTAGAAATCATACATACAGATATTTGTTATCCAGATATGGATGCAAATAGTCCGAAATATTTTTATCACCTTCATAGACGACTATTCGTGATATATGTATCTGTACTTACTTCGTTCTAAGGACGAGGTTTTGGATGCCTTTAAAATTTTTAAGGCTAAAGTGAAAAATTAATGTAGAAAACTGATTAAAATCGTGAGGTCAGATAGAGGTGGAGAGTACTATGGTAGATACACTAAAAGTGGACATGCACCTGGTCCTTCTGTGAAGTTTCTTCAGGAGCATCAGATTATTGCCCAGTACACCATGCCTAGTTCTCCGGATCAGAATGCTATGACAAAAAGAAGAAATCGAACCTTAATGGACGTGGTGAGAAGTATGAGGAGTAACACAAAAATTCCTCAATTCCTGTGGACATAAGCTCTAAAAACGGTTGTGTGTATATTAAATTGGGTTTCAACCAAGGCTATCTCAAAGACACCTTTTGAGTTGTTTAAAGGTTGAAAATCGAGTCTGAGGCATATACGCGTTTGAGGATGCCCGTCTGAAGTGAGAATTTACAACCCACAGGAGAAGAAACTAGACCTAAGGATCATTAATGGGTATTTCATTGGATATGCTGAAAGGTCTAAAAGGTATAGGTTCTATTGTCCATCTCACAACACTAAAATTGTGGAATCAAGAAATGTAAAATTTCTTGAGAATGACTTGATAAGTGGAAGTGGTCATTTTCCAGACATAGGTTCTGAAAGCTATTATTATAAAGCTCAACCCTCTGCTTCAAGTGATCAATTGCTTGTCATTCACACCCTTCAAAGTCAAACGGGTGTGGGCCAACCAGTTACTGAAGTTCCACGAGCTATTAACATTAATCCATTAGATCAAGTTGTAAATGAGGAACAATTAGGAATTGTTGAACAACTAGTTGAACAATAGGTTGAGCAGCAAATTCCTCGTGAGGATAATAATACAAAATTAAGGAGATCTACTAGGGTTAGAAGATCAGCAATACCTAGTGATTACATAGTGTTCTACAAGAGTCAGATTACAACGTTGGAGTTGAAAATGATCCTGAAACATTTTCACAAGCCATGAGTTCTAAGGAATCGGACTTGTGGTACAATGCTATGAAGGATGAGATGAATTCTATGACATCTAATCAAGACTGGGATTTTGTTGAGTTGCTAAATGATGTGAAAACCATTGGATATAGATGGGCATTTAAGACAAAAAAAGACTCACGAGGCAACATTGAGAGACATAAAACAAGACTTGTTGCTAAAGGGTTCACTCAGAGGGAAGGAATCGACTACACGGAGACATTTTCTCCTGTATCGAAGAAAGATTCTCTTCGTGTAATCATGGCATTAGTAGCTCATTTTGATCTTGAGTTATATTAAATGGATGTGAAAATTGTGTTCCTCAAGGTGAATTAGAGGAAGAGGTTTACATGAAACAACCTGAAGGATTCTCCTCTAGTGATGGTGAGCATTTAGTCTGTAAGATTAATAAATCCATATATGGGTTAAAACAAGCCTCCCGGCAGTGGTATTTAAAATTTCATGAGATTATCACACTACAAAAAAAATTAGTTTCAGTAACCATTATTAATGGTTGCTAAAAATAAGAAAATGGTCGTTAAAAGTTATAGCGACCAAAATCGGGTTGGTCACAGGTGGTTACAACAGGGTTGTTACTAAAAGTGCTCAGTGACGAGTTATTACGTTGGTCGTTAAAAATGCACTATTAACAACCATTTAAAATTGGTCACTAAAGGTAGAATTATTAGCGACCAAATTTATACTTGCTAATGTAAAATTTCATGGTCGCTATAATATTAGAATGGTCGCTATAGTTATGCATACTGCGATTAAATTGTTTTTGTTGCTAAAAAATAATCTTATAGTATGGTTGCTATAGCTATTCATACTGCGACCAAATTATTTTTGTTGGTAAAAAGTAATCTTATAGCAACCAAGTCAATGGTTACTATAGCTATGCATATTGCGACCAAATTATTTTTGTTGATAAAAAATAATCTTATAACAACCAAGTCATTGGTTGCAGTTATTTTTATCTGGTTGCAACAAATGGTGTATCAATTTTCTTTTAGTAACTATGTTGTGACGACATGATGATGTTGCTAAAAATTTACTTTTAGCAACCAAATAATTTGTTGCTATAGTTTTAATATCGTCACAAATTGTATTATATTTACTATAATTTAGCAACAAAAAATTAATTATTGGTCACTAGAGTGTATGTGTTAACCACCAAAACTTGGTCGCAAAAATAATTTGGATGGTTCCTAATGTATACCTGTCAGTAACCAAAATTGATTGCAAAAATAATTCAAATTAGTCGCTAAAATTTATGCAATAGAAACCAAATAAATACTGGTTGGAGATAATTATTTCCATTAGGCCACAATACTCATTCCAACTAAACTCCAAATATTCCAGCACGACACCTTAACAACCCAACAAATTGATATCAATTTCTTATTGACCAAAATAATCATCTCTGGGTCACTCATAATAACTATCAAGCACATTTGATAGACATAAGAAAAGATTAAAGTGTCAAACAAATATATCAAGCACATTTGTTAGACATAAAAAAAGATTAAAGTGTCAAACAAATCTACTTAGATAACATTTTCTAAACCAAGAGTAAATACATTGACAATAAATTCTAACATTCTGATCATAGTAGGCCTCTCTGTTGAGACATCACATGCCAAAAGTGTACCACGTCTATCACCAACAAAAATCCATTCCAATGTGGGGTGAAAAACAAGTGCGCCAACACCAAGGAGCTTAATGGTATTATCAACTAAAATACAAAACAAACAGATGGTGTCAGTAAAACACTATCAATCAACATGAAGAAGTCATCATTATCAATTCTGTAATGTATAAAAATAAAGTTTTATGGTAAATAAGAAGAAAAAGACTCAAACATCATCCTAAATCTCATGCCAAGAGAAACTTGCGTGTACATTGCTTTATTATACTTGGAGAAGGGAACTACAAATTCAGCTTGACTTGCCCTGTTAAATTGAAATATCATTAACATTCCATAACTATTAACCCTCGATTCAGCGGTGATGGTGAAAGTAAGCACCTTGGATTATAAAATACGATAAAAGGGCTATTATTACTCTGAAGACAAGAATACCAATATGCATCTTTATCCTTTGGATATGACTGAGGAAGAGAGAGCTGGTTCTTTGTCTGTTTGCACGCTTTATACCCAAGAGAAGTTGTGATTTTCATCCCTAAGGAAAAGCAGGACATTGCTAAACAACGAATGATTTCCCAGACGGTTTTCCTCACTATCATCAAAGTCATACCTTATAAGCGAGCAGAATCACCAAAGAAAAAGTCTTTTGTGCTAACAAAGACACTCCAACTGTAGTGAGCGGTGCCTTTTGGTTGGCTGCAATAGAAAACTCTATACATTGAGGAGTACATATTTATTTTCATCTTTACTACTTAAAAGCTACTAGATACATCAAACATGTGATTCTGAACTTTTTTTTTGGTTGAAGAATTTGATTCTGATATTTACCATTACCAAGCGAATCGTAACAAATTTGGCGTAGGCATGAGAAAGCATTAATTCCAAACAAACAAGATTTGATAATTTCCAACAACCACATCATGAAAGGAGCAAGAGCAGGATTGCAGCAAATTAAAGTAGAAAGACCATTAAATCATCCACTTTATTTCCGTAGATGCTTAAGCACAAGTGTAGGAAATCACATGAGGTAATACCTCGATAAATATGTCAAAGTCTAGGAATTGTCAAGTAAATCTCTAGCTACCAGCTCCTGAGCAGGTGGTTGCATTGAAAAGTCCTATAACCCATATGTTTAATGAACATTAAAGAAGAAATTATCCAGAGTACCATATAGAAATTAAAAGTTATACAATAAAAATTGCAAAACATTGTACATACAAGGGGTGGGAAAATCTTCTCAGCCACTCTACGAGGTACAAAGAATCCACTATGAGTGCTTGTGTCACTAGCAGTAAGAGCTTTGCAGAAGAACTCAGTAGGTTGCCTATTTTGTTTGAGGCCAATATCCGATGCCAATATAGCTTCTTTGTCATACTGTATTGGACAAAATTTGAGTAAACTTACTGTTAAAACATGAAACTTTAGGGTAAGTTTGCATGTAACAAAAAGTAATACAAAATGGTTGACCTACTTTGCTTACGGGCTGAAGGGTCATCTGTGCATACACCTCATCAGTTTCTACATCAGCCTGTTATCAAATGTAAACATATATGAGCTGACATACTGCTCGAGTAGATTATAATAACTTCCTCACTTCTTCATTCATCTTATTCAGTTTTCAACAATTAGCATGCATGTTCCAGAACCTGGAAGGTGTAGGAAAATCCCGGTGTGAGCATCACATGCCCACGGTGCGGAAAACAAAATTTTTTGTTCCGAGACCTTCCCGAAAGCCAGGATCCATGTGACTATATAACAAAGTCAAACCAAAACGACCAAAAGAGACCGTCTCTAACGGTATCCACGCAGAGATCAGAGAACCTAACCAGGACAAACCCTTTGACCCAGGAATAGCTAGAACAAAGTAAAGAGTGCTAGCTCCTACCTTTGTCCTAGAGAGCTTGAATCAACGATGAAGAAGGAAGGAGGATGAAGCTTGTAGAAGCTTGGAGAGAATGAAGTGATCGTTGGAGAAGAGTGAAAAAGCCTTTGAAAAACACTTTTTTCTTCTTTTTCATCAACCCACGATAACTCTCTTGCAAAAACCTTAGGTTTTTATTCCAAAACCTCACTTTTATGCTAAAACCAACGATCATCACTTCTTTCATTCTTCATTTTGTCTTTAGTCATTAATTACATTAATGACTAGGCAAAGTAATGGAAGCTTCTTCCATCTTCCTCCTTCATTCCACGTACACACCATATATATATATATATATAAATTAATTATATATATATATATATAAATAAATGCTGAAGTGGTCCAGTCACACTAGGGTCGGTCCTACCGGCCTCCCGGGCCCCGATATGGGAAAAACCCCTGGAGACCTGTCTCAGCAATATCGATGTCGCGATCTCATCGGGACATATCTTGATCTCATCGGGATCCATTTAATCCGATTGCTTTCCATATATTGGATCTCTATCCAAAACTATTTAACGAATTCTCCGAGACACTCTTATGCGTGTGACCCATTAGGTTCCTGGTTATGTTGGCCACTTAGATCAACACTTAATCTAAGCAAGTCATGAGCGGTATCTAGCAACACATCATGACCCCCAATTGACCAGAAAGTAATTGGTTTGACGAATGAAGCTATATTCATCATGGACCATATCACGAACCTTTCCATAGACAATTACCGTGCAATTCGTCCTTTCACCATGCTATACCCCACTTGGTTATGAGTATGGGCAAAGTGTCAACTCTTACTAGACTGACTACGTCAAATCTAGTCCAAGTGATTTCAGTTCTTGTCCTGGGACTCATTACTTAATATGTCAATATGTCAACGAAGACACTCTTCATGACATATGTACTCTGATAAGAGATTTCCAAGTAATGACCCTGACAAGAGGCCATGGGTATCATCTTTTGCTATCACAGAAGTGGTGAATCCTCTATTGGCTACTCAATTACCTTCGAATATCTCAAGCTGTACCCAAGCACCACCCTATGAGCGACCTCTGCAAGGCAACAAGGAATGGAGTCAAAGCACATAATCAGTATCCAAGATATCATTGAGCACCTCAAGTCTAAGGATACTTGCACCATTGCTATGATGAGATTATCACTGACATTAGAATAGGATATCCATGTGATGATCTCATAAAGGGTCATCAATGTACTTACTACCTCTAGTAAGCATCCACATCTCAACCCTAAATATCTCATATATACGGTTTACGAGATCCTTTGCTGATCAAATCGAGGAGCTTGAGATGTGCTAGTCTTTTGGATTCTCGATGTCGGTCTCGATAATCCTACGACTAGGGATAATTTAGATCTTGACATAATTGCACATGATAGGAATCTCGATAGTATGATCACATCATAATTTCCTTCATGCTATGTCATATATCATGGACTTCATTAATTTGCTTATTGATCAATATCGGTTCATAAATAATGAACAGCAATGTAATGAAATATGCTTTTCTTTATTTATTTATAAAGAATGTACGATTTTGTACAAAAGCGCTAAAAGCGATTGCCTTTAGGGCACTACTCTAATAATCTCCCACTTGACCTAAAGCCAATCGCCTTGATATCTAATACCATAAAGCGAGTACATGAGAATCAAAACTCTTACGTGACAATGGATTTGTCAGCGGATCGACAATATTATGCTCGTGGGAATTCTCTCTATCGCACATCACCTCGACCAATGATCTCCCGATCGGTGATATCTGCGAGATGCGTGTTTGGATCGTTGATGAGACCTTGGTTCCTTCGCTGCTTGATAGCCCCATTGTTGTCACAATACAACCGTATGGACCCATCAACTAGGAACCACACCAAGTTCGATAATAAACTTTTGATCAAACCGCTTCTTTTCTTTGCGTCTGAAGCGGCAATGTACTCTGCCTCGGTCGTTGAATCGTGATCGTCTCTTGTTTGGAACTCTTCCAACTGACTGCCCCGTCGTTCAGTGTGAATATGTAACCTGATTGGGATTTGGAATCATCCTTATCAGTTAGGCTGGCATCTGTATACCCGCTCACCGGAGATCTCTATCCCGTATATCAAGAAAACATCCTTAGTCCTTCGCAGTACTTGAGGATATTCTTGGCGACCACCATTGACCCTCACGAGATCCGATTGGTATCTGCTCGTAACACTTAGAGCATATGATACATCGGGTCTCGTACATAACATTAACGTACATGATAGATCCAACCGCAGATGCATACGGGATCATATTCATGCGCATCCTCTCATCTTGTGTCTTAGGACACATAGATTTCAAGTGTTATCCATGAGTGATGGGAAGGTATCCTCTTTTGGATTGTTCCATGCTAAACCTCTTTAGCATCTTGTCTATGTCGTTGATTGTGAAAGACCAAGCAATCTTTTGATCTATCTCTATAGATCCTTATCCCGAGGATATAAGTTGCTTCACCAAGGTCTTTCATGAAAAATTGTTTGACAACCAAATCTTGGTGATTGTAGCATCGAGACATCGTTTCCTAGCAATAATATGTCATCTACATACAGCATAAGGAATACGATTGCGGTCCACTAACCTTCTTATACACACAAGATTCATCCAGATTTTGTGAGAAACCAAACTCTTTGATTACCTCATCAAAACGGATGTTCCAACTCCTGGATGCTTGTTTCAATCCATAGATGGATTTTTGAAGCTTGCATACCTTTTCACCATCATAGGAGATAAAGCCCTCAGGTTGTGTCATATACACATCCTCAGTTAGATTTCCGTTTAGGAAAGCTGTCTTCACATCCATTTGCCATATCTCATAATCATAATGAGTGGCAATGGCTAGGAGTATCCTAATGGATTTAAACATTGCTACTGGGTTGAAGGTCTCGTCGTAGTCAACTCCTTGTCTTTGACGAAAACCTTTAGCCACAAGCCTTACTTTATGGGTAATTACATTACCATCCATGTCGGTTTTCTTTTTGAAAACCCATTTACACCCTATGGGTTTGATTCCTTCGGGTGCCTCAACCAAAGTCCATACTTGGTTTTCATACATGGAATCCATTTCAGACTGCATGGCTTGAAGCCATTTCTCAGACTCTGAACTCTTCAGAACCTCTTCATAGGTGGTAGGCTCATCATCTTCTATGAGCAATACGTCATTATGTTCATTCACGAAATCCATATCTCTAGGGAGCAGGCGTATCTACGTGACCTACAATTTCGTGTGTTATAGAAGGTTGAGCTGTTACTTCATCCATATGAGTCACGATTTGAGTTGAGCGATTGATCTGCGTCTTTCGAGCATCTTGAACTTCTTCAAGTTCTATTTTGCTCCCACTATCTTCTTGTAAAAGAAACACTTTCTCTAAAAAGACAGCATGCTTTGAAACAAACACCTTTTGTTCCTCAGCAAGATAGAACTGATGTCCCATTGTTTCTTTAGGATATCCTACGAACAAACACTTGTCAGATTTTGCATCAAGTTTATCTGACTGTATCCGCTTCACATAAGCAGGACAACCCCAAACTTTCAAATGAGTAAGATAGGGTCTTTTGTTAGTCCACATCTCATATGGAGTAACATCAACTGTCTTTGATGGAACTCTGTTTAACAAGTAAACAGCTGTCTTGATTGCATACCCCCAAAAGGATTTTGGTAACTTTGCAAAGCCCATCATTGATCGTACCATGTCTAACAAGGTTCGATTTCTCCTTTCTGCCACACCATTATGCTGTGGTGTGTAAGGAGGAGTCCATTGAGATAAAATCCCATTATCTCTGAGATAATCCAAAAACTCTTGGTCTAAGTATTTCCCACCACGATCGGATCATAATGTTTTGATACTTTTCCCAAGTTGGTTTTCTACTTCATTTCTGAATTGTTTGAACTTTTCAAATGCTTGATTTGTATCTCATCGAATCTGGTACCCATATCGAGAATAATCATCGATAAAGGTAATGAAGTAAAGAGAATCACTTCTAGCATGGATGGACATCGGACCACATACATCGAATGATTAGGTCTAATACTCCGATTATTCGTTCACCCTTTCCTTAAAGGGTAACTTAGTCATCTTGCCTAATAAACAAGATTCGCATGTGTCATATGATTCATAATCAAATGACCCTAAACTTCCACTCTTATGGAGCTTAGCTATGCGTCTCTCATTTATATGGCCAAGGCAACAATGCCATAAGTAAGTTGATTTTAAATTATCTCGTTTATGTCTTTTCGTGTCATTGACATTCATTATTGGATGTGACATATCTAATATGTAAATTCTATTGCATAATGTACCAGTACCATAAAGCATTCCATTCAAACTAATAGAACAACCATTGCTACTAAAAGTCAAATGGAAACCAGCTCTATTTAAACAAGAAACAAACAATATATTCTTTGTTAATACAGGTATAAAATAACATTCATCCAATTTAATTACAAGCCCAGTGGGGAGTGACAAAAAGTAAGTGCCTACGGCTAATGTAGCAACTCTTGCTCCATTTCCCACACGCAGGTCTAGTTCTCCCTTCATGAGCTGTCTACTGTCCCTGAGGCCCTGCATATCATTACATATGTGTGAGCCACAACCGGTATCTAATACCCATATGTTATGATCTGAAACAGTATTAACTTCAATGACAAACATACCTGAAGAAGTCGAGGCATCGATGCCTTCTTACGCTTGATTCTTCGAGATAGACTTCTGAGTTCCTTTTCGGTGGCAATCTTGCCACATGGAAGCAAGTTCCTTTAGTGCGATCTCTTTGGTTTCTTCTTGGCTATACTTCCTTTCGGTTTCTTAGACCTCTTCTTCTTGATTTCTTTTCTTAGAAGCGGAAGAAGAGTCCACCATAAGCACTTGCTTGCTATCCTTCTTGATAGCTTGCTCTGCATTGTCTTGAGCGATTGATCAACTCGAGGATTGTCATGGATATCGATTCATCCGATAGTTTAACACAAACTATGAATAACTATCGACAATCCAACTAGAATTAAGTCAACACTTAATTCATAATCCATGACAAAACCTAAGACAGCCAACCTCTCAATATACCCATTCATCTTGATGCATCTTGCTGCAGATGAACTCGAGTCATCTTAGTAGTGAAGAGTAATCTCGAGGTCTCGAACCTTTCGGACCGAGCTTGCTCATCAAACAGCTCCCTAAGATGAAACACTATGGTATGAGCATCCATAGACTCATCTTTATTCTGCGACTCTGGTGACATCGAGGCAAGCATAATCTGAGTTGCAATGTCACTTGTCTTTGAGATACTTTCGATAAACTTTCGATCCTCATCGAAGCATCAACAGCAGTGGATCGGAAGTGGAACATCAAGGACATATCCCGTTCCTCGATCGAGAACAATTCTCATATTTCTCGTGTCGAGAAAATTTGGTCCAGTTAATTTGTTTGAGTCCATAAGCGAGCGCAAGTTCACACTTGAAGTCATCTTCAATCAACCTAAAGAGAAAGAGAGAAAGAATGTTAGAATAGAATTAAATGCATGATCATAAGGACTTGCATGACATGCATATGGCTCCCACTAGTTTCAAAGAATCCATAACCCTCAGTACGAATCTAAGAAACATTATGACAAAATGTCCTAGTGGGTCGATATCCGATATTACTAACAATGACCTTGGGTTTACCCAACAAGCCACCTTAGGTCAATCGGTAGGTATCAGTCATACCAATTGCATCATAGATATCCGACATTACTAAAATGACCTTGGGTTTACCCAACAAGCCACCTTAGATCAATCGGCAGGTATCGGTCATACCAATTACTTTATAGATGCAACTATCGACTAATGCTATCAACTCGTGATGTATGCACACCCATCGGGTTATCAACTCTTGATGCGCGTACATCTTATGTACACTACCCAATTTCGCCTCTGTCCACGTTGACCTTGAGTTTACTCAACAAATCAATGCTTCTAGTGAAAATCGACCCATTAATCCGAAAATCTTATTTTTATGGTTCAAACATATTCGTATAGAGTGAGCTTGGGTTTACCCAACAACCTAACTCTATAAGAACTCTAGTTCTCTCCATATTAATGGAAGACGTTAGTTTTCATATTAAGTGTGAGGGTTTTCAGGTCTCATCTACTTCTTTTCCAAGCTATAGGATTATAGTCACCATGACTATATGGAATGATTTAGGGCAATTCATCAATCACATTGAATCTATACCTAAAATCATCCATCATCCCACCTATGCATGTTGTAAGTCGACTTGTGTATGTATAAGTCGACTTATGCCTCTGAGTAAGTCGACTTATGCAAGTGTAAGTCGACTTATGCAACTGTGCACGAACAAGTCGACTTGTAACATTGTGCAAGTCGACTTATGCGTCTACAGTGCACGGACAAGTCGACTTGTGCATTGTGTAAGTCGACTTATCCGTGTGGAATTGCTATCTAATCGGTTAATTTCTCAATCCGTGCAGTTCAAATTCACAACACCAAGTCTATTACACTTTACCTTGATGTACCAATGAAACACTTTCATTGTTGCTTACCATATATAGTCAAACTATACATGAAAAACTTGAAATCGATGAATACACTCTTATTCATTTAGATTTCCAAATAATTTAATGAATATCAAACTATCACCTAAGTATCTCTAGGTAGTCTACACTTTATCAAGACTACTTGACACTGGTCACAAAATTTGTGACGGCCAAAACAATCAAGATAAGGGAATATACTAACGAGACGCTAATGAGACACATTTGACATCCGAAAATTGTTTGGAAACCTAATTTCAAGAAAATCATTTTGGTAAGCATGCAACATCAATATAACACATTTTTAATCACATTAAAAATGATCCAAGGCATTGGAACTGAAATCTACACAATTTCTTATTTCAAACAAAACAGCTCCAGCAACTTTCTCAAAACTGCCAAGCTTTGTGTTTTGCTTGAAAAACTCATTGAAAAATTTTCAATAAATTATGAGAAAATTACAGAGGTTACAAAACGTTCACTAAATGCTCCATGAATTTTTTCAGGATTTATTTCCATCAAAAACTCATTCAACCTCAGCAACAAAGCCAATGTATAATTTGTGTTCCTCAACACAGTTATTCCCAGCAGCACACAATAAATTCTCAAATAAATAGTAAATCACCTCGAAAACATTTTTCCTTTCTCATAGACATTAATAAACATTTTAGAGACATTTCGGTGAAAGAAAATCTGAAAAAAAAATTCTACAATTTATTCTCGAATTTATAAGCATGCCTGTTCAAGGAATGTGCACAAAGACAGCAACTAGAACATAAGGGAATAAATTAGCAAAACCATATCAAATCACATTGATAAATCCCGAGCTTCCACAGACATATGTAAAAACATCTTGTGAACATATCTGGGCAAGAAAATTTCGAAAACAATATTTCTACACTGAATTCGAAATTCACACAATCAACATGCATCATCGTCACAAGCAATAGGCAACTCTGACCTAGTCATGGTTTCATTGTTATATACGACACAAGTGGCTCTGATACCACTGTAGGAAAATCCCAGTGTGAGCATCACATGCCCACGGTGCGGAAAACAAAATTTTTTATTCCGGGACCTTCCCGAAAACCAGGATCCATGTGACTATATAACAAAGTCAAACCAAAACGACCAAAGGAGACCGTCTCTAACGGTATCCACGCAGAGATCAGAGAACCTAACCGGGACAAACCCTTTGACCCGGGAATAGCTAGAACAAAGTAAAGAGTGCTAGCTCCTACCTTTGTCCTGGAGAGCTTGAATCAACGATGAAGAAGGAAGGAGGATGAAGCTTGTAGAAGTTTGGAGAGAATGAAGTGATCGTTGGAGAAGAGTGAAAAAGCCTTTGAAAAACACTTTTTTCTTCTTTTTCATCAACCCACGATAACTCTCTTGCAAAAACCTTAGGTTTTTATTCCAAAACCTCACTTTTATGCTAAAACCAACGATCATCACTTCTTTCATTCTTCATTTTGTCTTTAGTCATTAATTACATTAATGACTAAGCAAAGTAATGGAAGCTTCTTCCATCTTCCTCCTTCATTCCACGTACACACCATATATATATATATATATTAATTAGTGTGACTGGACCACTTCAGCATTTATTTATATATATATATATTAATTATATATATATATATAAATAAATGCTGAAGTGGTCCAATCACACTGAATTGATCTCTACCTCCCCGGTCCCTATATGGGAAAAACCCACGGAGACTGTCTCGAATATCGATGTCGCGATCTCATCGGGACATATCTCGATCTCATCGGGATCCATTTAATCCGATTGCTCTCCATATATTGGATCTCTATCCAAAACTATTTTACGAATTATCCGAGACACTCTTATGCATGTGACCCATTAGGTTCCCGGTTATGTTGGCCACTTAGATCAACACTTAATCTAAGCAAGTCATGAGCGGTATCTAGCAACACATCATGACCCCCAATTGACCAGAAAGTAATTGGTTTGACGAATGAAGCTATATTCATCATGGACCATATCACGAACCTTTCTATAGATAATTACTGTGCAATTCGTCCTTTCACCATGCTATACCCCACTTGGTTATGAGTATGGGCAAAGTGTCAACTCTTACTAGACTAACTACGTCAAATCTAGTCCAAGTGATTTCAGTTCTTGTCCTAGGACTCATTACTTAATATTTCAATATGTCAACGAAGACACTCTTCATGACATATGTACTCTGATCAGAGATTTCCAAGTAATGACCCTGACAAGAGGCCATGGGTATCATCTTTTGCTATCACAGAAGTGGTGAATCCTCTATTGGCTACTCAATTACCTTCGAATATCTCAAGCTGTACCCAAGCACCACCCTATGAGCGACCTCTGCAAGGCAACAAGGAATGGAGTCAAAGCACAGAATCAGTATCCAAGATATCCTTGAGCACCTCAAGTCTAAGGATACTTGCACCATTGCTATGATGAGATTGTCACTGACATTAAAATAGGATATCCATGTGATGATCTCATAGCAGGTCATCCAATGTACTTACTACCTCTAGTAAGCATCCACATCTCAACCCTAAATATCTCATATGTACAGTTTCTGAGATCCACTGCTTGATTAAATCAAGGAGCTTGAGATGTGCTAGTCTTTCCGAATTACCGATGTCCATGTCCAGTCTCAGTAATCCTACGACTAGGGATAATTTAGATACTGACATAATTGCACATGATAGGAATCTCAGTAGTATGATCACATCATAATTTCCTTCATGCTATGTCATATATCATGGACTTCATTAATTTGCTTATTGATCAATATCAGTTCATAAATAATGAACAGCAACGTAATGAAATATGCCTTTATTTATTTATTTATAAAGAATGTACACAGTTTTGTACAAAACGCGCTAAAGGCGATTGCCTTTAGGGCACTACTCTAACAGAAGGCCTATGACTAGCAAGCAAAAATATGGAATAATCATAAGCCATTCAGAACAATTTGGAAAAGTTTATGGAAAGTGGTTCTATCAAAAAAGGAAAATTGAGGCCAAGCACAAATTTGAACCAATTTGGGAAAGAGCATGTGCCATGAGAAATTTTAACTTCCGTAAACTAAGACATCAGTTTGGGACAATGAAGATTTCATACATGCAATGTCACATTGTGAAGAAAGCAATTCAACTTGGAAGGAAGGTTGGGATAACTTAGTATAAAGTCAGTCTCCTTTTGCATTGACGCTGCAACCTGAAAAATAACAGAGCCAGAGATCAGTAACAAATAAAATGATAAAAGTTACTGTAAAGGATTAAATGAAGGCAACATACTTGCTCACTATGGCCCTGAGGGAAGTAAACTACAAGACTGCCAACTGGAGGCAAGGAAACCAATGGTGCCGCACAAGCATGCCAAAGCTCTGAATTAATAGCCTTCCTTTCTCCTGTTATCAAATCTAGAAGAATACCATTACCAGCAAGTAAATACTAAAAGTCAGATAAATGAAAGAAGAGCATTCTAGCATGTATTCACTCTTCTAAAGTTTATTGCAAACTTTCTTCTTATAATTCACACTAGTTGTTTCCAGATGGTGGGTACTGTTGAAAGGGTAATGCATGATAAAAAGCCCTATTTTCTTTATTCATTGTGAACATGAAGAATCTGTAAATGTTTAACATGACTAAATCTTAAACTGCATCTGCTTTACCAAAAGATAGTGAAGGGAATGACGAATTATTGTTTTTATATACTTAGCACCAATAAAGTTATCAACTTTTAATGGATCTAAATAAGATGATTAATTAAAAAATAGTATGAATTGGTTCAAACACGAAGTAGGTAGTGGAGTACAGAGGGGTAGACATTAATAGAGTGTAGATGTTGCAAAAAAGCAATATAAAAGGGTTGAGGAGATAAAGTGGGAAGTAAGAGACTAAGAGTTAGTGGATTAACAATTCAAGTGACTAGTTACTAAAGTTTCTAATAACAGACAACCTCTCTAATTTTTCAGTTTTTCAATACCCCATTAGGTGCAAATAGAAAATATTCTTGGAGTTGTAGATCTTCAAATTTCAAAGTAAGTAATTTGATTTTATATGATAAGTTTAATTTCTATGAAAATGCCAATATCATTGAAACAAATGAGCATGAAAGAGATGATATGAAATTCTAATAAAGTTAATGCAAATAAGCCCTCCAAGTGACGTACATATTGATCCCCTACATGCTGTCAAGCAAAGATGTCATTGTACGTCTATATATCCCTAAGAGACATTTCATCAAACAATTCATAAACAAACCCAATTCATCCCTAACTAATAACAAAACCACTATATTTTTCCTTTATTTAGAAATATAAAACAAATGGGAACCAAAACTTAGCCAACCACAGTGGAAAAAAAACGTAGAATACTCAACAAAGCCGACAACAATATAACCATTTAACAATAAAATTTCTTGCAGAAAAATAACCCTAAAGTAAAACATGGACAACAAACCTCGATGGACGAGTAATTGGAGACGATAAACAGTGGAAGAGCAGCTAAAGAAGACCAATGACGGCGATTAAGGAAGAAGAGGAACAATGGTGAGTAATTAAGGAAGAAATGACAACAAATAAGTAGGGGAGGGGGGCTTTGGCTAAAAAGTTTAAGTTCAAAGGAAAACAACATCGTTTATTGTTAAAATAAACGATGCCATTTTCCTTTCATTTAAAATGTCTAACACCCACCCCTTAATCAGACTAATAATAATAATAATAATAATAATAATAATTAGGGTCATAGTAATAATAATAATAATAATAATAATAATAATAATAATAATAATAATAATAATAATAATAATAATAATAATAATAATAATAATAATAATAATAATAATAACAACGAAATAATAAAAAAATGAAATATCCAAAAGGAATTTGTAAATAATAATAATAATAATAATAATAATAATAATAATAATAATAATAATAATAATAATAATAATAATAATGACCAATTTATAATATTAATAATAAGAATAATAATAATAACTCATATATAATTTCAAAATTATAACACATAAAGAATAATTTTATTTACATAATAATAATAAAACTATAATTTCAAAATGAAATTATATAATAATAATAATAATAATAATAATAATAATAATAATAATAATAATAATAATAATAATAATAATAATAATAATTATTATTATTATTATTATTATTCTTATTAATAATAATAATAATATTTATTATTTTATTATTAATTATTATTATTATTATTAACTATTGTTATAAATTTTCTACTTACTATTTTTAACATTATTAATTTTATTATACCAAATTAATTATCTTATTATTATTATTAAGTATTAATTATCATTATAAATTTTGTACTTTTATCATCATCATCATCATCATCATCATTATTATTATTATTATTAATTAAGATAGAAAGTAGGTATATGTTGGTTTTCTGTCAAAAAACATATTGTCAAAATTTAGAGAAACAATGTTTTCTGGTTTCTGTAAAACTATTGTAATTTTTTTATTTTCAAAAACAAAAAATCGTAACAGAATAAGTCAAACATATTTTACTTACCTGTTTTTCTTTTTACAAAAACGAGAACAAAAAATAAAAAAAAATAGAAACAAACAGCTCCTTCCACTTTTGTTTTCTATTGTTGTTTTTTATTTATGTTTACTGTTTTTAGTTTCTGTTTAAAAAAAACGAAAACCTGTTTGGTTGAGATTTGCAATATAAAAACTGAAAACAAAAGCTTGTTTTGTTGAGATTTCTAATAAAAAATTGAAAACAAAAATATGTTTGGTTGTTTTATTATTATTATTATTATTATTATTATTATTATTATTATTATTATTATTATTATTATTATTATTATTATTATTATTATTATTATTATTATTATTATTATTATTATTATTACTACTACTACTACTACTAGTTATTATTATTATTATTATTATTATTATTATTATTATTATTATTATTATTATTATTATTATTATTATTATTATTATTATTATTATACTTATTATTATTATTAAAGAGTTAATTTGTAATATTTTTATACTTTTAATGTTTTAAATTTTATACTTTTATTTTTATTATTATTGTTGTTGTTGTTGTTGTTGTTATTGTTATTGTTGTTGTTGTTGTTGTTGTTGTTGTTGTTGCTGCTTTGTTGTTGTTGTTGTTATTGTTGTTGTTGTTGTTATTCTTTTTGTTGTTGTTATTATTATTTCTATTCTTATTCTTATTCTTATTTTCTTCTTCTTCTTCTTCTTCTTCTTATTATTATTATTAAAGAGTTAATTTGTAATATTTTAAATTATTTTAATATTTTAATATTTTATACTTATTATTATTATTATTATTATTATTATTATTATTATTATTCTTATTCTTATTCTTATTCTTCTTCTTCTTCTTCTTCTTCTTCTTCTTCTTCTTCTTCTTATTATTATTATTATTATTATTATTATTATTATTATTATTATTATTATTATTATTATTATTATTATTATTATTAAAGAGTTAATTTGTAATATTTTAAATACTTTGTATTATTCTTAATTTGATGTGTGTATGATGATAATTGTCTTTGTTTATATTAATTGTGGTTATTATTTTTATATGTAAAATATTTAAAATTATTTTTTGACTTATTTCATATTAGTTGTCATTATTATTTACTATTACAATTTTGAAAGCATGGTTGATGTAATCAAGAAACTAGTAAAGTATACAAGATAAATGCATAATATAATAATATGAAATATTTTTCAATTTTAAAAATTTTAGGGACTATTTTATAAATTTAAAATTACCCAAAGCTGTTCTGAGTTACGTAGAATGCAGATGCAGTTTCGTTTCAGAACTCAATCCGGTACCAAACCCGGTACGGTATTCATAACATTGATTGTAAGTATTATTATTATGATTATAAATATTATACATAATTAATTATCTCCTCCTCCTCCTCCTCCTCCTCCTCCTTCTTCTTCTTCTTTTTATTATTATTATTATTAGCATCATCATCATCAATAAATATTATATAAAATATTAAAATAAATTTAAATAAAATAATTTATTAGTAATAAAAATAAAATAATTTATTAGTAATATTTATTACTAATAAATTATTTTATTTTATTACTAATAAAATAAAAATTTATTAGTAATAAAATAAAAATAAAAATAATTTATTTTTAATTTTATTTAATTTACAATTATTATTAGTAATAAAATATTTATTATTATTTTAAAACTTTGAAAAAGGGGAAGGAGAGGTAGGAGGGAGGAAGGGAAATTTTGAAAATTTTGCAAAAAAGTCCTCCAATTTTTTAAAATTTCCGGTACCAACCGGTATTTGATTGGTATTTTGAATACCGGCTAGTATTTGACCGGTATTTTGAATACCAGCTGGTACAACTGAAATTGGTCGATACTGACCGATATTTTTCACTGGTACCACCTACACCCGTACCGATACCGATTTTCGGCTGAAACGGTATGTACCTGCCGGTACGGTATGAAATTCTAAACAATGCCCAAGACAAATTTTTATAATCTCATTTTATTTTTCACAAATTATCAATTTTTTTAATTTATAAATTACGTGTTTTTGTATAACTTATTTAAAAAATTAATACATTTATGTAATAACAAAATTAATTTAAAAATAAAAAATGGATTGAAATGTCTTGCGAGACAATTGGACTATGTTTTTGTTGTTCATGGCCTGTTTCAATTTTTAAAAGAAATGGACCTTGTTCCCATAAGTCTGGACCTAAAATATGATTCTTTCCTTAATCTTTCATAAGACAGTTGATTCAGGCCCTTGTAAGCTTATCATTTTCACTTAAAACAAAATTTATAAATAATTAATAAATTAATAACTCAAAATTAAATAATTAATCGACTAATATTTACATTAAAACATGAGTTATCATCACTTAAACCAAAGGAAGACGTTTATTTTTGAATTTAGTTTGAAATTAATAGATTTAGTTTAAATTGATTGAATTTTGAATTAAATTTAAACTTTATTTTTAAAAAACTTGGATTTAAGTGTGGTCCAACCAATGTTAAGAATACCGTACTGAATTTGGTACCGGATTAAGTTCTAGTATCTTGATCAGATCTTAGCATTATCTAATACCGTATCGTTTGGAAAATTTTTAAATTTATGAAATAGTTCATGATTTTTTAAATTAAAAATATTCAATTGTCATATTGTACAGTTGTACTATATATTTTTAACCATGTCTCAAAAATCATAATAATAAATAATAATCACAATTTTAATTTAATTTATAAAATTAATTTAATAATTATTAATAAATATAATTAAATTTATAATATATTTTAAAATATATAAATTTCAAATAAATTTTGATTTCATAATTAAAATATATAATAAATATTAGTTTATAAATAATAATTTTAAATTATTTATTAAAAAATAAAATTTTATTAGTAAATATTATATTTTTATTAAAATAAATTTAAATAAAATAATTTATTTTAAAGTTTTATTTAATTTATAATTATTATTAGTAATAAAATATTTATTTTATTTAAAAACTTAAAAATCATAATAATTATAAAAGTTAAAGTAAATAAAATAATTACTTAAAACTTTTGAAAAAGAGGGAAGGAAATGTAGGAGGGAGGGAGAGTTTAATTTTTTTAAAAATTTTTTAAAAAAAATTTCCCATTTTTTTAAAATTTTTGTTACTAGCTGACATTTTAAATACCGATCGGTATTAAACTCGATACAATTAACCATCCGTTTTGTACTTCTCACTAAAGAAAGGTTTTAAGTTTTAACATTCTTGTAATGCTCATTTTGTTGCTATAAATACTTCTTTAGCAATCATATAATGTGGTTGCTGTAAAGAAGTCATGTAAATTTAGCAATCAAATTTATTGGTTGCTAATGGAAAATTTGAAATACTTGTAGTGACCACTCAATAGTTAGTTGTTAATTTGGTTGGTATTAATAATTTTCTATAGCGACCATTAAAGTTGTCGCTAAATTTGTTAAGTTTGGTCGTTATATTATTATCCATAAATTGTAAGTTTTAGTGACCATCTATAGCCACCAAATATTGATTGGTCGGTAAAAAATATACATAACTTATATATTGTAACCAAATAATTTTTGGTTGCAAAATGTATATAATTAGCAACCATTTTACTATGGTTGCTGAGAATTTGGTTGTTGAAACCAAATTTTCTTGTAGTGTCACTTCATTCAATTTTGAAGAGAATATAATAGACCGGTGTTTATACAAGAATGTCAGTAGGAGTAAGACTTGTTTTCTTGTGTTATACGTGGATGACAATTTGCTTGCGAATAATGATAAGGATTTGCTATATGAGGTGAAACAATTTCTCGTAAAAAATTTTAATTTGAAAGATATGGGTGAGGCATCTTATGTCATTGGCATTAAAATCCATAGAGAAAGATCTCAAGGCATTTTGGGTTTATCTCAAAAGACCTACATCAACAAAATTTTGGAGAGATTTCGAATGAAAGATTGTGCACCAAGTGTAGCACCCATTGTTAAGAGTGATCGATTTAATTTGAATCAATGCCCCAAAAATGATTTTGAGCTGGAACACATGAAGAACATTCAATATGCTTCAACTGTAGGAAGCCTTATGTATACTTAGGTCTGCACTCGACTTGACATTGCATATGCTGTTGGAATGTTAGGAAGATATCAAAATAATCCAGGTATTGATCACTGGAAAGCTACAAAAAAGGTTCTGAGATATCTTCAGGGCACAAAGGACAATATACTTTTGTATAGACGAACTGAGAACTTGGAAGTAGTTGGATACTCCGATTCAGACTTTGCTGGCTACATTGATTCAAGGAAATCAACATTTGGTTATATTTTCATACTAGCTGGTGGAGTTGTATCTTGGAGAAGTGCCAAGCAGACCCTGATTGCTACTTCCACTATAGAGGCTGAGTTCGGATCATGTTTTGAGGCCACCTCGCATGGTGTATGGTTGAAGAGTTTCATATCTGGGCTTAAAGCTGTTGATTTAATTTCTAAGCTGTTAAAGTTATATTGCAACAACTCTGCTGCGGTCTTTATGGCTAAAAATAACAAGAGCGGAATTCGAAGCAAGCATATCAACATTAAGTATTTAGCCACAAGAGAACATGTAAAGGAAAAGAAAGTTGTCATAGAGCACATTAGTACTGATTTGATGAATACAAATCCATTAACTAAAGGCTTGCCACTTAAGTAGTTTCAGGATCACGTAATGTATATGGGACTTGGTTCCACAATGTGATTTTGTTGTATATTTGTTAATTTAATGGAACTCTTATTCCGTTTGATATTTTCTCGTAACTTTTATGCACACATATTTTAATTGGTTTTGAAAAATATCGTTTAATTTGGACCTAGAATAAACATATGATTTATTCATTAAGTTGAAAGGCGAGTAATGAGAAATTTTGTATATGTAATACATGGAAGATACTACTCACTATAAGAGGACCTATCGCCATGATTCATATATTTGATTTCTTGTTATATATGGTAATTTTGAGTTAAATGGATCCAGTGGGAGAATGTAAGAATTTCGATCAAACCTTACCTACTTACTTAGCTGTATATGGTCTATTTAATCATGACTCGTAACTCTCACATATGGTTTGTCGCCCACTTCCTCAAGCTTCTGCCTCTGTGATGGACAGTAGGGTATGGAAGTGTTGTTTAAAAATAAACGTTGGTTTTGTTTGGTCCCCTATCTTCACCTAAGCTTCACTTGACATCATCGATTCTATTGAGGAAGAGGATAGAAGCTCCAAACTGCACAAAGACATCCAGGTCTGATGGCAATGGCTGAAGGTAATTTCCTTGCACTACAAGAAAAAGAGGCATTTCGCATCGTCTTCCCAGTAGACGTCGCGAAATGTAGGAGGCTTTCGTGACGTGTTCCCGACGTCACGAAAGGGTCCGAGATTCCACGACGTTGTATAGAGACGTCATGGAAAAACCGAGTATTAGCCGTCGTTTAGATAGTTAGACGTCAAAAAAACGATAGGCCGACGTTGTGGAGACTTAGACGTCGGGAAAGGTCATGTAAATAAGTTCTCCCGCTGGCCCACCAATGTATTTTCAACTCCCGCTCGAGCTCTCTACCACCTTCCCTCTCATCCGTCTATCTCCGACATTTAGCTCTCCGTCCCTCGAGCCACCTGCCGTCTCCCACCTCGAGCCACCTTCTCTCTCCGTTGAGCCACCGTCCGTCTCTCATCTTCCGTCGAGCGACCGCCGTTGCAATCATTGTCTTGCTTCACGAGTTGGCGTCCTGCTGTCGTCCACTATCGTTGGTTCTGTCGCCATAGGAATCGTTGGATTCGTTGGTCTTGGAATCGTTGGTCCTGTTGGCGCCCTTGGAATTGCCCTTGGAATCGTTGGTTCAATCGTCTACTGCTTCGAGTTGGTTGAGGTAAGTAGTTCAACGAATCGTTGGAATTGCCCTTGGAATCGTTGGTTCTATATTGAATCGATTGAAGTTACTAGGGTGTATTGTGGGTGTAAGATTGCTTAATCTGATTTTCTGATTATCTGTAACACAATGCATTTGGGTTTGCATTGTTGAAGTGGTGTAATCGTAAGTCCTCCTTTCTAAGCTAGCTTTAAAATGACAGAACCAAGTTCTAGACGAAGAGTAGATTCGGTGGCTAAAATTTCTAAGATTTTCTTAAATTAATTGATATGTTTTAGACTTTATTAGTTTGAGTCATGCATAACTTCATTAGTGAGAAACCAATCTTAATTTGTTTCACTTAATAAATGGATCATTGTATAAAATTTGTTATTCCTATCCCTATCTTTAAACCATTATTTCCAATATAATCAACTTTCTAGCTTAGGATCTTTTTCTCTAGTATTTATTCGATATCACTCTAAGCTTGCTACTAGAGCAGAACTATCAGTCAATTGGTTCCCCTATTGATTTTGGCTACAATCACTAATGAATCCGAACATGATGCACAAGAATGATAGTAAATTGAAGCAGTCCTAAGTATCACATTATGAAACTCTTGCAAAGTTCTGTTATCTCTCCCAAGTCCTAAGCATTTCTTGTCAATGCTTAACCCTTCTTCTTCAAACATCAATTGCATCAACCATATAGAGGACTTCATAACCCTTCTTCTTCAACTTATCAATGAACTTATATGCAGTGTTTGATGCCACTAATAACCTCTTCTTTATGTAGTGTTTGATGCAGTGTTTGATGACCTATAGTTTAGTGTGTTTGATGCAGAGTGGAGATGACTTAACTGGTTACTTACCTTAACTAATTCATGCATGATTTCATAAATTAAGGTTGAGAAACCTAATTTATGATTAGACTTAGTATAATTGAAGGTAGATTCTTGTTATTTGTGTCCTTCTATGATATTTATTGCTTCATTTTCTAAGATTTTGCAAACTCAAGCTGGAAATATTAGTACGACATATTCCCATAGTTGCATTCCAAATACCTAAAGTAAAATGAAAAGCAAATAATAGATGCTCTATAATTTCAATAGCCTAATTGTAAAGAACACAAGAATCAGTTAGTGTAAGGAATTTCCTCAGTTGATCTATAGTGCTTAACTTCCCCTTAATAATAAGCCATAAAATATTTGAGTCTCTTCCATTTAATTTGAACTTCCTTATTGGGTGAAAGTTGAATTAAAAGCTGGTTAGTATGTATTGTGTTGGATATTAATCCACTATGCGTAGTTAAGGCTTCATAATCTGAAGCATTTTCTGCAACTACATTCCTTATCATGTTAAGTTCTTGAAACTCACTCAAAGGTACAAATATGTACCGATTTTCATGCTAGAATTGAAGTGGAAGATCCATTGCTAATTTTATGTGAAAACTTTATTACATACCTTTATTCTAACATCAGTATGTGAGACATTGTCCTTGATCTATTATATTATGGTTCCAACTATCATAAACTTCTACTTTGAAATATTAAGCATGAATCTGCTTCACCCATAAGAAGTTCTTGTCATTTTATAATTCTCCATATTCTTTTGAGAATTTGTATTTAGTTAGTGACCATTGTTGGAAAGCTCTTGAATCAAGTAGCTTTTGAAGTAGAATGGAAAGCTCCTCTTCTATTGACTGAATATATTTTGCAGTAGAATAGTTGTATGGTCCGATAAGAAATGATTGAATACTGATGCTGCTGTTTTCTGCATTTTTTGTGCATGGTCCGATAAGAAATGACTGAATGTATACTGTTTTCTGCATTTTTTCTGCAGCTGCTCATCCTTCTCTTTTTTTGTTGTTGTTGTTTTCTTCTTTTGTCCTCTTGATTTCTACACTTTGGCTGTACCAAGAGCCCTACCCAGCCTCTTCTGTTACTGAACTCCAGACCTTAGTTTCTAGGATTAGGAATCTATGGTAGGTTTCCTTCTTTCTTGGGACTTCTCATTGCCGTTGTTTGCACCGATCTTCTATAAATAAATTTGCAATTACAAGATGTTTTAAGGTAGCATGCATTTGAATTGAAATAACATAAATTGTGAAAACTATAAAAATAGATAAGCTATGCTAAAGTTTATATTGTTGTTGATATTAAAAAAGAGTTTCGTAATTCTATTCCATTAATGAGATTGGATGAAGTTTATAATCTTTATCAAGATGAGGTATTGGTCACTTATTAATGGACGCTTTTAGCTCATCATATTAGAAAGACTTAGAAATGGAGTTCATCGATCCCTATCTAATGCATAAAGAGGCTCACTTCATCGTTTATTTATATTTAGGCCTCTTTATGTTTATAATATATTGATAGAATTATCAAAATGAGACAATTGCTTCGATATATCTAAGTTAACTCACTTGAAACACAAAATGTTCAAAAGTATATAACCAGTTTAGGTAAGTAAAGCAACTACATCTTCCAAGAGAAAAATCTGTTATAATAAAGTTAGACAGTTTAACAAAATATAAAAATATAATATACTTTAAATTCATTCTTAGATGTACAAGAATAATGCATTTAGTTTAAATAAGTGCGACAAAAATACCCTTAAATACAAAAAAGGTATTGGATTCTTCAGAGTGATGCATGCGATCTAAAATGGTGATATAAAGAGAAGCAACTGGCAGAAGTACATAGATGAGTGAAATAAAGAGAGTACAAGAGGGAGAGAGAAAAAGAGAAAGGAAAAGTGAGAGGAAAATAAAAGAGATTGAGAATAGTTTAACAAACTTCTTTATAAAATAATTGTTTGTTATTATTACAAACTTAGATATGCATTAGGCATGAGAAAACATTATCTTAAATAATTATTTAATTATTTTAAACATTATCTTTTGTTCATATTTATACTTGTTTAAATATTGTATGCAATGCAATATCACTGTTACTATATTACATTATCCGCTCATCCATTGGCGGTTTCCTTATTGAGATTACAATATTTTGTAATGTTTGTTTCATTCTATAGCTCATCATCGGTTGGTGTTTTTCGTAACTACGATCGACTCTCTTAAGGATTCCAGAGGAAAAATGTTGAAGTAAATTGAGTGCCCTAACATATTTCCTGCAGAAGTAGTGGATCTGGTATGAAAATTCTGCATTTTATATTATGCAATTCCAATGATTTGTACTCTTGTCTTGTGTGGCAAAATGCATGGTTTTGTTGTACTGTAAACTTTACTATTATGTGAATACTATTAACTTTTACTTAGCATCATAAGGAATAAGTGTGAAATAATGAGGTTGTGTACAACAAAGATAACCTTTTCAAATCATGTCATAACTTGAAAAGAATGGATGTTTGTTGTATAGGATAACTCGAATGGGATTGGATTATATGGGAGTAAAGTAAACAAGACAACGTTTGTAGTCTAATAACTTATTGCCATAACCTTTTGAAAAGTAGCTATTACGTGCAATAAGTATATACAATCATGCAAGACCACATTATTAGTCCAAGTATGTTCATAATGTGTTTTATGTGTAAATTGAATTCCCACTGACATAAGATAATGTTGTCATGTTTATGTTAAATTAATAGGTAGTTTCTGGTCAATGGATAAGAGTTGGATGAACAGTGTTAGGGTTTCCCGTGAATACATTGATGGAGTGAAAGCATTTATGAAATTTGTGGTGGAAAAAAAGGGAAGAGATTGTGAAATTTCATGCCCTTGTAGTCGTTGCATGAATGCTTATATAAGGTCCCAAATGAATGTTTGTGAGCATTTAATGAGATTCGGCATGGACCAATCATACACTCGTTGGGTTTTACACAGTGAAAAGCCAGAATATAGATTTATGTCTAGGGTAGAAAGGCTTGACAATGCAAATGTAGACATTGATGGGATGGGGAATGATATTAATGAGGGTGATGGTGATGAGGAGGATGATGGCATGCAAGATTTGCTTCATGATATGGGTACCTTCGTAAATGATTGTCTAATTGATGAGGATGGAAGGACTCGTCCTAAAGGCGTCGAAGATTTTATAGGGCAAGGCTTTCATGAGTTGTTGAGTAAAGCAACTGAAGAGTTGTACCCTGGATGTACAAACTTTTCAAAGTTGTCGTTTTTAATAAAGTTGCTTCACTTGAAAGTATACAACAAGTGGAGCAACAAGTCATTTGACATGTTACTTGGTCTGTTGAAGGATGTATTACCTAATTGTGAAACTTTGCCGAAGTCCTATTATGAAGCAAATCAATTTCTACGGAGCCTAGGTTTGGGTTATGTGTCGATACATGCATGTAAGTACGATTGTTCTCTGTTTTGGAAAGAGTATGGGAACTTGCAAAGTTTTCCCATGTGTGGAACATCGAGATGGAGAATTAATGATGGCAAGGGTAAGAAGATACCTTGGAAAGTGTTGAGGTACTTTCCATTAAAGTCCAGACTGCAACGATTATTCATGTCAAGTAAGATCGCTAAACAAATGACTTGGCATAATGATAGGACTAAAGGTGACGGAAATACCATGGTTCATCCTTCTGATGGAGAAGCTTGGAAGAGCTTTGATGAGCTATATCCTGACTTTGCTAGAGAACCACGTAATGTCGGACTAGGCTTAGAATGATGGATTCAATCCACATGGCAATATGTCACTTTCATATAGCGTGTGGCTGTTGTTCTTTAGCATACAATTTACCCCATGGATGTGTATGGATGAGTCATTTTTTATGTTATCGTTGGTTATTCCAGGTCCGAAAGCTGTTGATCGAGACATTGATGTCTATATGAGACCACTAGTGGATGAGTTAAGTAAGTTATGGGAAGATGGTTTTGATGTTTTTGATGCCTCAAAGGGCGAAAAGTTTCGAATGCATGCGGCTTTATTGTGGACTATCAATGACTTTCCAGCCTATGGTACTATTTCTGGGTGGAGCACAAAAGGCTATAAGGCATGCCCTGTTTGTAACACGCACACTCCTTCTTGTAAGTTAAGAAGTAAGATTGGTTACTTAGGACATCGTCGTTTTCTTCCGTACAATCATCCATGGAGAAGAAGCAAGAAGTTTGATGGCAAGAGTGATCATCGAACTATACCTAACTTACCAGATGGAGATGTTGTGGTTGAGCAATTATGTCATGTGGAGAATATATGTTATGGAAAGCACCCAAGAATAAGAGGAGAAGGAGATCGGAAGGAGAGTTGAATTGGAATAAAAAGCATTCTTTTGATCTACCATATTGGCATAAGTTAAGATTAAGACATAACCTTGATGTCATGCATATAGAAAAGAATATTTGTGACAATATTCTTGATACGTTGATGAATGTTGAAGGTAAAACCAAGGATACAATCAAGGCTCGGCTTGATTAGGAAGATATGAATATTCGGAAAGAATTACACTTGATAAGGGCTGCTGATGGAACTTTTGTGGAAAACCTCCAAAGATGCTATACAATGTCTTTGGATGAGAAGAAGAAGTTTTGTGAGTTTGTCAAGCGGTAAAGTTTCCAGATGGGTACGATCGAATATATCTAGATGTGTTAATGTGGAGGAAAGGAAGATTAGTGGGCTTAAGTCGCATGATTGTCATATATTGTTACAAAGCATTCTTCTTTTAGGGACGCGTGGCATTTTGAATAAAGATGTGACGGGAGTTTTACTGGAGTTGGGGAACTTCTTTCGCAGAATTTGTAGACGAAGTTTGAACAAGGATGACGTTCAAACTATGTGTGAGGAGATTATTTTAATCTTGTGCAAACTTGAAATGATATACCCACCCGCATTCTTTGATGTTATGGTACATTTGGCTATTCATTTGCCAAATGAAGCCTTACTTGGTGGACCAGTTGGGTATATATGGATGTATCCAATTGAGAGGTATTCTTTAAATTTATCGTATTACTCTTAAAAGAGAACTAAATAGTGGCCTATCTAATTATGCTAAATCATTTGTGAAGATTCCTAGGTACACTGAAGGGATTTGTCAGAAATAAAGCATGTCCAGAAGGGTCAATTGCTGAAGCATATGTTGTTAAAGAGTGCACGACATTCTGTTCAATGTATCTGAAAGGAATTGAAACCAACTTCAACGTGCCAGACCGTTTCAATGATATGGTTGATGATAGTGACATTTCAGTGTTCTGCCAACAATGTAAGCCAATTGGGTCTGGCAAAATAATTGCGCTTCCTACAAAAGAGCTAGAGATTGCACATTGGTATGTGCTTATGAATTGTCATGAGATACGCTCGCTTACCGGTAAGTTTTGCTAAGAAACTGTTAAACTAAGATATGGAATGAATTGAGATAATTCATGGAAATTAATATAGTGGTTTTTTCAATGATCCATAGTGAGCACATGGATGAGTTGAGGCGAAAAAGTCCATTATATGTTGACAGGAGACATAAAGAACAATTTCCTTCGTGGTTTAGGCATCGGGTGAGAAGAAGGTTTGAATGTGGTGTTCATTACTGATTATTTTTTATAAAATAATGTTCCTTTCTTGTTATAGATGATGACATTATCTAGCTTTGATGAAGGGCAAAACTTTGAGTCTTTGTATGCATTAGCATGTGGACCTCATAGTTTGGTGCGACGATATCTGCTTTGCAATACTAATGGAATGCGATTTCGCACTGAAGGTCGTGATCTGCGAAGGATTACACAAAATTGTGGTGTTGCAGCGTTAGGAAATTATGGGGAAGACAATATAACATTTTATGGGATGCTGACAGATATTATAAAGCTCGAATATATTAGGGGTAAAAGTGTTGTGCTTTTCAAATGCAAATGGTACGATCTTGGAAGTTCAAATATGAGGGTCAATGGCATTGTAAAAAGCATCAACGTTAGTAAGTTTTGGTTCAAGGATGACCCATTTATTTTGGCAAACCAAGCGAAGCAAGTTTTTTGTGTGGAAGATTTGGTACTCGGTTCAAATTGGCGGATTGTGCAAGAATGTGAAGTTAGACGTGCGTATGATATCCCTTCGCATGGTAATGAAGAAGGTTCAGATGACGTTGAAGAGTCACATGAAGTTCCCGTCGAAGTCGAGGAATGTTGCTTAGAGTTTTTAGATAGAACTGATATTGCATTTGATGTAATAAATAATGTTGTATTGAATATCGAGCAACATTTAGATGACGAATTAGATGACTTAGAGATAAGTAGTAGTGACAATGAATGTGATATTGTATTCCAAGATACGACCGACAATTTACGATGAATAATTTCTTATAATTCGATTAACACTTTTGGTTTGCTATTGTTTTGCTATGAAAGAAGTTGGATTGTTTATAAGAATCCTTTGAAAAGATGATTCAGTTGCTTATGATTAATATTGCTTCTGAACATTTTTCAATTTGAAACCAATGCATGTAAACATTACCAGCTTCGTGTTTAAAAATACTTGTCAATGTGGGTATGAGTATGATTACCTTACAATTCCTTGAACTAACCAACTGCATACTCATCAATAGCATCAACCATGTAGAGCACTTCATAATCCTTATGTTAATATAGTTGTACTTCTTGATTTAACTGTCTAAAAGTAGCTGCACTTGTTGATGTAAATGTTACTATTACATTTCAGATTTCTTGGACTGAGAATTCAAAAGATCCTGCAGTTGTGCCTTTTTACAGGTAATTATGTAGCCTTTAGCATATGCTTAGGTGCATGCGTTTTTACTTGCCAGAAGCAGATGTTTAGGTGCATGCCTTTTTATCACTAATCACTCTCCATATTCTTTTTGCATCTAGAATTAACTTAGTCACCTATAAGGCAATCACCTTAGTCCACCATTTCTTTATATGCAGCATCCATGTTTCTCTGTGAATCCATCTTGAATAGGGTTGCAATGCCAATACTTTGAAGAGTACACTGTCACTTTGTCACTCTCCATATTCTTTTTGCATATAGGATTAACTTAGTCACCTATAAGGCAATCACCTTAGTCCACCATTTCTTTATATGCAGCATCCATGTTTCTCTGTGAATCCATCTTGAATAGGGCTGCAATGCCAATACTTATTGTGCTTATGATTGCTCGGTTCAAAGAGTTTTGTTTAATCATGAATTTGCTCACTTTAAATGTACTGAAGCATTTGCAGAACCTATATTGATGTAGTTGAACCTCTCAAGTTGACCAAAACCAACATATCCCTGCACAATTGTTGAACATAATAACATGAACATGCATGCATTCCAGAAATGATAATGTCACAAAAAACCATCTTTAAACAATTATAGCTCTGAAGTTTTCAACATAGTTCATATCTATCGGTTTTTAATGGTTCTTCAACATTTCATGCTTCAAGTTTTCATGTTGTTCTTAAGCATTCTTGTTAGAAGGGTCGAGAGGGAGAGTTACCCCTCTAAGCTACTAAATAGTTAATTAATTAATCTAAAAGTACAAAGCTTATAGGACAAGGTATTATGGACAACCGTTTGTGATCTACTCTCCACATCAATTTGAAACCAATGCATGTAAACATTAGCAGCTTGGTGTTTGAGATATATAATGCACACTAATCCTTATGTTCCTTGAACTGACCAACTGCATACTCATCAATAGCATCAACCATGTAGAGCACTTCATAATCCTTATGTTAATATAGCTGTACTTCTTGATGTAAATGTCTAAAAGTAGTTGCAATTGTGCCTTTGTACAGGTAATTATGTTGCTGTGTCATTAGCAACAAGGTTAGTCCTAGTATATTGCTTATAATCATAATTCTTGATATTATTTTCTTCATTTCTAGTGTCTGCACCTCTTCATCAAACCTGTCCCAATAACATAGTTAAAATGTGATAACATAGTTCGTGCATTGAAAAGAGTATACGACAATTGCTTTTAGTCATTGAGGCAGTTGCATTTGAGGAAATTAGGTAGCTTTTAATGCATTTAATCTTCTTAGAAAAATAAGCAATAACTATGCTGTGTCATTAACAAATCACTAGCTTTACACTATATTACATACTCTAAAAGAAGGGGATATAAGAAAGACTCATGAAATGGGAATTTCAAGGATATAAGAAATATTTGATCATGTTTCAAATGTACTGAAGAGTAGATTTGCCAGGACATTACTGAATGGGCTGACTTGTCACTAGATGGATTAAAAGCGTAAGATAAAGGCGATAATGCAGAGGCCCTTTGAGTTGGTCCTCCTTGATTTCGTTGGACTTTTCTTGTAAAGTAACAAGATAGCTGTGTAGAAATAGCAAATTGTGCATGCATGGTTCGTATATACTCTTCTGATGTTAACCTAAATGTCAACATCAGAAACAGACTTGTAAAAAACAAATTTAGCATGTAAATCAAAAACTAGACAATAAGCTCTTAATTGTCTGAGAAGAAGGCAGTCTGCATTACATATTCCCCATCATTTGAGATATGCCATCAGATGATTTATAGATATTAGGCATGACAAAGTAATTTCAAAAACAATCACTTGCTTGGTAGTATACTTTCTGCGAACCAAGAATCTACCTCCACAAAGATGGTGTCCTTGAACCTGAAATTTATCATGGGAAGTAAGTGTTACCATATTACGATTATAATGCTTATCTTACAATTGCAACAGACCCTAAACTCTACCAAGTTAATACACTAACATAATATTACATGTCCGTAAATTTTCTTAGGAACAATTTGCATTACTATATAAATTTTTACATTTTTGTTTTCCTTTCATCTATGCCAATGCTAGTAGTGTCCATTACTATACAGAATCATGGTATCTAACTTAACAATTTCCTTATGCCATTGCCAGCAAGTTCATTAGTTTAAAGCATCCAAGAAGATACCTATATAAATGCTTGATGAATATCATAAATCTATAGTTATAGATGGAATTAGAAAATGTTTTCCTCATTACAGCAGCCCTTGCATTCACTTGTATTCATAGTTACAGATAAAAAGTTCTACCTTTCATCAATCAAACTCTAATCTTTTTGTCAATATCAAGTTTAATATATTCATTGAAAACTCTAATGCATGTTGCCAATTCACAATGCACAAAAGCACATTGCACAATCTGCCAATCTGCCAATTCAGTTTTGTCAAACTTTTATCTTCTAACTGTGAATCATCTAAGTTATCATTTTATTTTCATGTTAATTAGGATAGTTATTATTTCATTATACACAATGCTTAACTAGTTGGAGTCATTTTGGGTCAAACTTTATCTTCTGCAACATTTATCTTCAGCAACATTTTCTTGTTGCCTTTCAAGTGAACACTGGAAATGCATTTGGTTTTGAACTTTGAAATCTAATCTCAATTATGATGCAGGTAATTCACATGGCACCAGGTCAACCCAAGAAGAAGAATAAGGTTGCACCAAATAGCATCGTACCGAAAAATTTGCAGTCGCGTTACCGTTAGCTTCTTGGGAACACACCTAATGCGTCATCTTCTTGTACACAACCACAAAACCAGACAGCTGCACCTTGTCTGCCTACTCCAACACCGAACGAAGTCACACATGCTTGTTCTCAGCCTACTCCAACACCGAGAGAAGTCACACGTGCACCTTCTCAGCCTATTCATCCTAGAGATAAATATGAAGAAATTATGAATCAGCGTCTCAACATTAGTTCTCCATCCACGACTCAAGAAATGCCTCCAACTTTGGCTTATCAGACACTAATAAATCAAAGAATTACATCCACTGTGGGTTCTTCTTCTGCAAGCACTGTAGGTTTTATGTTACTCAATACATTGGTGAAATTTATTAACTTTACTTATTTTTCTTATCTAACAAATTAAGAGTATGTTATATGCTTTTTTCTTTGCTATTTTAGGATCAACGACTGATGTAAGAAAAACAAGGGGTCTTACAAAAGGACAGGGATTGGCAAAGATTAACAAGGCCATAAGTAAGAGATTGGAGATCGAGATCTCCCCAACTGAAGGACGACCAACCAACTCCTTACAATATGCCAAATTCTTTAGTGAGATTGGTTTGGTATCCCGAACTTCCTTACCTGTTAAAACAAAATTTTCAAAAATTACAACTGAGGAATTGGATATTGCATTTGACAAGTTAGACGTAAGTATTCTAAACCAATCTAATTTGTATGTGTTTTTCATATGCTTAGAACATTGACCAAGAATTTATAATTTTATGCAGCAAAAGTTGGAAATCAAGGGAATGAGGACTAACAACGAAGTACATGCTACTGTGAAGAAGTTTCTTGCGTGAAGGTCCAAAGATCAAAGATATAGTTTAAAAAAGCATTTTACCAAGTACGGAAAGGATGTCGTTCGGATAGTGTCACGAAGGCGAGTGGATGGACTTATGCGAATATTGGGAGCAATCAGCTACAAAGGTTAGTTTATTTGATCACTACTATTTTTACAACTTATTATATTTTAGTATTTATGAATTATGATTTATATATTTTATAATACATTTTCTTAACGTGTGCGATTAGGAAAAAGTCAAAAGCAAAAGTTGCTAGAGTCGGTCAAATGTCGACCAAACTCCTACTCCAGGCCTTTGTTGCCATACGGCATGAGATTGTGAGTTATTATCTTTTTAATTATATTTTCTTTTATTGACATTTCAAATTTTATAATAAATATTACTATTTATATATTTCTATGCAACAGAGTGACAAAGACGGAGAAGAGTGTGACCGGATGAAGTTATGGTATCACACTCATTATGATGAAAGAAAAGATCAATGGACAACTCCTGAATGCAAAGAAAAATGGGTGAGTACATAGCTTATTTATAAATATTTCTTAAATCACATTGTATATGTTATTAACTCTTTACTTTTTCAGGACTTAATGTGTCACGAATTGACACATTCAGCTGAACAAGGTCATCCGATGATAGTGGATGAAGTATGCGACAAAGTCCTAGGCACCAGAACAGATTAAATTGTTGACATGGGAATGGGGCCTCGACCACAAGGGAAGACTTCAGTCAGAAAGAGACTTCGAGACGAATTAGCGGAGTCCAAGAAGGTTAATGAGGGCTTACAGTCTAAAGTCGATGACTTGACCAAAAAATTTGAAGCAATGCAGGATAAATTAGACATAATATGTTCTACACATAATATTCGCGTTGATTAGATAAGTATTCATTCTTATATATTAGACACTTATGACATATTGTTCATATTAATTACTATATTATGACATGTTTGGGATTTTAAATTATATAATTTATTGTCTACATCTATTAAATTCTTGTTATATATTATTGATCATTCGCAAATCCATGATGTACTCAACAAATTGATAAATGACTAAATACAAACTTAAATATATAATATTAAATACTTATTAAATAACCAACAATTAATTATTCAATTACAATAATCATTCCATTAAATTTTTGATTTTAATGGAATATAATTCTCACTATTCTTAATAATTTATTTAATTATATGTCATTTAAATTTAAATATACAAAATTATAATTTATTAAATTTAAATTATTTCAATATATTTAAAAATAAATTTTAAAAAATAATCATCTGCGACGTTTGTTAGCAAACGTCGCAGATAGTAATGCTTTCTCTGACGTCTATAAGATGTCGAAGAACGGCAACCTATCAACGACGTCTATAACACGTCGCAGATATCCAAACTTTCTACGTCGTCTACGAGACGTCAAAAAATGTCAGGATTTCTATGACGTCTAGAAGACGTCGAAGATTGTCATGCTTTCTACGACGTCTAGTACACGTCGTAGAAAGTTATGTCGTTTCAACAACGTTTACCTCAACCGTCGCTCATTCTCTTAAGTTTTCTCGACGTTTCCGTCAACGTCGGAAAAAATCCCAGGATTCCTCGACGTTTTCTATACGACGTCGATAAAAACCTTTGCTTACTCCCCTTTTACGACGTTTGGTGCGACGTTTTTAAAAACGTCAAAAAAATGTTTCCCCAACGTTTTTTAATCATTTACGACATTTTATAAACGTCGCAAAATGGGTGTTTTCCTTGTAGTGTTGGTCTTTTGTTGCTGTACATATATATATGTTGTCATATGCATGTATCTGTACGTTCCAGTTGTTGTATAAGATGCATGCATGCTGTGGTTTATATTTTAGTGTATTCTTAACATTTGTGCAAAATGATGTTAATTATTGCAGATTTTCAAAACCTTTATCCAAAAAAATCCAAGACTGAATCAACAAAATGAGTCACTCTGTGCCAATTTCAGCCACAAGTTTGTTATGTGGGTGAGGGTACAAAAATGAAAGAAAGGAGAGCATTAAGTAGTCTGCTTTCCGATCCCTCGTAAGTCGTGCATGTTGAGAAAATATCGAATTCAAATTATTGAGAGAGAAGCAGAGAAGAGGAGGACGACGCTTAATATATATGTACTTATTAAATCAAAATTTATGAAATGGAAGTGTCTGAAAATAGCTTTTTTATTTATGTTTGTTGGAGTACAAAATCAAAAACATGAATGAATCATACCAATAATTCTCATCAAAATCTAGTACAACAATGCTACTACAAAACTGATGAATATTGTGGCAAAATAATCCTATATTACCAAGGTGGGACGAAGCAAAGTTTTTGGAAGGAGGACGAGGTGTGGTGGTGGGGGTAAAGTTGGTGGGAGACGGTGAAGGAGTCATGGAAGAGGTTGGTGCACTGGCGGTTCCACTGACGTTGATGCCTAGAAGTTGCCCGAGAGAGCAGTGTTGAGGGACCGCACAGATGAAGAAATGTTCACCTGGAGTTGTGAGAGTGATTCTAGTAGGCGGTGTGGTGTTAAGAGTGATTCTAATATTAATATATCAGATAGTAATCTAAAAATAAAAAATAAACATATTGTCCATCTAAGACAAATGAATTTTTGATACCAAAGGAAAAAAGATAAATACTTCCTCAGTGTCACAAAAATTACAATAGACAACTACCCATAATGAGTAACTAATGGGATCAAAAGAACTACACTGCGCATACAAAAAAGAACAACAAATACAACTAATATTTAAAGGCCAGACACCTCTACCTTTGTTCATTAGCATACTCCCTGAATTTGTTGTCCCATTGGCTTTGTTGAAGCAAAGAATAAATGTAGTCGTAGGCGTGTGCAATCGAGGCCTAACCTATGAAGAATTCAAAAACCAAACAAACAAAACAAATCCCATTAAACAAAGAACAATCAAAAAGAGAGACCAATATTTACAGGGAGATTTTCATGGTAGAAGATTTATGTGTAGATGCCTCCTGAAGAATTTCTTTGACATGCTCCTTGTTGAAAAGTAAATGAGAGCACTTCAAAGAGAGATTGCTCAAAAATTGGTAAGAGTATGTGCTTATCACCAAGGATTTTAAGCAAATTATCCTGCAAAAAGAAAATTCAAAGAACAACATGTAGTTTCTTATTCAATATGAGTTGTCCCTGCAGGGACAAGTAGTTCCAGTTGGAAGAGATTTTAGGACAATAACCAAATGGCATTCATTGTTTAAATTAGTCACTCAAATCTAAAAATAGTGTTTCCCTTTTTCTCTTAAACTTGTCAAATTAGACTCGAAAAGAGCGCAAAAAAAAACTCCAGAGATCCTCTTATTCTTCGCCTTCAGAGCCAAATATCATGCAGTTCATATCTATTGAATTTAGCAAGATGGCTTCAGATCCTTAAGCATTATCCTGTAAAAAGAAAATTCAAAGAACAACACGCAGTTTTTAATTCAATATGAGTTGTAGGTACTAGTTCCACATGGAAGAGATTTTACAACAATAGCAAAATGGCATTCATTGTTTAAATTAGTTACTCAAATCCAAAAATCGTGTTTCCCTTTTACCTCTTAAACTTTTCAAATTAGACTCAAAAAGAGTGCAAGAAAATCAAAAACCTAGCGATCCTCTTATTTCTCGCCTTCAGAACCAATATCATGGAGTTCATATTGTTGGATGTGGATCTCTCACATGAAGGGACACTTTGCAAATTCAATAAATGCAGCACCAAATTTGCAAGTTGCATTTGTTGAAAAAAAGAGAATTTGCAAGTTGCATTTGTTGACAGTAGAACAAGGAAGACAGCTGCATTTGTTGAATTTGCAGCTGTCTCACAAGGTAGAGTGCCTATGTAAGGCACTTCGTGCTTCAAACAACAAACACACAAAGATCGACACCAACAAATTGTTTTATCTGACAAAATTGATGTAGGTAAAATACCAGGAGGGTACTTCTGTAGCTAATCATTTAAACAATATGGAAGAGATGGTTGATCAGTTATCAAAGATGAGCATAAAGTTTGACGACGAGGTGATTTCTCTAATGTTCCTAGCTTCATTAGTAGAGTCTTGGGAGACTTTGAAGGTGTCTTTGACAAATACTGCATAAAATGGTGTATTAAATATGGAGTCTGTTAAAAGTAGTATACTAAATGAAGAGACGAGACGTAAATCACAATATGCAGCCTCTTCATCACACTTAGATGTTCTTCTTACAGAAAATAGGGGAAGGAGTCAATCTAGAGGTTCAAAGTCTAGGAACAAGAGTAGAAGAAAGTCAAACAGATATACAAATTTGGAATGCCATTACTGCAAGAAGAATTGCCATATCAAGAGATTTTGCCGAAAGTTGAAGAAGGAAAAAGACAAAGATGTGAAGAAAGAAGAAAGCAGTGATGATGAATAAAGTAACATTATTGATGTATTTAACCATGTTATTGATACAGAGATAGTCAGCCTAGTATCGTAAGAAACAAGTTGAATAGTTGATAGTGGAGCTACTATTCATGTTACATCTCATAAAAAAAATTCTCATCTTATATGACTGGGAATTATGGCGTTGTTAAGATGGAAAATGGAAATTTGTCAAACATTATTGGCAAATGAGGTGTTTCTTTAGAGACAACGAATGGTTCAAGATTGTTGTTTAAAGATGTCAAGTACATTCTTGATATGCATCTGAATTTGATTTTTATAAGTAAGTTAGATGATGAAGGTTTTCAAAATACTTTTGAAAACAAAAAATGAAAGTTTACTGAGGGCTCCTTAGTAGTAGCCAGAGGTCAAAAGCACTCAAGATTGTATATGATGGAAGCAAAGCTCTCCAGTGATGTTGTCAATACAATGGAGAATAATAATACAGTTGATTTGTGGTATAAAAGACTGGGTCACATTGGTAAGAAAGACATAACGCAACTTCTAAAAAGGAATATGTTATTTGGTCTAAGCCAGATCCATTATAAGAAATGTGCAGATTATCTAGTAGGGAAACAAAACATGATTTCTTTCCAAAGTTTCTGTCCATCTAAAATGAAAAATATTTTAGATCTGATTCACTCATATTTGTGCGGACCATTGCCAAAGTCACTTGGTAACACACAGTACTTTGTGACTTTTATTGATGATCATTCCTGGAAAACGTGGGCCTATACTCTAAAGACTAAAGATCAAGTGTTAGATGTGTTTAAACAATTTCATGCCTCAATTGAGAGACAAACTGGGAAGAAGCTAAAGTGCATCTAGACAGACAATAGCGGAGAGTGCATCGAATCATTTGATGCTTACAATAAAGAGCATGCTATTCGACGTCAAATGATACCACTAAAAACACCACAATTGAATGACGTAGTTGAGAGAATAAACAGGACTCTGATGGAAAGAGTCAAATGTCTACTTTCACATACAAAGTTGCCTAAGACATTTTGGGATGAAGCTTTACTTGCAGCTGTGTATGCATTAAATCATTTACAATGTGTTCCTCTTCAGTATAAAGTTTCAGAAAAGGTATGGTCAAGAAAGGATGTTTCTTATGATCATTTGCAGGGCTTTGGTTGTAAGGCCTTTATCCATATTCCTAAAAATGAAAGGAAAAAGCTTGATGTTAGACATGACAGTGTATATTCATTATTTATGGTCAAGATCAATTTGGCTACATGTTTTATGATCAGGTGCATAAAAGACTTATCAAGAGTCGTGATGCTATGTTTGTTGAAGATCAAACTATTGAAGATATCAACAAGGTAGAGAAGGAAGTTCTAGGCTCTAATGATGATTCAACAAGCTTCCGATTGAATCCTCCAATAGTGGTGCCTAGACAAGTTGGAGAAATGCAGAATGATTAGCTAGATGCTGATAATATAGATCCTCCTAATGGAGTTAAACCGGATGATGATGATGATGTTCACATTCAATCAAGATTCTCTAGTCCCATTACAAAGATCTAGTAGAAATAGACAACCATATACTAGATATCTAGTTAATCAGTATGGATCTTTTTTAACTGCAATTATTTCGTATCCATCACAGCTTTGATACCACTTGTTAGGCACAACGAGTGTATTTTAAAAAAAAGAAAAAATAAAATGAACAAAATGAACATAAAATATTTAACATGATTCACTTTTACTTTTTGGATTACGTCCATGGACAAAACTTAGAATAATTTTTTCACTATTATAAGTAGTATATATATAGAGATAAAACTAAAATAATGACTCATAATGTGTTTTCGACCTCAAAATACTAACCTCACTATTTTGTTACTCACCAATCTTTTAGGAAAATATTTCCTAACATCACAGCATTGTTTTACTTTGTTTTTCTTCTGTATTTTTATTTTTGTGTTTGTGCATGTTGTTTGAAGTATTGCATGAGACAGTTGCAAATTCAACAAACGCAGTTGTCTTCCTTTTCTATTATCAACAAATGCAACTTGCAAAATTTTTTTCAATTCGATGCTGCATTTATTGAATTTGCAAGGTGTTCCTCCATATAAAGGACCCATATCCAATACGTATATACTGAATTAAGCGAGAAGCTTAAAATGCTTATGTGAGTCCTTAGCTAAAGGCCAAAGCCTCCTGCCTTTTATGTAAATGAAACCTACCAAACACAACCAATGTTTGTAACCACAAGCCTTTTCAATGATTGAATTAAATCAAAATGTCACGTTCATTAGCAAATGTCAAACTCCATAATCTTCCATAAGCTAATCACTCACAGCCTAAGTAAAAACCTTTATATATGATATTACATGAAACCTACTGAATACGAAAATTATGATTTTATCACTATAATAGCATTTTGAAACCTCATGTCCTTTCACTGCGAACCGTCATGTCCTTCTATTGTTTTGATAGAAGACAATAAGGAATATAAGGAGATTGGATCCTTAGGCTTAGCATTATTCTGCATACACCATCTCTTGCATTTGTTAAAAGTTCATAAGAGTTCTTATATATATTTTTGAAATCTCTTAACATCAATGACAGAAAGTACATAATAATATTTCGCATTTCTATTTTTCTATAATAGACATGTATATAGATTATTATCTTGTCTAACAGTTGGTATCAGAGCAAGATTTACCATTGTCTTAATTTAGTTAAATTTATGCAATTATATACGTGACTGGGTGTGTTTTTTGTTGCACATATTAATAATATGAGTCGTTCTTCTATGATTGTGCTTTGATTTCTTTGAAGGTGTGATAGTTGATTAACAACGATTTGTCTCCATCTAAACTTGATTTCGTGTTCTCGAGTTTTTGACTAAAGATTTTCTTTTTGTTTATCGGAAAAGCTCTTTGTTAAGTAAAGATAAGGCTACGCGGGTAACGGGGCCTTCTTAAAAATTCTATAACTTGCGGTACTTCATCTTGGCAAAGATGACGATGATGAAGTGACAACAATATTTTCTACAGTCATCCTTGTTGTTTTGGTTCACAAAACACCATCAATTTGTCATGAAGTCTAGACAAATCATTCTTTTCACGGGACCTACAGCTATAAGCGCTAACTGGTGTTTGCTTTAATTGTTTCATGCCTTTCCATACAAACTTCTGACAATATCAAAACTTTTTAATGTGGGCCATTGTTTGGGAAAGGATGCAAAAACCTTTGTTTTTCATAGGAATTATTGCAACCTTTAGTTATATAGCATTAATATAATTTTTGTAACTCACAAAGCTTTTATTGTTATATGAGCCTTGACAACTGTGAACTCTAGAAAAGATATACATGAATTGAAGCTTATATTTTGTAACACTTCATTGAAAATATAATGTATATATATTTATTTTATGCAAATATATGATATCGATTCATTAGTTTTGCATAAAATGAGGTTTCACGTGATCAATATAATTTTAATTAGTTGAAGATTAACCATAACATCTTTGATTAATTAAAATATATATTATGGGTTATAAATCACATCTAGTAAAATGACACAAATTGTAATTAATCATATTTAAATATAACAAATTTTATCCCACAGGAAGATTTATTATATTTACATGATTAATTAGGATGGCATATCAAATTGTCTTTTTCTTAATTTACCCACAGGTATTAAGAAAAAGAATATAATTTGATAGTTTCCTCATAAAGAGTATGTACGAATCTTTAATTAAAGCTTAGCCCATAGTGTAACATCCCACCCCTTACTGGAATGGTAAAATAGTAAATTTGGCATAGGATGAGATGGATCGGATGACTTAGGACTGTTCATGCATAATAGAATTGGTACACAGTATCATTTGTGCACATGAAAGTACTGTACATGCATACATGACATTCCCAATTTTTGTGCCTAATGTAGTTTTATTGTGATTAAAATGGTTCTTGTATTTGAAAAATTATTCGGATTGCGCCATTGAGTGTTTTACATTTTTAGGGATTTGTGAGAATTTTTTTGGAATTTTTCGAGTTATTTTCCCGGACTGGAAAATTTCTAACTGGTTGACTGAGTGGGTTTTCCGTACTGAAAAGTATTGCCTAAAGGCACTGAAATATTGGATAATTGATTTTTTTGGAGTTGTTATAGAGCCATTAGCATTAGAGGGATTAAAGATGAATTTATATTAGGGATTCCTTTATTAAATAGTCTAAATTGATTTTTGTCTTTTTCTCTCCATCAAAGGACAAGTGTCCTCTCATTTAATATCTTTTTCTTAAGCTATTCATATACTATACGGACACTCCTCCTTCAAAAGTCACAAATCACTTTTCAAAGCAAAATATTTCCTTCATCCGTGGATGCTTCTTCCTCCCTCCTTCGTGGGTTTTGTTCCTCCTCCTTCCTTTGCTTGTTTTCTTCTTCTTTTAAAGTGCTACCTTCCTCCACTTATCTAGACTTTCATATCCTATGTGCTTACTCTTCTTTTATGCACAAAAAGCTCAATCCTTGCCTTAAAGAGTGGTAACCATATGTGTGAAGAGAGGTTGAGAGGTTTGAGTGAAGCTTGGAGAAGTGAAGAGTTTACAACTTGTTAGGTGAGAATTGATGTTTATATTTCTTCTCTATGTAGTTAGAAGCATTCATGGGGATCCTTTATGCATTTATTTGATCATAAAAGTGGTAGTTTTGTATGGGTTTACATGCATGCTTGTGTGAGGGAATTGGATATGGTAGTTAAAGAATGTAAATGTAATGTTGTTAATGATGTTTATGATGTTTAATGAATGGAAATAAAGTATGGAATTTGTGTATGTGGTTGCTCCCAATTATGCTCAATTATACAAGAAATTGTTGTGATGATTTTGTGGCTGAATTAGAGGTGTAAATGGATGTTTAGTGATGTGTTATTGGTAGTAGAAGTGATAGGAGTTAAGTTGAAGATGAAAGCTGGAAAATGAATATTGAACCTATTGCAATGTTTTGAGCATAACTCATTGTGTGGTTATGTAAATGAGGTGAGGTTTGTTCCAAATGAAACTTTGGCTTCTTGGCTACAATTTTGTGTGAAATAGGTGTTGTCTAATTGTAGACTTAAGAGGTTGAATTTTGGCTTGGAAAGTTACCGTTGTGATCAGTATGAACAGTAACTGAACCAAAAGACCCAGAGTTTTGATGATTTTTCTAAATTAATTGAGATGGAATTAGGGAAAATGGTCTAAAGTAAAGTTGAAGCTTATTAAGTTAGCTTTCCATTCCCACTAATTTTGCTATTTTTAGATCTGTATATTGGGAGATATGCACTGTGGAATATTGACTGATATTATGCATTTTGTGGAAACCTAGACTAAGTGTGGATTTGGTGCACATTCTGATTAGTAGCAAATTTAGCAATTTCTTTGAATTGAATTGTCTTGAGTGATCTTCTGAAGAGTTTTAGAGGAAACAATTATCTTGAAAATGGTATATAGCATGTAATATTTGGAGATCAGATGTGGGAGTAATGAATTTTCAAAATCTGTACCTACATGAGGTTATTGACTGCTGCCCTGATCAGTAAATTACATGAAAGTTTTAAGCTTGTTAGAGATGGAATTGGCTTTGAAGCCCTGCATGAGAAGTGTAGCATTGTGTTTGATCTTTCCATAGATATAAAGTATGCATTTATTTGATATTTGTGCTAGGAGATATACTGGTTGGAAATTTACTGCTCAGATTGGGACAGTTTAGTAGACAGATGCTTCGGTGAATTATTTGACCTAGTTAGTAAATGAATTGGGATTTTGTTTATTCATGAAAGTTTAATATAACATTGTGATCTTGATGAGCATATTTATTGTGTAAGTTTTGACTGAAGAGAATGAAAGTTACTGAATTTACAAGATACTGTACTGTGTTGAGTGACTTTGAGTGAGCAGTAGATTTCATGGGATTTTTGACACCCTTAGGGGTGGAATTAATTTGAATGGTCTAAATAAAACTTGTAGAGGGTTTCATTATCTTTCCAACAAGGTATGGTTTGCAATTTTCTGAATTGTGTAACAAAAGTTATAGAGGATTGAAATTCGGTTGGAAAACAGGAAAAAAAGGAGGAAATAAGGGCTTATAGATATAGATATATTAATTGTTTTATTTGAATTTTGGTTTCTTTCGTGAATAACTTTTCCGTCCGACGTCCGATTGACCTGATTCTTGAGGCATCGGATTTATTGATTATTTAATTTCATTTTTTGAGAAATTGGGGATTTGTGGACGGAAAATTGACGTGAGCCCGGGTAACGGAGCCTTTACTCACTGTTTTATTTAATTGAGGACTTATACAAGACCAAATTAAGCGCCGTCAGCGCCATTGGATTTCGAATTTTTAAACGGATTTTTCTAATAGAAAAAAATGGGATTAGGGCTGGGAATATCATGAACATGCATTTTACACTTACATGTGCATCGTTACTAGTTCGGATTGAACAGTTAGTGATCGTTTTATTCTCTGATTCTTATGGAGGCCCAACTGGAGCGTCGAACGACCGACGTAGCAGAGACTTCCCGGCATTAGCTCGAAAGTAATAGGTGAGTAACCTAGTTGGTTTCTCAACCTATATGTGTTTAATTTCATGTACGATTGCCATGTGGAGTTAAGGAAGGATTATGTGTGTTTGTTTTGATTGATTTCGAACCACAGGTGTTCGAAATATTTGGAATGTGTTATAGAAGTGTTAAATGTGCATAATTGAAAGTGAATTGGTTAAGTGCAAAATTGGACTTAGTGTTTTAGGTTGTGACACAAATTATTGTAAACCGAGGCATATGCATTCATGCATAATTGCATGATCAGATAATGACAGTTGTGACCGGTGGAGCCAACGTAATTCCGAGCTCCAGCTCGATGATCAGGGCTATGCCTAACATATGTGAGAGCTTTAAGCTCAACGCACAGGACCTCTGGTCCAATGTTTACAGAGCCACTGACTCAATGTATCAGGGCATATCACGCCCAACGAGTATCAGAGCCTCAGGCTCAACGCAATATGCCCGTCACTGGAACAATTCAGACGCACGGTCACAACAACAAAATGAAAATAGAAAAGTGTCACATGTGCATCATATATGTGAATGATAAAATGTGATTTGTGTGAAAGGCGATACACCTTATATGTGTAAAATTGGCAATGCATGGGATAATTTGGAATGTGTTAATATGTGCTATGATATGAGTTGATTGTATATGTCTGCGTTGGGTGGACCATCGATGATGGTTTCTCATTGAGTTCGCAAACTCACCCAACATTGCAATTATTTTTCAGGTATTGAAGAGTACCCCGTTAGTGGAACGGGAGTATGATTACTGCAAGAGAGTCGGTGTTTGAAGTCGGGATCAGTTCACGTCTGAATTTGTGTCATTTTGAATTATGTGTAAATTTATATTCCGCAAAAATAGTACTGAATTGTTTGAGGCCCTAATTGATAAATATTGTTTTGAAATGTGATCTTTGATAAAGCGTATGACTGAAAAGGGTTTTCGTATCACGGGCCCGAATCGTTTATTATTTCCGTGCACTCGACTGTTTTCAAAAAGAAAAATATCATAATGAGTTTTTTTAAAACTGTATTGACTGCTCTAGCATACCACCCTCGCAGGTCACAGGCTTGGATATCACCGTCGATGTCGGGTTCGGGTCTCGCAGGAGTGGGGTGCTACATTTGTGGTATCAGAGCCCAGAAGTACGAATGTATCTGGGCACATTCTGATACATAGGTTAAGGTTGCATGCATTTGAGTCGTGTCGCAGCAGCATCGTGACAAGCGATCCCGATCACCGAGTCGCACGAGTAGAAATCCTACGTGTGCATACGTGTTAAGTGACTAAGTGAGAGAAAAGTGAGACCGTATTTGAATTTGAGCCCATGAATGTGTATAGGCAATGAGGAATGGGAAAAAGGAAACATCAATAATGAGAATTATAATGTACTGTGGTTAGAATGAATATGTTGGCTTAGACTGATTAAGGAAAGAAGTGATATCACAATGAATTCCCGGATTAAAGTGGCAATATGATGGCGACAGAAAACGAATAGGTCCACTGGAGATATGAGAAGCATACTGGTTATAGTAGGCCAATGTGAAATTAAATAATGAGGTAATTAGAGTTCTGACTTGTATCTTCGACGAAATGGGAATTGGAAATGAGCTAGGAGGATATGGTTCGATCAGACAGATATGAACTAAAAAAAATAGAAATAGACAGACTGACAAGTCTTACAATTTTTACTGATTGTATATTGGGAAATTCTGGATTAGGTGAAAAGATGTATTTGAACACAGAAATGGTAAATGGCTGGGTAAATAGATAGAGATACAGTGGAGTTGTATCACCGATTTTATCGTGTTTTGGGGACTGTGACTACCCTATTATAGATTGTTTGAGGAAGGTAAAGAGATATGTAGCAATAAGGAGATGACATTGTATAAGCCAAGTGGATATGACCTTAAAAGGTCAAGCTGACACATGAATGATATGGGAATGAAACTAGGAAAAAAATGAATGAAACAATGATAGTAATATATGAAAAGAGTTGTCGTATTTAAGTTGATTTACCATTGGGAGTATCTATTGGACAGTAAAGTTGATCATGATTAAGGAAACGTAAGTGAAAGATACATGGAAATAAGAGAGGAGATGCTTGGTGTGCTACTATGAGTGGCTATAAGTGTAAAGTTCATAGTGGGTTAAAGCCAGACATAAGAGGACTGGGCATGCCCATGCCCGTATGGGAGGAAATGAAAAATGATTATGGCATCAGTCCTCTATTTGAGGATTAGCATAAACGAAAAGGAGTTTTATGGAAGTCTGAATTGTATAAGTTACTAATTGGCTCCTGGATAAGATGAAATAAGTTCTGGTGAGGTGTAGATTACGGAATAAGTGTTAAAGAAAGTGTTTATGTGACTGTCACATGGAACCTTAGTGCAAGGACTGTTTTGATCTTTTCAATTATGGCATAAAATTGTTCTGGCTGAGATCGTGTGTATAGTTGAAATTGAGCTTTTGAGATACTACGGATGCTTGAAAAGCAATTAGGGAAACGAGTTGGCTGATGGGAATTTGGTGAACAGGATAATGCCGATAGCAAGACTAATGGTTATGACAGGAACAAATCAAAAATATGTATGGACGAAATTAAAAGTGAAATTGAGTCATATCTCAAGAGGAGATTTAGGCATAACAAGTGAAAAATATACTACTGAGGTTATCTGCATTGTGTGTATGGGAATGTAACTTATCCACCTACGTAAGTGAAATTTATGAAGATCCAAGTACGGATGACTAGGTATTATCATATGTCGATGTGAATGACAGGAAATCAATTGAAAAGAGAAAATGAGTAGAGATAAGAAGTCCTAAAGGGAAACTGACAATGACATGATGTAGTGTTATCTTCATAAAGGGATTGTAAATACACTAATTGTGGACTGAATGAATTGAATGATGTTTGGTGATGTATGGAAAAGTTCAAGAGGGAATGATGCGAAGGAAGCAAATGGTAGTGACTATGATTATCGACGGAATGCGTTTGAAAGTGTTTAACAGTGAAAAGTAAAAGAATAATGGAGGAATTGGATACGGATGATGAGCATACCCTTAGAGAGGGGGGCAGTGTGAGATGAACTGAGACATTATGTTCGGTATTGGTGTTACGATCGAAATTGTTTAAAGCCTTGGGGACTTTAGATTTCTATAAGGATACACTGTGCTTATTCGAGGAAAAAGACGGGCATAAATGACTACTATACCGACAATTCTGAAATGAATAGACAATTCTGCTTACGAAACTCAAATAGTGAATAGATAATGCTGCAATAAACAGACCAATTACAGATATTGGGATTTTCAAAGAATGTCAAGTAGATTATGGGTAATTGTGAAGTGTTACTGGAAAATTGAAGTTGTAGATCTAGTGATACTGGATAAAGGTAAGAAAGGTTAAGAGTGCAGGAGTTAAAGTAGTGAGTCCTATGATGAGTTTGAATATGCGAGTGAAATCGGAAAAACAATATTGCATGCTTCAAAGAAGAAGTATATGTACCCGACAAAAAGTGCTAGAACAAGAAAGTGAACAGTTGAAGCTAGACATTCTAGTAAGTATATGAGAAAAGTAAAATTGAATCACTAGGGGTATAGAGCGAAATGATTATAGATTCAAGTGATTATAGGTTGAATGTTCCACAGAAAAAGTGCTTAAGTGTTTTGGACTTCATAGGATTTTGACCTTGTTATATAGTTTTGACTGAGTGACTTTAGGGCTATTAGTGATCATAAAAAAGAATTGTACACGCTTATATTACATAGAAAAGTGCCTAACAAGAGTCAAAGACCAAAATTGAGTCGAGATACTTGTGATGAGTGAAACAAAGGAAAGTGACTTAGGAAAACTGCATGGGTTAGTTGAAGTGGATCAGGATCGGACTAATGAAAAAGAATTAAATACATATAGAACAGTGACATGTCAAAAGAAAACTGAATCTGACCGAGAGTCAATGTAATATGAGGGTAAATCGTTAAGTGTATTACCACCGGTTATAGTGAAAATAGAGATAAGTGCCACCGTGTTTGCATTAAAGGAAAGGAAGTGTCGCAGACGAGAAACTATTTTATTGAAAGTATCATAGTGACAAAGTATACCCGAATTGGCAAAAAGGATATTAATGAAGTTATTGGAATAAGTCTATATATTGAGAAAAAGGTATTGGATGGTATAGTGAGAAAAAGGTATTGGATGGATAAAACGTGATGAGTGAATAGGTTCGGAAATAATAAACTGAGTCATAGCATCGGAACCAAAGGTAGTGGCTACTCTGAAAATGGCAAGTGAGATAGTTAAGATAGTGAGATCGCCAACCGACAAATTTTGTTGAATCCGCTCATCGTGATGAGTGATAAGGAGTTAGCCAAACAAGTGACTGAACAACTGACTGAGTGTGGTTACTGTGACCTTTCAGAAAATGAATCATTGAGTGAAAAAGCGTATGGGACATGTAGGAACATAGAAATATTGTCATATTGAACCGTTGACTGAGAATTTCGAGGACGAAATCTTTATAAGGAGGGGGGAATTGTAACATCCCACCCCCTACTGGAATGGTAAAATAGTAAATTTGGCATAGGATGAGATGGATCGGATGACTTAGGACTGTTCATGCATAATAGGATTGGTATACAGTATCATTTGTGCACATGAAAGTACTGTACATGCATACATGACATTCCCGATTTTTGTGCCTAATGTAGTTTTACTGTGATTAATATGGTTCATGTATTTGAAAAATTATTCGAATTGCGCCATTGAGTGTTTTACATTTTTAGGGATTTGTGAAAATTTTTCTGGAATTTTTTGGGTTATTTTCCTGATCAAAAATTTCTAACTCGATCGACTGAAAGTCGCTTTCCGTCTTGAAAAGTATTGCCTAAAGGCACTGAAATATTGGATAATTGATTTTTTTTTAGTTGTTATAGAGCCATTAGCATGAGAGGGATTAAAGATGAATTTATATTAGGGATTCCTTTATTAAATAGTCTAAATTGATTTTTGTCTTTTTCTCTCCATCAAAGGACAAGTGTCCTCTCATTTAATATCTTTTTCTTAAGCTATTCTTATACTACACGAACACTCCTCCTTCAAAAGTCACAAATCACTTTTAAAAGCAAAATTTTTCCTTCATCCGTGGATGCTTCTTCCTCCCTCCTTCGTGGGTTTTGTTCCTCCTCCTTCCTTTGCTTGTTTTCTTCTTCTTTTAAAGTGCTACCTTCCTCCACTTATCTAGACCTTCATATCCTATGTGCTTACTCTTCTTTTATGCACAAAAAGCTCAATCCTTGCCTTAAAGAGTGGTAACCATAGGTGTGAAGAGAGGTTGAGAGGTTTGAGTGAAGCTTGGAGAAGTGAAGAGTTTACAACTTTTTAGGTGAGAATTGATGTTTATATTTCTTCTCTTGGTAGTTAGAAGCATTCATGGGGATCCTTTATGCATTTATTTGATCATAAAAGTGGTAGTTTTGTATGGGTTTACATGCATGCTTGTGTGAGGGAATTGGATATGGTAGTTAAAGAATGTAAATGTAATGTTGTTAATGATGTTTAATGAATGGAAATAAAGTATGGAAGTTGTGTATGTGGTTGCTGCCAATTATGCTCAATTATACAAGAAATTGTTGTGATGATTTTGTTTTGTGGCTGAATTAGAGGTGTAAATGGATGTTTAGTGATGTGTTATTGGTAGTAGAAGTGATAGGAGTTAAGTTGAAGATGAAAGCTGGAAAATGGATATTGAACCTACTGCAATGTTTTGAGCATAACTCATTGTGTGGTTATGTAAATGAGGTGAGGTTTGTTCCAAATGAAACTTTGGCTTCTTGGCTACAATTTTGTGTGAAATAGGTGTTGTCTAATTGTAGACTTAAGAGGTTGAATTTTGGCTTGAAAAGTTACTGTTGTGATCAGTATGAACAGTAACCGAACCAAAAGACCCAGAGTTTTGATGATTTTTCTAAATTAATTGAGATGGAATTAGGGAAAAAGGTCTAAAGGAAAGGTGAAGCTTATTAAGTTAGCTTTCCATTCCCACTAATTTTGCTATTTTTAGATCTGTATATTGGGAGATATGCACTGTGGAATATTGACTGATATTATGCATTTTGTGGAAACCTAGACTAAGTGTGGATTTGGTGCACATTCTGATTAGTAGCAAATTTAGAAATTTCTGTGAATTGAATTGGCTTGAGTGATCTTCTGAAGAGTTGTAGAGGAAACAATTATCTTGAAAATGGTATATAGCATGTAATATTTGGAGATCAGATGTGGGAGTAATGAATTTTCAAAATCTGTACCTGCATGAGGTTATTGACTGCTGCCCTGATCAGTAAATTGCATGAAAGTTTTAAGCTTGTTAGAGATGGAATTGGCTTTGAAGCCCTTCATGAGAAGTGTAGCATTGTGTTTGATCTTTCCATAGGTATAAAGTATGCATTTATTTGATATTTTTACTAGGATATATACTGGTCAGAAATTTACTACTCAGATTGGGACAGTTTAGTAGATAGATGCTTCGGTGAATTATTTGACTTAGTTAGTAAATGAATTGGGATTTTGGCTATCATGAAAGTTTAATATAACATTGTGATCTTGATGAGCATATTTATTGTGTAAGTTTTGACTGAAGAGAATGAAAGTTACTGAATTTACAAGATACTGTACTGTGTTGAGTGACTTTGAGTGAGCAGTAGCTTTCATGGGATTTTTGACATCCTTAGGGGTGGAATTAATTTGAATGGTCTAAATGAAACTTGTAGAGGGTTTCTTTATCTTTCCAACAAGGTATAGTTTGCAATTTTTTGAATTGTGTACAAAAAGTTATAGAGAATTGAAATTTGATTGGAAAACAGGAAAAAAGAGAGAGGAGGAAATAAGGGCTTATAGATATAGATATATTAATTGTTTTATTTGAATTTTGGTTTCTTTCGTGAATAACTTTTCCGTTCGACGTCCGATTGACCTGATTCTTGAGGCATCGGATTCATTGATTATTTAATTTCATTTTTTGAGAAATTGGGAATTTGTGGACGGAAAATTGACGTGGGCCCTGATAACGGAGCCTTTACTCACTGTTTTATTTAATTTGGGACCTATACAGGACCAAATTAAGCGCCGTCAGCGCCATTGGATTTCAAATTTTTAAACGGATTTTTCTAATAGAAAAAAATGGGATTAGGGTCGGGAATATCATGAACATGCATTTTACACTTACATGTGCATTGTTACTAGTTCGGATTGAACAGTTAATGATCGTTTTATTATCTGATTCTTATAGAGGCCTAACTGGAGGGTCGAACGACCGACGTAGCAGAGACTTCCCGGCATTAGCTCGGAAGTAATAGGTGAGTAACCTAGTTGGTTTCTCAACCTATATGTGTTTAATTTCATGTACGATTGCCATGTGGAGTTAAGAAAGGATTATGTGTGTTTGTTTTGATTGATTTCGAACCACAGCTATGCCCAACATATATGAGAGCTTTAAACTCAACGCACAGGACCTCTGGTCCAATGTTTACAGAGCCACTGGCTCAATGTATCAGGGCATATCACGTCCAACGAGTATCAGAGCCTCAGGCTCAACGCAATATGCCCGCCATCGATAATTCAAAGCATGCAGTCACAACAACGAAATGAAAATAGAAAAGTGTCACATGTGCATCATATATATGAATGATAAAATGTGATTTGTGTGAAAGGCGATACGCCTTATATGTGTAAAATTGGCAATGCATGGGATAATTTGGAATGTGTTAATATGTGCTACGATATGAGTTGATTGTATATGCATCGTTGGGTGGACCATCGATGATGGTTTCTCATTGAGTTCGCAAACTCACCCAATATTGCAATTATTTTTCAGGTATTGAAGAGTACCCGTTAGTGGAACAGGAGTATGATTACTGCAAGAGAGTCGGTGTTTGAAGTCGGGATCGCCCACGCCTCGATTTGTGTCATTTTGAATTATGTAAATTTATATTCCAAAAATAAGATCTTGAATTGTTTGAGGCCCTAATTGATAAATATTGTTTTGAAATGTGATCTTTGATAAAGCGTATGACTGAAAAGGGTTTTCGTATCACGGCCCGAATCGCTTATTATTTCTGCGCTTTCATTTGCTTTCAAAAAGAAAAATATCATAATGAGTTTTTTTTAAACTACATTGACTGCTCTAGCATACCACCCTCGCGGGTCGCGGGATTGGATATCACCGTCGATGTCGGGTTCGGGTCTCGCAGGAGTGGGGTGCTACACATAGGTAAATTTAATTGTTATATGATTGCATGTTTTAGCATTGGTAAAACAAGATACACGTTTCTTTGCTTCAATAAATTTACTGACATAAGCATGTATTTGAATTTTGTGCAATTATTCAACCTGTAATTTTTTTTATATTCAATGTGATATTTCCGAATTGGATGGTGATAACTATAAAATATGAAAAGAGAGGATTCTCCTCCAATTAGGGTATATGGACTTTGATTATACTATTCAAAAAAAGGAACCACTTGTACTTATTGAAATTGGCACTCAGGTTGAAATTACTCTTTATGAACGTTAGGAGCGATCTAATCGCCTTAGCATGATGTACATAAAGACCAAAATTTACGCTAGTATTCATGGTTCTATTGGAGAGTGTGATCATGTTAGGAATCGATTGAAGGCTATAGATGAACAATTTGAGTCTTTAAATAAGGCCCTAGCTAGCACCTTAATGACTAAGTTATCATTAATGAAGCTCACAAGTGTTAGAGGTGTGCATGATCACATCATGTGAATGAAGGACATTGCGGCTCAACTGAGGTCTCTTGAGGTTCAAATGTTTGAGTCTTTCCTTGTGCATTACATACTTAATTCTCTTTTACTACAATATGGACCCTTTAAAATCTCTTATAACACATATAAGGATAAATGATCCATCAATGAACTTCTGACCATGTATGTTCAAGAGGAAGGGAGGTTAGTAATAGAATTGAGTGAAAGTGCACATATGGCAATAGAAGGAAGGAATAGAGGGCAAACCAAACAACAAGGAAAGGGTATAATACTGGCATGTACTGGAATCAAAAAGGATTTCAATCCCAAATGTCACTTATGTAAAAAGAAAGGGCATATAAAGAAGGATTTTGTCAAATTTAAGGCTTGGCTTATAAAGAAAAACATTTCAATCTCACTTGATTGTTATGAATCTAATATGGTTGATGTTTGTCATAATACTTGGTGGATTGATTTTGGTTCTACAATCCATATTTCCGTTACCCTTGCAGGGTTTTCTAAACTGCAGGAAGCCAGTGGGCAGTAAACAATGCATCTATTTAGGCAACAAAATGCATTCACAAGTGGAAGATGTTGGGATATGCAAATTAGTTTTAAATTTTGGTTTTGTTTTGAATTTGGAAAGAACATTTTATATTCCAAGTTTCTCAAGAAATTTGATTTTAGTTTCAAGACTTGTACTTATGACATATTCCTTTAACTTTTCAAACACATTAATTGGTTTGTATCATGAATGTAATCTTATTGGGAACGGTACAATGATTGATGGTCTTTTCCGAATTAATTTGTAAGAAAATATTTTTTACAATGCAATGCATGTCTATAGTAATGTTGGTATTAAAAGATGTGTTATGAATGAACAATCCTCTATGTTGTGGCACTGAAGATTGGGACATGTTTCCTTAGAAAGAATATAAAAAAAAAACTAGTGAATGATGGAGCACTTAATACTCTAGATTTTACTAATTTTGATGTTTGTGTAGACTGCATAAATGGAAATCGAACCAACATGAAAAAGAAAGATGCTAAGAGGAGCTCAGACATATTAGAGATCATACATACAGACATTTGAAGTCTAGAAATAGACTTGTATCGTTAGAAATACTTCATCTCATTTATAGATGATTACTCAAGATATATGTATCTCTATTTGCTTCATAACAAGAACAAAGCATTAGATGCCTTTAGGGTATTTAAAATGAAAGTAGAGAAACAATGTGGTAAGCAAATAAAGATCGTGATATCAGACAGAGGTGGAAAATTTTATAGTAAATATACTGAAGGTATACTGAAGCTAAATAAGCACTGGTCCATTTGCAAAGTTTCTTCAAGAGCATGAGATAATAGCTTAATACACTGTGCTTGGGTCTCCGAACCAAAATGGTGTAACAAAAAGAAGAACCAAACATTATTAGACATTGTGCGAAGTATGCTTAGCAGCTCTAAACTTTCTAAATCCTTGTGAACTAAAGCTCTTAAAATAGTATTGTATATATTAAATCGAGTTCCAACCAAGGTTGAGTTATGGAAAGGTTGGAAACCGAGTTTGCAATATATACGCATTTGGGGATGCCCTTCTAAAGTAAGAGATTATAATCCACAAGAAAAAAATGGATCCAAGGACTATAAGTGGGTATTTCACTGGATATGCTTAAAGGTCCAAAAGGTACATGTTTTATTGTCCATCTTATAGTATTAGGTTTGTGAAATCAAGAAATGCAAAGTTTCTTAAGAATGACTTAATTAATGGGAGTGATCAATCTCGGGACTTAGTTCTTGAGAAGGATCAATGTGAAATACAAACTCCTACTTTAAGTAATAGATTGATTGTCGTTCATAGCATCCCTCAAAGTCAAATGGGAGGTGAACAACCAATCATTGAAGTTCCACAAGCTGCTGATGACAATCTAGTATATTCGATTATTCAGTAATCACTACAGGTTATTGAGTAACAAGTTATACAAGCTCCTCCTTAGGAGGGTGCTAATACAATATTAAGAAGATCAATTAGAGATAGGAAATCAACAATACCTAGTGATTACACTATGTATTTACAAGAAGCTGACTATAAAATTGGAGCAAAAAATGACCCTAAAATATTTTCACAAGCCATAAGTTGCAATGAATCTCAATTGTGGTATAATGATATGGTAGTTGAGATGAATTCTATGGCATCTAACAAAGTTTGGGATCCTGTCAATTTGCCTAATGGTACAAAGGCCATTAGATGTAAATGGGGCTTTAAGACAAAAAAGGACTCATTCGGCAACAGTGAAAGCTATAAAGCTAGACTTGTTGCTAAAAGATTTATTTAACAAGAAGGAATCGATTACATAGAGACCTTTTTTCCTATATCTAAAAAGGATTCATTATGAGTGATTATGGCATTAATTGTCCATTTTGATCTGGAACTATATCAAATGAATGTGAAAACAACATTCCTAAATGGAGACCTAAAGGAAGAAGTTTATATGAAACAACCAGAAGGATTCTCCTCTAGTGATGCTGAGCATTTGGTGTGTAAGCTTAAGAAATCCATATATGGATTGAAATAAGCCTCCCGTCAATGGTTTTTGAAATTCCATGATATCCTCTCTTCATTTAGTTTTGTAGAAAATATCATGGATCAATGCATATATCTGAAAGTTAGTGGGAGTAAAATTTGTTTCCTTGTACTATATATGGATGATATTTTATTTGCCACAAATGACAAAGGTTTGCTATACGAGGTGAAATAGTTCCTTTCTAAAAATTTTCATATAAGGGATATAGGTCAGGTATCTTATGTCATTGGCATTAAGATTCATGGCGATAAATCTCAATACATTTTAGGTCTATCCCAAGAAACCTATATCAATAAGGTGTTAAAAAGATTTTGAATGAAAGATTGTTCACCGAGTGTAGCATCTATTGTGAAGGGTGATAGGTTAAATTTGAACCAGTGCCTGAAAAATGAGGTTGAAAGAGAACAAATGAAAAATATTCCATATGCTTTTGCAATAAGGAGCCTAATGCATGATCAGGTTTGTACAAGACCTGACATTGTATTTGTTATTGGAATATTAATAAGATAACATAGTAACCCAGGTATAGATCACTAAAGAGCTTCCAAAAAGGTGATGAGATACCTTCAAGGGACTAAAGATTACATGCTTATGTATAGACGAACTGATAATCTTGAAGTAGTTGGCCACTCAGATTTGCACTTTGTTGGTTGTGTTGATTTACTAAAGTCAGCATCTAGATATGTATTTATGTTTGGCAGTGGAGTCATATCTTGGAGGAGTTCAAAGCAGACTTTAACTGCTACTTCTACCATGGAGGCTGAGTTCGTTTTTTGTTTTGAGGCTACATCACATGGTGTATGGTTGAAAAGTTTTATATATGGGCTTAGATTTGTTGATTCTATTTCTAAGTCATTACGAATGTACTGTGACAATTCAATTGCAATTTTCTTGGCCAAAAACAGTAAGAGTGGTAGTCGAAGCAAACACATTGACATTAAGTATTTGGCCATTAGAGAACGTAAAGAGAATAAAATGATCATTTAACACATTCATACTGAATTAATGATTGTCGATCCTTTAATAAAAGGCATGTTACTAAAGAGTTTTAAGGATCATGTTGCTATAATACGACTTGGTTCCATTATGTGATTTATGTACTTTCACGAAACTCTTATTAATTAGTTATTTTTTTCATTCTGGTGTACATATTTTTATTTTGAGAATTACAACTATTATGGGCCTAGAATAAACATAAAGGTTTATTCATTTATTTAAAGTGGCATAAGAAATAAGATGCATCGTGAGACATGGAAGATAATACTCACATTTAAAGGACTTATTGCCATGATTTGTGCATTTGGTTTCTTTAATTAAATGGAGGTTTTATGACTTTTAGATTATATCTACGACTAAAGTGGGAGACTGTTATCCGTTATTTGCCTTTTTTGATGAGTCGTATTTGTTCATTTTGAAACCTCATGTCCTTCCACAACGAACCGTTATGTGCTTCTGTTGTTTTGATGGAAGACAGAAAGGAATATAAGAAGATTGGGCCCCTAGGCTTAGCATTATTTTTTATACACCATCTCTTGTATTTGCTAAAAGTTTAGAAGAGCCCTCTTATATTTATCCGAAATCTCTCAACATCAATGGCAAAAGGTATGTAATAACATTCCGCATTTCCATTTTTCTATAATAGACATGTATATAGAGTATTATTATGTCTAACATATCCTTTAAAAGAAAGGTTGTGGAGTTGGCTTTATCCTTTAATAAACTTAGTTTTAACATCAATTTAAATAATTCCAGCATTTTTATTTAAATATTATTATTTAAATTCATTTTAATAATAATATTTAGTTTTTACACTTATACAAACTAAACCGGTTGAATTTTTTAATAGTTGGTTTAGACAACGGTGAGGGTTTTAAGATTGAAATTGACAAATCAATCTTCTCTTATGAAATAATTTAACTTCTGTTCCCTTTTTATGGTTTTGTAATTTGTGTTCAGTTTCTATGACTAGTCTCATTAGATTATGATGAATGTCCTACTTCATTGTTGATGATTAAATTTGCTCTTTTATATTAATTTTTTATCATATGAATATGGCAATATGCATGAGTTTGAACCTTTCATAGTATTTTATGCCTGAGTAAAGTAAAAAAAATAGGTTCTTATTTTTACCTATTTTTGAGCTCTTATAAAGAATAAAAGGAAGTAAAATATGAGTTTTTGTTGTTTTTTATAAGATTAAGAACTAACCCTATTTTATTTTATTTTATTTTTTATGAAAGTAAAAATGAATCATATTTTACTGTTTATGATAATGGACCCTAGGCGGGTGCCCAGTTTTTTTTTTGTTGGTACCCAGGTTACCCATGCCTAGAGTCGGCCTAAGTTTGGTCACACCTTAAATTGCAGAGTCTAGAAATTCTTGTTGAAGGGTTGCATATGAATAGGTATAATGATTGTAGATAAAATCTTAAATTTTCAAAGTAATATAAGATTTTATTATTTTAAAGTCCACATTTGTCACATATACGATTAATTTGATTAATATTAAGATTATGATTATGTCAACATAAAAAGTTAAATGATACAAATTTTAAAATATTAGATCTTTTATAAATTTACTAAACATTAAATTAAAATTAAAATTTTAGTATAAATGTTATAGATTAAAACAAACCTTCAATTAACATAAATTAAAATTAAAATTAAAATTTTGGTAATAAATTAAAATAATCTTAAAAATTAGACACTTTGAATAACTTATTTTAACCTTTAATGCACATAAAATAATATAAATTATTCTTTACAAGACACCAATTGCACAAATAAAAACTCAATATTATAAATACATCCGGACATAATTTGCGTAAAAATTATGTAGATGCACTCTGATGAGTTATAGATCATCAATCACAAGAAATCATACTTAGCATCTGATTGGTTGAGCTTATGTCAGTAGAGTTTTTATCAGTAAAACTTTTATTTAGAGTTTTTCTAAGAAGAACTTTTCTAAGAAGCTGGTTAACTGTTTGATTGTCATTTAAAATTTTTTTGAAAAAGTTTCATACATTGGTAACATAAAATAAAAACTCTTTTAATTTAACTATATTTTATTTTGTAATAAAATTATTTATGCATATAAATATCTTAGAAAGTATATTAAACAATATGCAAAGTACAATATATTAATTATTATATAATTTTAAATCATATGAAACATAAACAAAAATATATCTAATTTTTGTTGCCATGGTGGCTCATTACAATCGACCTTCCCATCTAATTTACCATGTGGGTTCTTCTGTAAGAAATCCGATAACATATGCTAATCTACACGATTACGGCTACCAATACTTCACAAAGGAACCATGGATTGGTAAAGATGGAAAACCTGTTAAGGTTCGAAGAGTCAAAGTCCTAAATAGCATGGATAGCTTCCACAGATACTTGGCCATCCGCTACTTGCTCTTGCTAAAGGTTTGTTCGATTACTTCTGTGAATAACCAACTAGTCTTTTGATTAGCTTATTAACTTTTGAAGATATATTTGTAGATATTGTAAGAATTATATATAAAACATAAGAGCAAAAGGAACTTAAAATGAGACTCATTAATTGATCTGAAAAATTTATCTAAAAAAGTACTTATTTTGAGAAACTTCAAATTTAAACTTTTTAAAAAGTTGGTTAGGATTTGATTATTCAATATACATGTTTGACTAATAGGTATCAATTTATAATATCACCTTATGAATTATTAGTGGTTATCTTAATTTTCATAAGCATCAAACAATTTATTTAAACTTAAATTCTTTTAAAACTTCAACATATTATAACAAAAATAATTCACTTCACAGATGCAATAACACATTTATTGCCTTCCATCCATTTAAATATTTTTAATTTATTAGTTTTGGACTGATTCTCAAATAATAAAATTTAAAAATTTTGGTTAAATCTATATCTTAATTCAATCAAGCCATGTTTTATTTGTTACATGTAAGAAGTTTAGAAATACACAACCTTAGCAGCTATATTGGCTCAATACATTCACATTGCAGATTGTGAAAGAGCTGACATTATCGAAACAATAGTGTTAAAAGAAATGTATGTTTACCATCAAAGAAGACCTTCGACTGCAGGCCTCCACTTCATTGCTTCAGCATCACTAAAGCACTTAACCATTAATGGAGTTGTTGCAGACTTCACATAGTCCAGGTGATTCCAGTGCTGTAGTTTGAGTTCTTCAATTCTACCCATTAAAACGTTGATCTTCTCTTCGAGTTGTTCAATTTTCGAAACTTGCTCTTCGCTCGTTTTGTTTGCGAAGTTGCTAGCTTTAAGACCAAAATAAGCACGTGCCACCAGCATTACACGATCTTGTATGAAGTCAACTTTGAATCCCACAAGTTCCAACATCTTTCTGCGGTTCCACCACGTGTGGAGCATATCTTCCTTAACATTCTGAACTTTGGTTATAGTCATACTGTATATAACCTCAGATAAGTACATGAAACAAATGGATTTTATTCTTGGATCTAACATGGATTCGGAGCTAATATCTCCATGTTTGCCATTGATCAACCCCTTTAGAATGGGGATGAAGATACGAGGTGTAATGTATTTGCCATATTTGACAAGCTGTTTCTCATCGTCTGAAAGAACCAACTTGAGTTTTTTTCTTGAATCAGTGCTAGAATCAAGCTTCTGTACGAGCAGTGTGAAAGCTTTCTCTGAATACGGTGAGACCTCCGGGATATTGAGATCGTGTCCTCTGCGCTCGTTCCCTGAACACTCTTCACTACTCTGATCATTGTAACTCCCAGAGGTTTCCTCTTCAATATATCCTTCGTCACTATAACCATGCATGTTATTATACTTTGCAGCCCAGGTCAATTCTGTAACCATTGTTTTGATATTATCCCGAAACTTGTTTTGCTCATCTTCTTTCAAACATTCAAATACGTCATCCAGGAACAGAGAAGGTTCGATCTCCAATTTGTCTTCACTCAAGTCCTCATTTATGGCATTGTTTTGTAGCTTTTCCACTGCATTTCCCCTGATAATCACTCTGTTATTCTTTGTGATTTGTTTGTTTAAGCACCTTAATACTACGGTGTCCTCGCGCTCTCCTCTTAGACATGCTATAACCTGAAAATGCGGTCAAACAAGAAGATAGATAAATACTTAATATGTCAAGATCAAGTAAAAGGTTCTGAGAATATGTCCGAAGATCAAGTAAAAGGTTTCAAATCGACATACCTCAGGCATCACACAATCTACTTCAGCGGTGTATAAACACCCTTTGCAATGGTAAACACAGAGAAGAGGGTCTCTTATCTCCTCACAATGATAACAATATTGCTCATCATTATCATCAACGATATAATCCTCCAAAGTAAGACGATGTATGTGTTCATGTTTAATGGTGTGTGGCAATGGACCACACAGGAGGTGGAGGTTGAACTTGCATTCCGAACATCGAAATGCAGGCTTGCCCTTACAATTCTTTTGACAAATATCGCATTCAACGTCATCATATACTCTGTCCACCACAGTTAGCAGGTGATGACCATGGTTAGCAAATTGAATAGTGGGAATCAAATAAAGGCATTCAGGACCACAGCTGAAATTGCACTTGTCGCAACGAAATAAGAAGCCACCGAAACAATCACCGGGACACTCATCACGTGTCCAAGTATATGGATCTTTCTGAAGAAACAGAGGATGCTCAGAGTGGAGTGGCGTTTGAACCTCTACCCGGTGCTGAGACCAAGGTTTCTCTAATGGAAATTTGCAACTGAAGCAATCTATTTTCTTCATTAAATTAGGACAGATATGTGGAAGACCCTCAAAGTTACCTGGAAGCCTGAGGGCACATTTAAGGTGCAATCTGAAGCCGCACATCATACAGGCATAGGACACACCAAAGCCAGGTCGAGTACAAGCACCACATTCATAAGATCGGCATATGAGCAACACGAGGAAATAACGACATTTGTGATAAAAGCTGTACAGTTGTTTAGGAATTTCCACACACGACTTGTGTACATAAAAGCTACAAACAGAGCACTCATAGTAGGTCGGACGAAAACAGGGCTCTCCACAAACTTCGCATAAAACTCCATTATCTTCCCTCATCTTCTCAACAGTGGACAAGGGATGTCTGTGAAGAGGAGATTCAATCTGCTCCTGGGCTTCAGTGTTCGTGATGGTGTTTGGAAGTTGTTTCAAGGTACAGGAGTAGTGCACACCCCAAGTACAACGTCCACAATGGTAGAAAAAACCTCTGCTAGGCTCGCCACAAACGTCACAAGTTCTGCCTTTGGAGATGATGAGAATTAGTGGGCAAGGGTGAGTAAAATGGTGGATCCTAAAAGGAATATTGGTGCATGATTCGTGCAGACAGAATCTACAGGAAAAACAACGATAAGACCGACCCATTACTTCTTTCTTACAGCCACTGCAAGTAACGAGGATGTGATCTTCCACGTCTGCAAATGACAACGTATGGCTGTGTAGGAAATGATCCAAGCCCAGCTCCGCATCATGAGAGTACATCTCCATAGCTCCTCCCACTGCAATGCAGTACTTCCTTCCTTTTTTATAGAGTTAACGATAAATTAATTTGAACTTAAGTTACAGACTTACAGGTATTCACAGTTTTAAAATCCATTTTAGAGAAGGGCTCACGAGCAACACGCCGCGTGGTCTTATCTTGACTCCTGTGCGGGCAAAAACATACGGACCCGCCACTTCAATAATGCCCCACTCTTTAAGCAGGATCACATGTTGGCATTGTACGAGATTCTCTGGCCATTTATTGTCTTCCAATACTTTATTGTTTAATTTTATCTTAAATTTTGAAGTAAATAGGTGGATGAGATTTATCGGAAGAAAGTTAGAATATAATTACGTGAACAAACGAGCTCTTATGAGTCTTGCTATTATACCTCCTACAAAATGGTAAGTGGTGAGATGGATGAAGAGCATGTGCCAAACACTGACCTTGTCAGTCATCGCCATGATTTTAATTTGTGACTTAACAGCACGAATGCATAACTCACTAGAGCTGCAGAGCATGGACTAGCGGCAAGGGTCGGTGGAGCAGAAATGGATTGGAGGTAGCTGTCACTTTACATTTAATCGGCTCTCACTCGTGTACTCTTTAACATTTGAGCAAAATGATGTTAAGTACTCTAAATTTTCAAGAACTTTTTTACACCAAGTATTAAAAAAAAGGAAAGTATTAAGAAGGGGGTCAGATCCTCTGTTCGATCCAAGTCATTTATTTGTGTGAGTTTTATATAAAAGAATGGCTTGGATCAAATAAGACAGAGTTGATACTCACAAACAGCCATACGTTGACATTTATTTGTTATGACATTTGAAAATACTTGGATAAATGGGAAATTATTTCAAATATTGCATTTTTTAATCTTGTCAAATATATTTGCTCTAACAATTTTTTACTGAAATAGGAAAACTAGTTTTTTTATCCTCCGGAACGACAACAATAAGACCGACCCAACACTTGTTTCTTACAACCGGAGCAAGTAACTGAATCTTGATCGTCCAGTCTGCAAGTTTCAATGGACGCTTGTGCAGGAATTGATCGCCATCATCACTGTACGTAATTAGAGATCTCATCATACAATTGTCAGGGATAAGTTGTTATTACTTCTCAAACATCAAGCCAGACTTAGAAAAGGGCTCACGAGAAACACGCCCCGACGACTTGGTGGTCTTATCTTGACTCCTGTGCATACGGACCCGCCACTTCAATAATGCTCCACTCTTTAAGCAGGATCACATGGTTGATTTATACTAGAAGACTAAAACTATGCCAATATGAGCTTCATTTAAAACTACTTATTTCAAAAGTCGAAGGAATCTATTTTAACTCAATCTGATTGGTCGGGTCGGTTATATTTGAACCCGAGCTCAATTACGCAGGCCAATCCGTCAGTCTCATACTCATCGTTTAATCCGGACTTGATCCACATATTCATGACCCATTAGCAGAAGGAAGTCCCCCATGCAGATACGTAAAAAACCTAAACCTGACTACTACTCAGATATATAAGATTATTTTCCCATGACGCGGTAAGCGATCAAAACCTAGTTCTCTCTCGCTTTGATCGACCTCACCTTCACAAGAAAACTTACTGAAAGATCGGAGGACTAATCGACACCACCCCGACGAGCCTTCCTTGTTTTGCGTGTATATTCACGCCAAAGAACAACGCAGAGGTTGCTAACTCATGGATCCAAACAATGAACGCACCATTCACTGAATCCGGCAGAACCAATCATACCACCGTGGGGCCCGACTTCAGGCACCACGTCCCGAAACACACAAATCGGCCAAAGCGGCGACGATCTGATATAGCGTATCCACGGCCTGGCGATCTGGCGTTTAGGTTCATTTGCTGCAATTATCTTGCCGCCGCACTGCATGTCTCCCACACTAATTCTTCGATCCTAATGATCAACAAGAACCTCAAATCTTGGAATAGGAAGAAGCGGGCGTGGTATGGAGGATAACGTCGCACCGATTACACCCGAATCTTCAACACCGATCGGATGCAGAACCTATTCCATTTGTGCACTCCGTCCCGACCGAAAAATGCATGAGGAAGCGGCCGATCTGTTGATTCGCCAGATCCTGTAGTCCCAAATGGTCAAAAGCAGACATCTGTAGCGATAGGTCGTCGACAAACCAAAGAAGATGACCGATCGCCACGGACACACAAACTTAGAAAAAATCGTGACGATCGAATAACGCGCCATGAAGCTTCCGTCGAATCAGCACGACGGCAGATCTGACTCTCCTTTATTAGGAGATCTTGGATGGCCTCCCAACACCCGGCACAAAAATACCGACCCCCGAGAAATACACCGAAAGATCAGGCCCTAGACTACTGCGGCACTTCCATCCACGATGAACCTACATTGTGTCCGGACGCTATCTAATGTAAGGCTTTCATGCGGCCTTCCAAGAGGGAGCTCGGCGATGGTTCAACGACTTGCTCCCGATTTGTATCACTTGTTTCAAGATTTCAGTATTATTCTGAATCGATTCGCCACGATAGCGGCCGCATGAAGGCGACTTTGGAGGTGATCTGACTCACGAGGAGGAATGAGAGTTCGCGGAGTTCATTACCGATTCAACAACGAAGCGGTCTAGATTCTAACCTCACTTGCTCGTCCATCTGGCCGCTTTCATGAACAATCTGAGGACGAGGAGTTCAAGAAGTCATTAGCCCTCGATCGATCCGTCTGTTCGGAAATAAGAAGAGGCGTATATGTACATTCAACTTGAAGAAGTCTTTGAAAAATCGAGCGTCAGACGGATGATCGCTTCGCCAAATGATAGAGGCGAGCAATTCGCCTGGCGACAAAAAATCGGTCAATGAGTTTGGGAAGGCCACCGATCGGCGAGGATATCGGCAGGAGTTCACTCCACTAAACAAGACATATCACGAAATCTTGGCGGCTCACGAGGCGGATGGGAAACTATCCGAGAGCTGAAAAATGAAGACCCTTATAAGGGCGGAAACCCACTTATATTGCGTTTCCACGAGAGGTCGGTCACGATCACGGAAAATTCTTGGCGGTTGAAAAAGAGATCGAACTCCTCATTCAAATGGGAAGGTTAGGCGGTTCGTGAAACACGAACAAAATGCCGATCGCGAGCAGTCGGACGGACGATGAGCGACGCCTGGAATCGAAATGACGAAATGAAGGCGACGAATACAAATCTGGATGACCGAAGCGAGAAGAGAGAGGCGGTCGAGGAAAGGAATGACGAAAATCTTTGGGCAACAAGAAGACCGACCGACCGGGTCATCAATATGATATTCGGTGAAAATGCGTGGGGATCCACCACTAAAGGAGAAAAGATCGCCAAACAGATCGGCGAGACTCGTCCACAAAAAGCGAAGGAGAATGATGGAGCGATATCATTCGACGAGTCGACCTAATGGCGTAAGTTATCCTCGTGATGATGCCCTCGTCGTGAACTGAACATGGGCGGCTCGAGGTAAAGCGAGTAATGATCGATCTGGCAATTTCGGTTGACTCTTGTATTCTGAGGCCTTGGCGGATGAAGGTATCCGAAGAGCGACTGCTACCTACAGACGACCCCATCAAAGGAGTAACCGGGGCGTCAGCTTACCTGTTCGCTCGGGTGAATTTGAAAGTGAAGTTTGGGCAGAAGCCGTGCCAGATAGAAAGGGACGTTGAGTTCCTGGTCGTAAAGTTCGAAGGGGCATATAATGCAATAATCGGGCGAGCTACTCAAAATGCCCTCAGGTCGGTCGTCTCCACTTACTACTAAGTTATGAAGTTCCCGACACCCCACGGGGTAGGCATTGTCAGGGGACAACAGAGAATCGCCAGGGAATATTATTTAGCGGAGACTAAAACATTAGACGGAGCGGTAGTGCTGACGAGTTCTCTTGATGTAAGAACTGACGAAGAGACGGAGAGATTGAACCGAGTAGAAGAAGCGCGGCGGTCGTCTTGGATGAAGTCGACCTTCTAAGTTCACAAACCTAGGTTCCGAGCTCTGAGGGACTGGTTAAAGGAATCACAGATCGTTTGGTGGAAAACATGTCGGTTTTAAGCAGGTACCGAGCTTACGTGCTCGAATTTCGATCGATCGCATCGCACTCCTCGGTATTCGGCATGACCGCAAGCCGTCGAACAAAAGAAGCGATAGCACGATGAGGAAGCGACGAAGTGATCGAGAAGGAAGTAGTGAAGTTCTTTGGAGGCGGGTTCATCAAGAGAGGTCAAATATCCAGAATGACTTGCCAATGTTGTTTTGGTGAAAAAGAAGAACGACAAGTGGAGAATGTGCATAGATTTCACCGACTTGAACAAAGCATGTCTAAAAGACAGCTTCCCCTTGCCTAAGATCGACCAGCTAGTAGACTCCACCTCGGGCCATGAACTACTCAGCTTCCTGGATGCTTTCTCGGGCTATCATTAGATCCAAATGAGCCTGGAGGACGAAGAAAAAATCGCCTTCATAACCGACCAAGGCATATATTGCTACCAAGTAATGCCTTTCAGTTTGAAAAACTGTTGGGACCCGATCCGAAAATCGGATCCCAACCGAAAAACGAAAAACGAAGAAAACGGAATCGAATGGAAACGGAAATGTCGCATCGAAATTTTCGAATCGGAAACAAAGCAATAGCAAAGCGAAGGCGGAAGCGAAAAATAGCGAAACGAATCACAACAAACACATCCGACATCCGGAAACAATAATCAAAGAAAACTTATCGAATGAACATAATCGCGTTGGAAACCCTAAGACATTCCAAAATCCGGTATAAATTTTGTTTTTTTTTCCTTATAACCATTTTTACTCAATTTCGTTTTTTTTTTCTTTCTTTCTTATGCCAAACTTCTTACACACTTTAGCCATCTTTCATACAAATTATAAATCTCATCCGAAATCAACTACTTCTTATTTACTTTTCTTTTTCAGCTTATTATCTAACGAAATTTCGACAAGATAACTACCGCCTTTATCTAACCCAAACACGCAAAGTGTTAAAAAACTTTTATAATATCAATCAATCACACGACATCGAATCAACGGACCCTCCGTCCGGGATCTCGATACACACAAACGCAAACCTAATTCTAAAACATTCTCATAGCTGCAATTCAATATACAGATCTCATAACTCAATCCCATTTCCAAATTCATACTCAATTTCATATACAATTTCAATACTCTCATTCACTCATTCATTCATAAACTTTATACATTCTGAAATACACCATAATCACTACTTAACGGCAATTAAAGCCATTTACAAAATATTCCAAAACTCAATTCACATAACTATACAAACAATGCAAAATCATACCAAACATCTTCACATTCTTTCATCCGATCTCCTGCTCGAAACCTGGAGATGGGGATGAAAGGGGGGTGAGCTCGGAAGCTCGTGGATAACACATTTATAAATCGACAAATAAGCGGAAATCATTTTTCACAAGCTTTTTGCCAAAAAGGCTAATTTTCAAAACTTTGTAACTTTTCAAACGACTTTCTCAAACTTTTCAATTTTTTTCAAACTTTTCATATAAATCTCACCTTTTTATTTCTCAATTTTGAACATGAATGCAGCACACAAAAACAAATCAAAAACACATAACATATCAGAATGGTCTGGTTCGGTCCAAACAGAACGTACTACACTTTCTTAATGTTAGATCCCACACCTGGGCTAGCATTTCCCACCCAGCGTGTGTTTGCGGGTTATACCGCGATATCCAACACAAATCAGGTCCGCATAGCGGTCCAGTGTAGCCGTGAAGGAAGTCCAAAATCGGAGCTCCAATGCCACTAGCGGGCAGCCGAGAAAAGGCTATAACGAAAAGAGATAGTGCACTAACTCACAGAGGAACCTAACCAAACCCACTTAACACATTTCATACGCGAAAATCAAATTGCCCGAAGGCACAAATTTCGAAATCTTGATTTTTTTTCACACATGTCCCTAACAGACATATTTTCATTCATAACTTCACAATATTTAACCAACACACATAACACATTCTCATAAATTCAATAATGCACAACCATAGCAATTATTAAAACTTCACATATAATGATGCAATTTTATCCAAAGCTCATTAGGAAATCATGATTCCAAACAGTAACAAACTTTTATTTTCAAACCTTTACAAAAACATTAATTTATCAAAATCAAAAATTTTGTTTTCTTTAATTTTTCAAAATTCATAGATTGCTTACAAATCAAAATATAAATATGCTACCCACCTCGAATTATTGCCAGAAACTTGATCCTAGCTCCAATTTGATCCTTGCTTCTTTCCTTCTTTCAATTAAAATTGACCTAAGCCATAATCATTCAAATTCCACATCATAATTTGCATAATTCTCAAAATTAACTATCGGAAATTCATAAACGTCATATTTCCAAGCTTTCTTCATTTCCAACCTTTTTCTCTCTTGGATCAACATGAAAATCCTTAAGAATCAAGTAAAAAAAAAACGAAACTTAACTTTCTCTCTCTTCTCTCCCTTCTTTCTCCATAGCCGAAAGCTTCCATATCTTTCTTCTTCTTATTTTCTCTTCCTTTGTTCTTAAAAGTCGACTTTCACCCATATAAAACGACATCCACTTTTGTTTTTAAAGCCATGTAATTAATTAAAGGTCAATTGACCATATTGCCCCCTCCTTTTAAAGCTTAAAGTCATGCTTACTTGTGGTTTAATTCGCACTATCAAGATGAAGGAATTTGTCCAAACTTCCTTCTAGATAAATGTTCCTCTCAATCATACGAATCCAATGCCACCAGCCGCGCTGAATTCGGATCACTATACCAAAAGTTATGCGCAAAACAGTTCAAGAATATCCATATTCTAACACATTTTCCATATACAATTATTTCCGTCCAAAAGTTTACATTCTTAATCTCAGAATTGAAACTCAATGTCTTCATAACAATTGTAGCCTTATGTCTCAAGTTTAATTCAAAATAAGAATCGGCTCATTTCGATTCCCAGATCAAAAGTTATGCTCAAAATACTCTTAGGTGTTCCTAATCCAAAAATTACACTATAATCCGAACTTCCATTCATAATTCGAAGGTCTTAGGGGCAAAATTGACATTTCATCTCTTCATATGACTTGTAGCCCCTTGTCTTATCTTTATTTCGCCTCAAGAATCACTTCAATCGGATCTCTACAGATCCCTAATTTCACAAAATACTGAACTATATTCGGAAAATTTCCTGACTCACTTTGATTAAATTAATCACCATTAATTTAATCTCATAAAATTACAAATTTCCCATGAGGATGTAGGGAATTGTCTTAGGAATCCAACGCCTCAAGAATCAACTCAATCGGATGTCGGACGGAAAAGATATGAGCAAAATAGTGAACAAAGGTCGAATTTGTGAAAGGAGGCTAACAAAGGAATCAAAAGCAGCGTCGTTTGGAGAAAAAAGCGTCGTCGCCAGCAAAACGCCGCGTCTTTGCGTGGCGAGGCGAGGTCGCCTAGCGACAGCGGCCGGACGCTCACCATCGCTACTGGCGATCGTCGCCTAGTGACGCGAGCTAGCCGCCGCCGTCAGCAGGCGATCGTCGCCTGCAATGGCTGAAGAATTTTCATTTTGCTCTTTTTTTTTTCCACTTAAAATCCAAAACTTTCGAAATTCATAACTCTTAATCCCGAACTCTAATTTTGACAAACTTAGTCTCTATAGAAAGCTTGAGGGAAGCTCTAAATCTTTCACGAAGGACATAAACATCAATTCGACTCCTACGGGAGTCCATTTTCAGGTCAAAGATACTATCCTCTAATATTCATGCTAAAACCATAATATAAACTTGTAAAAATCATAACTTATTATTCCGAGATCGAAAATTTGCATACTTTATATTGAAATAAAGATCAAAACAAACCCTTCAATTTTTATGAAGAACATCAAAGCTCAATTAACCTCTAACTAGGTTAATTTCTCAGTCAAAGTTTCAACCATAATAAAAGTCAAACTCTATCAAATATAAACTTTGACTGATCATAACTTTCACTCCCGATATCGAAAAATTGCAAACTTTATGTCCACAAAAAGCTCTTGACAGAGGCTACAATTTTCATGTTGATCATTTTCTCGAATTTTGCTTAAATCAAAAAGTCAACTTTTTCTTCAAAAAGTCAAACTCTAATCGAACTTTGACTGATCATAACTCTCACTTCCGATATCGAAAAATATCAAACTTTATGTCTACAGAAAGCTCTTGACATAATCTACAAATTTCATGTAGATCATTTTCTCAAATTATGCTTAAATCAAAAGTCAACTTTCAAAGGCCAAAAAGTCAACTATCATATTTTCATTCTTTTTCTCATTATTTCTAGATTTTTAACTTAATTTCAATCAACTCATCCACTTTATCATTCATGTTACTAAGGCAAATTGTCACTCAAGGTTGGGTCCACATTTCTCCCTTTTAAAAGAATTTAGTCCTCGAAATTCATATTTGCTTAAACTCTAAGTAACTCATTCTTGCATAATTTCTTTCTAAATAAAAGTCATCAAGCACTTTCTTACTAATTTCTTTCCAAAACTCATAATCAATCATTTTCTCTTATCTAATTTCCTCATCATATATGTATCTATTACCACTCATATCATATCAACTTACTAGATCTATAACTCATTATTTCTTGAGATATGGACACAAGTCAATGGTCCATTTCATAAGGAATCCTGATACGGTTCAATCATCATTGAGCAACTAGTCATTCTTTCATCTATATCAATTCATCACAATTTCTCAAGAAATGTTAATCTTAAGTTCCTCAACACATTACGAAAATCAATCATATTCTTAACACCCAAATCAGACGATCACTTGAATTCATCAAATAGTCATGCATATCAATTTTCAAATTCCTAAAGACAATCATACTTCTTTCATCAAAATCATAAGATCACTTTGCATATCCTTACTAATTCAATCTTATCCTCACATATTCTTATCAATCTTATATGCCCAGTTAAGATCCTAATACTGGGCTCTGATATTCTCACAAATTCAATTTTTATCCTTACACACTCTCAGCAATCTTATATGCCCAGTTAAGATCCTAATATTGGGCTCTGATACCATAAATGTTAGAACCCGATCCGGAAACCGGATCCCAACCGGAAAACGAAAAACGAAGAAAACGGAATCGAATGGAAACGGAAATGTCGCATCGAAATTTTCGAATCGGAAACAAAGCAATAACAAAGCGAAGGCGGAAGCGAAAAATAGCGAAACGAATCACAGCAAACACATCCGACATCCGGAAACAATAATCAAAGAAAACTTATCGAATGAACATAATCGCGTTGGAAACCCTAAGATGTTCCAAATTCCGGTATAAATTTTGTTTTCTTTTTTCCTTATAACCATTTTTACTCAATTTCGTTTTTTTCTTTCTTTCTTATGCCAAGCTTCTTACACACTTTAGCCATCTTTCATACAAATTATAAATCTCATCCGAAATCAACTACTTCTTATTTACTTTTCTTTTTCAGCTTATTATCTAACGAAATTTCGACAAATGATAACTACGCCTTTATCCTAACGAACCTGCAAAGTGTTAAAAAAACACTTCATAATATCCAATCAATCACACAGATATCGAAATCAAGCTGGACCCTCCGTCAGGGATCTCGATACACAAATGCAAACCTAATTCTAAAACATTCTCATAGCTGCAATTCAATATCTGATCTCATAACTCAATCCATTTCCAAATTCATACTCAATTTCATATACAATTTCAATACTCTCATTCACTCATTCATTCATAATCTTTATACATTCTCAAATACACCATAATCACTACTTAACGGCAATTAAAGCCATTTACAAAATATTCCAAAACTCAATTCACATAACTATACAAACAATGCAAAATCGGACAAGCGTCTTCACATTCTTTCATCCGATCTCACCTTCGAAACACGGAGATGGGGATGAAAGGGGTAACTTCGGGCTTCGTGGATAACACATTTATAAATCGACAAATAAGCGAAATCATTTTCACAAGCTTTTTGCCAAAAGGCTAATTTTCAAAACTTTGTAACTTTTCAAACGACTTTCTCAAACTTTTCAATTTTTTCAAAATTTTCATATAAATCTCACCTTTTATTTCTCAATTTTGAACATGAATGCAAAGACACAAAAACAAATCAAAACACATAACATATCGAGATGGTGCGGTTCGGTCCAGCGAGCGTACTACACTTTCTTAATGTTGGACCCCACACCGGCTAGCATTTCCCACCAGCGTGTGTTTGCGGGTTATCTGCGACATCAACACAAATCAGTCCGCATAGCGATCCAGTTATAACCGTGAAGGGAGTCCAAATCGAGACTCAATGCCACTAATGCAGGCGTGGAAAAGGCTATAACGAAAAGAGACAGTGCACTGACTCACAGAGGAACCTAACTAAACCCACTTAACACATTTCATATGCGAAAATCAAATTGCCCAAAGGCACAAATTTCGAAATCTTGATTTTTTTTCACACATGTCCTAACAGACATATTTTCATTCATAACTTCACAATATTTAACCAACACACATAACACATTCTCATAAATTCAATAATGCACAACCATAGCAATTATTAAAACTTCACATATAATGATGCAATTTTATCCAAAGCTCATTAGGAAATCATGATTCCAAACAGTAACAAACTTTTATTTTCAAACCTTTACAAAAATATTAATTTATCAAAATCCAAAATTTTGTTTTCTTTAATTTTTCAAAATTCATAGATTGCTTACAAATCAAAATATAAATATGCTACCCACCTCGAATTATTGCTAGAAACTTGATCCTAGCTCCAATTTGATCCTTGCTTCTTTCCTTCTTTCAATTAAAATTGACCTAAGCCATAATCATTCAAATTCCACATCATAATTTGCATAATTCTCAAAATTAACTATCGAAAATTCATAAACGTCATATTTCCAAGCTTTCTAAAACTAGAATTTCTAAAATCTCCAATTTCAAAATTTGACCTAAACCAATACACTCAAATTCAATCTCATAAATAACTTAATTTTCAAAATTACTGTCACAATTCATCAATTCACATTAATTCCAAAATATCTATATCCTCAATTTTAAAAATCCCCAAATCTTAAAATTGGCCTAAACCAATTTATCCAAATTCAATATCATAATTCACAAATTCTTCAAAATTAACTTCATATTCCACAAACTCATATCATTATCTATAATTCTAAACCAAAATTTCACAAAATTCTTAATCACAAAATTAAGCCTAAACCTTAATCAAATTTCCATCTAAAATTAAACACAACCTAAAGCATATATATCAAAATCAACTTCATAAATCACAAACCCAAGTCCTTTTCCATGCTTCTCAACCAAAAATTCATCAAAAACTTGAAGTTGAAAATTTTCTCTTACCTCTTTCTCCTTCTATTTTCGGATTTCTTGGTTCCCAAGGCAAGCTTTCTTCATTTCCAACCTTTTTCTCTCTTGGATCAACATGAAAATCCTTAAGAATCAAGTAAAAAAAAACTAAACTTAACTTTCTCTCTCTTCTCTCCCTTCTTTCTCCATAGCCGAAAGCTTCCATATCTTTCTTCTTCTTATTTTCTCTTCCTTTGTTCTTAAAAGTCAACTTTCACCCATATAAAACGACATCCACTTTTGTTTTTAAAGCCATGTAATTAATTAAAGGTCACTTGACCATATTGCCCCCTCCTTTTAAAGCTTAAAGTCATGCTTACTTGCGGTTTAATTCGCACTATCAAACTGAAGGAATTTGTCCAAACTTCCTTTTAGAGAAATGTTCCTCTCAATTATACGAATCCAACGCCACCAGTCGCGCTCAATTCAAATCACTATACCAAAAGTTATGTGCAAAACAGTTCGGGAATATCCATATTCTAACACATTTTCTATATACAATTATTTCCGTCCAAACGTTTACATTCTTAATCTCAGAATTGAAACTCAATGTCTTCATAACAATTGTAGCCTTATGTCTCAAGTTTAATTCAAAACAAGAATCGGCTCATTTCGATTCCCAGATCAAAAGTTATGCTCAAAATACTCTCAGGTATTCCTAATCCAAAAATTACACTATAATCCGAACTTCCATTCATAATTCGAAGGTCTTAGGAGCAAAATTGACATTTCATCTCTTCATATGACTTGTAGCCCCTTGTCTTATCTTTATTGTGCCTTAAGAATCACTTCAATCGGATCTCTACAGATCCCGAATTTCACAAAATACTGAACTATGTTCGGAAAATTTTCCGACTCACTTTGATTAAATTAATCACCATTAATTTAATCTCATAAAATTACAAATTTCTCATGAGGATGTAGGGAATTGTCTTAGGAATCCAACGCCTCAAGAATCAACTCAATCGGATGTCGGACGGAAAAGATATGAGCAAAATAGTGAACAAAGGTCGAATTTGTGAAAGGAGGCTAACAAAGGAATCAAAACGGCGCCGTTTTGGAGAAACAAAACGTCGCACTGCGGCAACGCCAAGCGCGCTGGCGTGGCGGCGAGGTCGCCCTGGCGACAGCGTCGCCTAGCGACGCCACGGACGCTTTCCATCGCTTCTGGCGTTGCGTCGCTTAGTGACGCGAGCTAAATCTTCATGCGTCATCAGATGATCGTCGCCTGACGTGCATTTCTTCGTTTCCTCTTTTCTTTTTCCACTTAAAATCTAAAACTTCCTAAATTCATAACTCTTAATCCCGAACTCCAATTTTGACAAACTTAGTCTCTATAGAAAGCTTGAGGGAAGCTCTAAATCTTTAACGAAGGACATAAACATCAATTCGACTCCTACGGAAGTCCATTTTCCGGTCAAAGATACTATCCTCTAATATTCATGCTAAAACCATAATATAAACTTTTAAAAATCATAACTTATTATTCCGAGATCGAAAATTTGCATACTTTATATCGAAATAAAGATCAAAACAAACCCTTCAATTTTCATGAAGAACATCAAAGCTCAATTAACCTCTAACTAGTTTAATTTCTCAGTCAAAGTTTCAACCATAATAAAAGTCAAACCCTATCAAACATAAACTTTGACTGATCATAACTTTCACTCCCAATATCGAAAAATTGCAAACTTTATGTCCACAAAAAGCTCTTGACAGAGGCTACAATTTTCATGTTGATCATTTTCTCGAATTTTGCCTAAATCAAAAAGTCAACTTTTTCTTCAAAAAGTCAAACTCTAATCGAACTTTGACTGATCATAACTCTCACTTTTGATATCGAAAAATATCAAACTTTATGTCTACAGAAAGCTCTTGACATAATCTACAAGTTTCATGTAGATCGTTTTCTCAAATTATGCCTAAATCAAAAGTCAACTTTCAAAGGCCAAAAAGTCAACTATCGTATTTTCACTCTTTTTCTCATTATTTCTAGATTTTTAACTTAATTTCAATCAACTCATCCACTTTATCATTCATGTTACTAAGGCAAATTGTCACTCAAGATTCGGGGTCCAACAAAAACGCCGGGGCGACCTATCAACGGCTCGTCACAGAAGTCTTTAAAAAACAGATTGGCCGAACTGTGGAAGCTTATGTAGACGATATGGTGGTCAAAAGTTAGACGTCCGTGGAGCATGTACAAGATCTCCAGGAAGTCTTCCAGACCTTGAATAAATTCCAGATGAAGCTAAACCCAGAAAAATGCGTGTTTGGGGTGGCATCCGAAAAATTCCTGGGGTTTATGATCACTCAGCGGGGAATCGAAGCTAATCCAGAGAAGATTGAGGCCATCATACAGATGCCTTCGCCGCAATGCCTGAAAGATGTTCAGATATTGACCGGTCGGATAGTTTCGCTGAGTAGATTCATCTCCAGACTAGGAGACAAGTGCCTCCCGTTTTTCAAAGTCCTGAGGAAAGCGAACATGACCCAGTTCCAATGGTTGGATGAGTGCGAGAAAACTTTCCAACACTTAAAACAATACTTGTCCAGCCCGCCTATTCGCAAAGCCGGTAGAAGGGAGAATCGATCTTATACTTGGCGATTCTGGAGGGTCGATCGGTAGCAGTACTTATCCGTCGGAAGGAAGCGGCGACATCCGTCTACTATGTCGACAAAGTGTTGGCCGGGCGAACGCGATATCGCCCGTAGAAGCTCGCCCTCTCCTTGATAATGGCAGCGGTGAGGCCTTACTTCCAAAGTCATACTATTGAGGTATGGACCGACCAACCCTCGAGATAGTGCCTTCAAAAGCCGAAACTTGGTGGTGATAAAATGGTGAAAAAGCGGGAGAGTTCGATATACAATACAAGCCCTTACGACCATTAAAGCGCGGTGTTGGCGGACTTCATCGCAGATGAGCCAAGCGAGCTCGAAGACGGCGGTTCCCGCTTGGAGCTTGTTTGTTGATGGATCATCAATCTTGGGGATGTTGTTGGGACCCGTCAGGAGCCGGATCCCAATAGAAAAGCGAGCGGAAAAGCGAAATCACGGAAGACATAATGCAAAGAATCAGCGAGCGGACGAAGCGGAATCAAGCGAAGCAGCGAATCTGAAGCGCACTTTCGAAACAAATGCAAAGCGAATCACGAGCGGAATACAAATCATAAGCGCAATGAATAAGCGGCGGGATTGAATCGAATCTGAAATCGAATTGGGATAGAAAACAAAGTAAGCAAACAAATCAATGTAACTGAAATACTTTCCGACATCGTGAATAAGCAAAGAGCGAGAAGCAGAATCGCGTTGGGAATTCAAGGCGTTCCAAAATCCGTTATGAATTTTTTCTTTTCTTATTCTCATTTCTTTTCTCGTTACTCAATCATATACCAATCATCTTAAATCCATACGATCGTACATAATCGATATAAATCCATACCAATCTCAAATTTTCCATACTCTTATATACGCATACATATCAAAATCTCATTTTATCGATTTTATCGAAATTTAATGACATAACGGTGGCTTTATCTAACAAAATTTCCTCAACACATTCAGAAAATCAAACATATTACGAGCACTCAAATCAAACCAATCATTTGAATTAAGTCAAATAGTCATGCACATCAATTTCAAATTCCTAAAGACCATCATACTTCTTTCATCAAAATCGAATGATCACTAGCACACTCTCACAAATTCACTCTTATCTTTACAAACTTCGTATCAATTCCTTATTCATACTCATCATAGTAAGATCATATTCTTGGCTCACGATACCATAAATGTTGGATCGATAATATGATCTTACTTGGGCGTATGAGTATGAATAAGGAATGATACTGACTATAAAATAAATAATTGTAATTTGAAATGAATTGAATTCAGAAAATTATATAAATTTTTAATGATCGAGATTGTTGATTATGATTGTCGGGTCCCAACATTTATGGTATCGAGCATAGAGTGAAAGTGTTAAGTTTATTCGGTTGGGATCCGGTTTCGGATCGGGTCCCAACAGTCTTGGAGCGGGAGTAGTCTTGGTCGGCCGCATTTGGAAGAAAAGGTGGAGTATGCCCTTGGCTAGAATTCAAAGCCTCAATAACGAGGCGAGAATATGAGGCTCGATAGCCGCCTCCACTCGCCAAGGAGATGGAGGTGAAGCACTGAAGATATATAGCGACGGCCAGTGGTGATCGGCCAAGTCACCGGGCGTTATGAGGCGAGGGAACAACATGATCAAGTATCGGAGCTAGTAAAGCAGAGTTGAACAATTTGACGATACTCAATCAGCAGAATAGAACGAGCTCAAAATGCTAAAGCGGATGCGCTCTCGAAAATTTCTTCCGACCGTGATGCCATAAATAATGTTACAGTCGAACGACTAGATCGGCTAGCATTGAAAAACGGGAAGTTCTCAGCGTAAATCTTGGTCGGTCGAGTTGGACGAGAACCAATTCGCGATACTTTTAAAGGAAAACAACCGGAAGGCGCGCCGGAAGCCAAGAAACTAAGAATAAAAGTGCCGAGTGCGATGAGTTAATGGCGCTCTGTATAAGCGGTCTTCGACTAGCATTTGCCGATGCTTGAATGAGGAAGAAGCCGAAGCGAGCAATGGTGAAGTCCATGAAGGGATGTGCGGAAATCACATAGGGGCGAATGTTGGCTCACCGATTGATCGAGACGAGGTACTCTTCTTGGCGAAAATGAGAAGAGATTATCGGAAAAATTCAACCGATCGAGGCTGTCGGAGAAGCAATGACTGTCTCACCCGGTCGACCGAGCGAATGCAAATTGTGAGCCATCCTATCCCTTTCGCTCGATGAGGAATGGATATCTTGGGGCCTTTCCTCTCGGTCCGGGCAAAGAGATTCTGATAGTGGCGGTGGAGTATTTCACCAGTGGGTAGAAGCGGAGTCAGTCGCTACAATCACCGAGAGGAAGGTGGAAAGTTTCATAAAGAAGAATATACTATGCCGCTTGGGATGCCTATGGTGTTGATTACTGAGATAATGGTCGGCGGTTCGACAACCGCAAGTTTAGAGATTTCTGCGACCGACTAAAGATCAAGTTGCGGTTGACTTGGTAGCCCATCCCAAAGTAACGGTCTCATGGAGAACACCAACAAAAGATAATGGCGCCCTCGAAGCGCTGGACGACCGAAAGACACAGGTGGAAGAAATAGGCGAAGTATTGTGGGCATATAGAACCACACGAATGGAGCCACAGGGGAGACCCGTTCAGGATGACCTTGAGCGAAGCCACAGTTCGATAGAAGCGGCATTACCTGATCGAGTGTCGGGCTATGAAGAAGAGCGAATAATGAAGCCCATGCAGAGCGAGCTCGTTCTCCTTAGCGAGGATAGAAAGAGCGTGGCTTCGCTCGAAGCCATCACGCATGGCGACCAATTTCTATAACGAAGGTGAAGCGGCGATGTAAAGATAGGTGGGTATGTCTACAAAAGCCGAAGTGGTGGGAAGCATCGAAAGCTCGATGACGTGGGAAGGACCTGTCGAGTGGTTAAGCAAGTCGGGCATGGCTCTTCTTGTGCGCCCCTTACTATAGGGTATCCACGGGCGCCTGTAGGTCATTCGATACGTATCCTCTGACAAGAGACCACTACTAACAACCACCACTACACTCCTCATGGCATCACAATCATAAAGGCGATAATAGGAAATTGACCACTTTTAAAACCAAATTGGATTCCATTTCATTCACTCAAAACTTCGGCAATTCTGTTGTCGGTATTTTTAATTTACATGTTCCAAACCCTTTGCGCTAAGTAAGATCTTGTAATGTACAAAGCAGATCTAACTATAAGTCTCCAAAAGCCCGGTGACCGACCTTTGAGCCATCGCTTCTCTCGCCAATACACAAGTACTGCGGCTCTACAGATCTGAGGAGCTATCTACATGCTTATGCACGAAAATAATTGCAATTTTGGATGAGTTTGCGAACTCAATGAGAAACCATCATCGATGATTCTCCCAATTCATGCATCATATAAGCATGTAACGATATACACTCAGATGTTATACAAAACACAATAGTAATTGATCACGAGACAATAAATATCTGAGCGATCAATAACATTGTCAAATGTTGATTCGATATGCAATGCACATGTGACTCTTTTCGATTCATTTCGGTATTGTGACGAAGCGCATAAAGATGATCGGTATAGGCGCGTGCGGGAAATTATCTCCGTCGAGCTCGAGGCTCGGTTCGATATATCGAGCTCTAGGCTCGGTTCGATCTGATGGCGTCTTGGTTCACAATTTTCCTTTTAACGATGTGATGCGATTGTGCATGAATGCACATGTCCCATATCGATAAACATGGTAATACGGTCGAAATACACAATATAATCATACAATCTAATTAACGGTTGCCTAATGCTTATTTCACGATCAATTGGGCCATATATAACCACATAATCCCGTAGAGCGGTCAATTCACGCCTTAATCCACGTAATCCCGTAGAACAATCAATTACAACAATAATTCATGTATTCCCGTAGAACAATCAAACCACAGTTAACACATAGATTGGAATAACCAATTAGGTTACTCACCTAATAACTTCCACGCTAGTGCCGGGAAGTCTCTGCCAAGTCCGTGGAACGACGGTCCACTTGAGCCTCTATAGCACATTAAATGAATAGCTATTACCATCGGTATACTTGAAATGACTAAATAATGCACATGAAATCAGTAAAATGTGTATAATGCATGTTCATGGCAATCCGACCCTAATCAATATTTCCCCATAATAAAATTCTATTAAAATTAGAAATCCATAAGCGGCGACGATCGCAATTCGGACCTCTATAGGTCCCCAATTAAATAAAACAGTGTTTACATGTTCCGTCAATAGGGGCTACGTCAAATTCCCGTCTAAAAATTCCCGTTTTCACATAAAATGAAATTAAATATACAAAGAATCCGATGCCTCAAGAATCAGGTCAATCGGACGTCGGACGGAAAAGTTATTCACGAAAGAAACCAAAACTCAACAATTTATAATTTTCTATATAACCCTTATTCCCTTCTTTAATTTCTTGATTTCAAGCCAACTTTCAACACCAATAACTCTTTCTACACATTTCAGAACATTATAAATTATATCTCATTGGAAAGCTTATGAAATTCTCTATAATTTTCAAGAAGACCATAAAAATCCATTCCAACCCTAAGGGTGTCAAATATCCCATCAAACCTTCTGCCTACTCAATTTCCATTAACACAGGGCAGTACATTGACAATTGCATAACTCACTGATTCTTCAGAAATAAATTACCAAATAAATATGGTCAATAAGTTCACAATGTCCTCAACAACTTTCATGAACAATCCAAAATCAAATTCTATTTCTAAACTAGTCAATTAATTCACCTAATGTTACTGTCCTGAAATCCTCCAATCTGGGCAGTAACCTTATAACAAGCATAACTTCCTGTACACAAGTCAATAAAATCAGAACTTTATATCCCTGTAAAGATAACATCTCAAAATTCATTTTTCATGAAGAACTCATCATCCAATTCGATCTCTATCAATTTCAAAACTGTTATGGAAGCTACTGTTATGATCAGCCATTCTTAACCTAATGTAGGGTTCATTTTTGAAAATTCATAACTCTCAATTCTGACTTCTAAAAATTACACACCAAATATCAATTTCAAGGTAATCTCTTCCTCTACAACTTTTCAGAAGCTCACTCACACCAATTCAGTCCACATAAAATGTTAAAATTGCCTCCAATCAGTAAACTCACAAAATCACACTTAAGCTAGGTTTCATCCAAAATGCTCAAAACCAGTCATTAGTAATCAGTTCATATCTCCCAATATACAACTCTAAAAATAGCAAGATCAGTAGCAATGGAAAGATAATTCAATATGCCACAACTTCCATGAAGACCATTTTCCCTAATTCCATCTCAATTAATTCATAAAAATCAACAAAGTTCATATGTTGTGGTTTCGGTTACTGTTTACAGGCAATGGAACAGTAACTTTCCATTCAAAATTTCACCCTTCTAACATTGAAATTTAACAACACCTATTTCATACTAAATTGAAGCCAACATCCCAAAGTTTCAGTGGCCACTAACCTTACCTCATTTGCATTTCTACACAATAAGTTATGAATAAATCAGTAGCATCAATTATAATTCCAATTTCCCAGATTCAATGTTAACCTTAGTTCAATCACTTCCAATGCCTTTTCACATCATTAGACATCAAAATAAATACAAATCAAATATTAATACAGTCATACTTATACTAGGGTTAACACTGAAAAATTGGCAGCACACATATACACAATTCCCATACTTTGTTTCCATGTATTAAGCATCATAAACATCATTAAAACAAAGAACTTAAAAGAACCTTACCTATCAAGCTTCCAATCCTCACTTCTTCTCTTCAATTCTTTCCTATGCTTTCTAACTACTTCTACCAAGACCAAGCATGCATCACCTCATCATCTAACTTTGATGTAATAAGAGATAAGAGATGGTAGCTTAAAGTTACAAGAAAGATGAGAAAAGGAGCAAAAGTTTTGATGGTTTACAAAGAAGAGTGTGTGTTTCGGATGAAGCATAAACAAAAGCACAAAATTCATCTTTCCTTTCTTTTAAACAAGCAAAACCGAGAGAGAGTGGAGAGGAAGCATTAAATGATGGTTTTGGTGGCTAAATTTGATTGGTCCACATATTTAAAGAAAAGTCAAAGTATATTAGTTTAATCCAGTCCAAAATTTTTACTCCATTTAACTCCGATGACCCTACTTTCAGTCCCAAAATAAAATATACCTCATATTACAGTGCCATTGGGTAGCGATTTTTGCTACCGAAAATCGACCGATTCGCCAATTGGCGATTTTTCCGATCCGGGACTTGTCTCCGGAAAAATCCAGAAAAATTCCTAAAAATCCCTAAAAATGTAAAACAATTTATGGTGCAATCCAAATAATTTTTTCAAACTCAATTACTCCATTAATTTCACACAGAAGTTCAATTTAAAACCTAAGCCGGAAAATGTCATGAATGCATGTATACTATGTGCATGTGCAACCAATCATTAATCATAGAGGCTATATCTTTGTATCTTTGTCGAGATATAATTTAATATCCCGAACCGTCCCATTTCTAAAATACCCTTTCTATAAGAGGTGGGATGTTACAATTCTCCCTCCTAACAAAAATTTAGTCCTCGAAATTCATACGATGATCGAAAAGATGAGGATATTGTCTCCTCATATGCTCCTCGGTCTCCTGGTAGCCTCCTCGGTCGAATGGTTCCTCAGAGAGAACCTTCACCGATGGAATACTCTTATTCCTCAATTGTTTCACTGAGACCCGATAATGCGGATCGGCTCCTCCACATAACTTTCGATTCTTGGAGACCTCAATCTCTGAGCGGTATCACATGTGTCGGATCCGACCGATGTCGATGGAGCATACTCACATGGAAAGCGTCATATAATCGAGACATCTCACTCGGTAAAGCTAGCTTTTGTAGGCCAAAGGTCCGATTCTCGGTGATCTCATATGGACCAATGTACTAGGGCTTAACTTACCCTTTCTCCCAAATCTCGATTACACGCCATGCGGTGACACCGTAAGAATACTCGTCGCCCACATTATACTCAATGTCCCTCTGTCTTTGATCCACATAACTCTTACATCTATCACAGCAGCGCGCCTTGATGCGACTCGAATCGATTTCACTTTATCAGCGGTATCTGAATCAGCTCGGGACCCTCGATCATCCTCACACCTCTACATCCCAATACAAAGCGATCGACACGGCCGCCCATACGATTACCTCATATGGAGCCATCCGATGCTACTATGATAATGATTGTTGTATGCAAACTCAATCGAGGGCTAAATCGATCCCATGCTCCTCTGAACTCCAATACACAAGCTCAAGCATATCCTCAGCGATCTTAATTGTCCTCTCACTCTGCCCATCCATGCGAGGATGAAATCTTGTCTTGAAATTGATCTAGTACCCATGGCGAATTGTAAACTCTGCGAGAACCTCAAGTAAATCTGGGATCCTCATGGACACTATCGACACGGGACCCGTGCGCCTCACTATCTACGCCACATACTTACGGGCCAACTGATCCATAGTATTATTCTCCTCATCTTTGCCAAGAAATGGGCGATTTAGTCAACCGGTCCACTATGACCAGATAACATCATCATTGCCTCGGCGTCCTAGGCAACCCCATAATGAAATCCATGGTGATCGTTCCCATTTCCACTCCGGAATGGGCAGCGAATAAACTTCCCCTGGAGCTTGGTGCTCGACCTTAACTTGCAGTACGTCAAACACCTAGACACATACTCAGCTACCTACTTCTTCATACCAGGCCACCAGAAATGTTGCTTAAGGGTGTTATACATCTTGGTAGTACCAGGATGCATAGCATATGTGGCCATGTGAGCCTCCTCCAATATCTCTCGCCTCAGATCATCCACATCAGGCACACAAAGCCTCTGCCCTATCCATAGAGTCTCATCTCTCACATCAAACTCAGATCTCGAACTAGCTTTCACTTTCTCAATCAGCCTCATCATAACAGGATCCTTATCCTGAACTCTCCTGATCCTGTCCAGTAGCATCGGTCTCAGTCTCAATGTAGCCAATAAGACTCCATCCTGCTCCAGATTCAACTGCACATTCAAAACCCTCAACTGAATCAAATTAGGCAACCTCATTGCCTGAATCTGAGCTGTACTAGTGTGTGACTTCCTACTCAGAGCATCTGCCACCACATTAGCTTTCCTGGGTGATACTCGATGTCTGATCATAATCCTTCAACAACTCAAGCCACCTCCTCTGTCTCAAATTTAATTCTCTACGCTCGATAAATATCTCAAACTCTTGTGGTCGGTGAAGATCTGAAGGTCTCACCATACAGTAATGCCTCCAAATCTTCAATGCAAATACAAGCTGCGGCTAACTCGAATCATGAGCAGGATAGTTTACCTCGTGAGACCTCAACTGTCTCGAGGCATAAGCAATGACTCTACCATGCTACATCAGAACACACCCCAATCCCTGGTGTGATGCATCACTATACACCTCAAATCCTCCAGTCCCAGATGGAATAGCCAACACCGGTGCGATGAGTCAGCCGATGTTTGACTCCTCAAAACTCTTGACACTCCTCGGTCCATCTGAATGGCACATTCTTCCTCAGAAGTTTTGTCAGAGGGGCTGAGATCAATGAAAACCCCTCGACAAACCTCCGGTAATAACCAGCCAATCCGAGGAAACTCCGAATCTCCGACACATTCCTAGGAGCTTCCCACTTCAACACTGCCTCAACCTTACTCGGATCCACCTGAATACCCTCTCCAGTCACTATGTGCCCCAAAAAGATCACCTGATCCAGCCAAAATTCACACTTGCTGAATTTGGCGTACAACTGTCTCTCCCTCATCATCTGTAACACAATCCTCAAATGCTCACTATGCTCCTGTCTATTCCTCGAATACACCAAAATGTCATCAATGAAAACAATAACAAATTGATCCAGGTAGGGCTGAAATACCTTATTCATCAAGGCCATAAAAGCTGCCGGAGCATTTGTCAACCCAAACGGCATCACTAGAAACTCGAAATGCCCATACCTGCTCCTGAAGGCACTCTTAGGCACATTGGCCTCTGCAATCTTCAACTGATAGTAACGGATCGCAGATCTAACTTGGTGAATACTGAGCTCCTGCGAATGATCAAACAAGTCATCAATCCTAGGCGGTGGTACTTGTTCTTTCTGATCACCGATTAATTTGCCTATAATCGATGCACAACCTCAAAGTACCATCCTTTTTCTTCACAAACAAAACTGGAGCTTCCCATGGTGAGACACTGGGTCTGATAAACCCCTTCTCCAACAACTCCTGCAACTGAACCTTCAGCTCCCTCAGTTCCACAGGTGCCATCCTATATGGAGGTATAGATATAGGAGCGGTACCTGGAACGAGGTCAATAGTAAACTCCGTCTCCCGATCCGGTGGCAAACCCGGTAACTCGTCAGGAAACACATCTGGAAATTCCCTAACCACGGGAATATCCTGGAGCCTCTGCTCAACTCTGGTGTCAACCACATGAGCCAGATATGCCTCACAGCCTCCCTGCATCAATCTCAGGGCACTAAGGAAAGAGATCATCCGGGCTGGCACTGCCTGACTAACTCCTCTGAACACTGCTCTAGGCTGACCAGGAGACTCCAACACAACCTCCTTGGTATAGCAGTCCATAATAGCCCTATGGGCCGTCAGCCAGTCCATCCCCAGAATCACATCGATCTCTCTCAGAGGCAATACTATAAGGTCTGCTCGCAACACTGCTTGATCAATCTGGATCGAGCATCCCCTACAGACCTCTCCTAATGTAGTAGTAGTACCTAGAGGTGTACTCACCTCTAGCCCATACTGTAGCATCTCCCTATCCCCATGCAATCTACATGCCATATGAGGTGCAATGAAAGAATGTGTGGATCCAGGATCCAGAGAGCAAATGCCTCAATATCGAGAAAGAAGAAGCATACCACCACACCTCGGGGAATCTGGGCCTCCTGCGCGTCATGGCGTATACTCTACTTTGGGGCTGTGGTGGTGCCCGACCCTCGATCCTCACAAAGGACCCTCACTCTACCACGGCCTCTACCTCGGCCCTCATCCGGATCCACCCACTCTACTCACAGACAACAGATACTACTCCCAACTCGGCCACTACCAAAGAAGTTGAACTCTCAATGTATCAGGCAATCCACGACACGATGCTCCGAGCCGCACCTCAGCGAGGCTCCAAGAATCCACCAACACTCCCCATCAGGTCTCCTCTGCAATGCGGGCACCTTTGGAAAAATCATCCCGAACCTCTGCCTTACACTACCATCGCCGGTCCAAATCTCCCCTACGCCCAAACCAGGTGTCTCGAACCTCCGGAGACACGAAAGTCCCGCCTCGACGCTTACTAAAGCTCCCCGGAGCGCCTCGACTATCATTGGGCGCTTACCGGGACCCAATCTCGGCGCCTCTGTCTCATCACCGCTGCCACTCTCTAAGCAGCGGCTCTCGACTTAATAAATGTCCCCATGTCCGACCGAGCCAACACAGATGCGAATCTCGATGTTGAGGCCATTCTCGAACCTCCGGCACTTATCGGCCTCGATCGGGACCATCAACGTGGCATAATCTATCAACTCATTGAATTTCACCTCATATTCGCCACCGACATCCGACCGCCTTGATTCGAAACTCCTGCATCTTCATATCAAGGTAGACCTTGGGCATATAATTATCCCTCAAGGCCCTCGAAACTCAAATTTACGATAAGCAAGGCACAGTGGTACTTGCTGCACGATCTTCCACCACTTATATCTTTGGGCCCGCAATGTTGATACCGCATAATCGAACCTCTCATCGTTCGCGATCCATCTGATCAAGACTCTCTCCGTCCTCTCCACCATCCCTCGGCCTCGGTAAGTGCATCTTGCCATAGAAATCTATAAATTTGTTTGCGCGAAGAATCGTACCTCCTCTCCGTCTCACGGAACTCGAGAAGGCAGATCCTCAGTACGAGGCATAGACGACTCTCTACTCACTCCCACTGATCCTTGGTCAGCTGGCTGCTCAACCTGATCACCTAATGCAGAAGACCTAACACAAAACAAAAATTCTGCTCAGTTTCAATAGTTCCATCTGATTTATACCTATATTGTTACTATTCCCAAAAGATGCCAAACTATGCTCTGATACCACCTAATGTAGCGCCCCCTTACCATAGGGTATCCACCGGAACGCCCGTAGGTCATTCCGGTACATATCCTACGACAAGAGACCACTACTAACAACCACCACTACACTCCTCATGGCATCACAATCATAAGACAGTAATAGGAAATTGACCACTTTTTAAAACCAAATTGGATTCCATTTCATTCACTCAAAACTCAGCAATTTACGACTGTCAGTATTTTTAATTTACACATGTTCCAAACCACTGCACGCTAAGTAAGATACTGTAATGTACAAGAAACAGATCTAACTATAAGTCTCCAAAAGAAAGCCCAGCTGACCGACCTTTGAGCCATCGCTTCTCTCGCCAATACACAGTACACGGCTCTACGGTCTGAGGAGCTATCATACATGCTTATGCGAAAAATAATTGCAATTTTGGATGAGTTTGCGAATTCAATGAAAACCATCATCGATGGTTCTCCCAATTCATGCATCATATAAGCATGTAACGGTATACACTCGGATGTTATACAAAACACAATAGTAATTGATCACGACGGTAAATATCTGATGATCAATAACATTGTCAAATGTTGATTCGATATGCAATGCACATGTGACTCTTTTCGAGCTCATTTCAAGATTGTGACCGGCGCATAATGATGATCGGTATAGGCGCGTGCAGGGAGAATTATCTCCGTCGAGCTCGAGGCTCGATTCAATATATCGAGCTCTAGGCTCGGTTCAAGATCTGATGGCGTCTCGGTTCACAATTTTCCTTTTAACGATGTGATGCGATTGTGCATGAATACACATGTCCCATATCGATAAACATGGTAATACGGTCCAAATACACAATATAATCATACAATCCAATTAACGATTTGCCTAATGCTTATTTCACGATCAATTGGGCCATATATAACCACATAATCCCCGTAGGGCAGTCAATTCACAGTCTTAATCCACGTAATCCCCGTAGGGCAATCAATTTACAACAATAATTCATGTATTCCCTGTAGGGCAATCAAACCACAGTTAACATATAGATTGGAATAACCAACTAGGTTACTCACCTAATAACTTCCACGCTAGTGCCGGGAAGTCTCTGCCAAGTCCGTGGAACGACGGTCCACTTGAGCCTCTATAGCACATTAAACGAATAGCTATTACCATCGATATACTTGAAATGACTAAATAATGCACATGAAATCAGTAAAATGTGTATAATGCATGTTCATGGCAATCCCGGCCCTAATCCAAAATTTCCCCATAATAAAATTCTATTAAAAATTAGAAATCCATAGGCGCTGACGGTGCGCAATTCGGACCTCTATAGGTCCCCAATTAAATAAAGCAGTGTTTACATGTTCCGTCGATAGGGGCTACGTCAAATTCCGTCTAAAATTCCGCTTTCACATAAAATGAAATTAAATATACAAAGAATCCGATGCCTCAAGAATCAGGTCAATCGGACGTCGGACGGAAAAGTTATTCACGAAAGAAACCAAAACTCAACAATTTATAATTTTCTATATAACCCTTATTCCCTTCTTTAATTTCTTGATTTCAAGCCAACTTTCAACACCAATAACTCTTTCTACACATTTCAGAACATTATAAATTATATCTCATTGGAAAGCTTATGAAATTCTCTATAATTTTCAAGAAGACCATAAAAATCCATTCCAACCCTAAGGGTGTCAAATATCCCATCAAACCTTCTGCCTACTCAATTTCCATTAACACAGGGCAGTACATTGACAATTGCATAACTCACTGATTCTTCAGAAATAAATTACCAAATAAATATGGTCAATAAGTTCACAATGTCCTCAACAACTTTCATGAACAATCCAAAATCAAATTCTATTTCTAAACTAGTCAATTAATTCACCTAATGTTACTGTCCCTGAAATCCTCCAATCTGGGCAGTAACCTTATAACAAGCATAACTTCCTGTACACAAGTCAATAAAATCAGAACTTTATATCCCTGTAAAGATAACATCTCAAAATTCATTTTTCATGAAGCACTCATCATCCAATTCGATCTCTATCAATTTCAAAACTGTTATGGAAGCTACTGTTATGATCAGCCATTCTTAACCTAATGTAGGGTTCATTTTTGAAAATTCATAACTCTCAATTCTGACTTCTAAAAATTACACACCAAATATCAATTTCAAGGTAATCTCTTCCTCTACAACTTTTCAGAAGCTCACTCACACCAATTCAGTCCACATAAAATGTTAAAATTGCCTCCAATCAGTAAACTCACAAAATCACACTTAAGCTAGGTTTCATCCAAAATGCTCAAAACCATTCATTAGTAATCAGTTCATATCTCCCAATATACAACTCTAAAAATAGCAAGATCAGTAGAAATGGAAAGATAATTCAATATTCCACAACTTCCATGAAGACCATTTTCCCTAATTCCATCTCAATTAATTCATAAAAATCAACAAAGTTCATATGTTGTGGTTTCGGTTACTGTTTACAGGCAATGGAACAGTAACTTTCCATTCAAACTTTCACCCTTCTAACATTGAAATTTAACAACACCTATTTCACACTAAATTGAAGCCAACATCCCAAAGTTTCAGTGGCCACTAACCTTACCTCATTTGCATTTCTACACAATAAGTTATGAATAAATCAGTAGCATCAATTATAATTCCAATTTCCCAGATTCAATGTTAACCTTAGTTCAATCACTTCCAATGCCTTTTTCACATCATTAGACATCAAAATAAATACAAATCAAATATTAATACAGTCATACTTATACTAGGGTTAACACTGAAAAATTGGAAGCACACATATACACAATTCCCATACTTTGTTTCCATGTATTAAGCATCATAAACATCATTAAAACAAAGAACTTAAAAGAACCTTACCTATCAAGCTTCCAATCCTCACTTCTTCTCTTCAATTCTTTCCTATGCTTTCTAACTACTTCTACCAAGACCAAGCATGCATCACCTCATCATCTAACTTTGATGTAATAAGAGATAAGAGATGGTAGCTTAAAGTTACAAGAAAGATGAGAAAAGGAGCAAAAGTTTTGATGGTTTACAAAGAAGAGTGTGTGTTTCGGATGAAGCATAAACAAAAGCACAAAATTCATCTTTCCTTTCTTTTAAACAAGCAAAACCGAGAGAGTGGAGAGGAAGCATTAAATGATGGTTTTGGTGGCTAAATTTGATTGGTCCACATATTTAAAGAAAAGTCAAAGTATATTAGTTTAATCCAAATCAAAATTTTACTCCATTTAACTCCGATGACCCTACTTTCAGTCCCAAAATAAAATATACCTCATATTACAGTTGCCATTGGGTAGCGATTTTTGCTACCGAAAATCGACCGATTCGCCAATTGGCGAGTTTTCCGGTCCGGGACTTGTCTCCGGAAAAATCCAGAAAAATTCTTAAAAATCCCTAAAAATGTAAAACAATTTATGGTGCAATCCAAATAATTTTTCAAACTCAATTACTCCATTAATTTCACACGAAGTTCAATTTAAAACCTGTTTAAAATGTCATGAATGCATGTATACTATGTGCATGTGCAACCAATCATTAATCATAGAGGCTATATCTCAGACTATCGCCGAGATATAATTTAATATCCCGAACCCGTCACAATTTCTAAAATACCCTTTCCTATAAGAGGTGGGATGTTACACTTACATCCTTAGCGACGAGAAATGGAAGTTTCTACCGAGGCCTTGGAACTCACAGAACTTGAAGGAGTTCTACCAATAGATAAGTTTTATTTTAGTTAATCTTTCCTTATTATCTTTTTTGTATACATGTGGGTACCTTTTTCCTGTCCCTGCCAGACAGGTTTTTAACTACCACGCCTCATTATCATCAATAAAGGGATTTTCAGACTTCTTGGCAATAAAGAATTCAATCATGTATGGCAAAAAATAGAAAATTCAGGCACCCATCGCCCGACTTCTCCATAGATCGACTACGGTCGGTCGGGTCCCCAAGACGAGATCCTTGGGACCCACGCCATCGCCATCACTCGGCACTCTCCATAGATCGACTACGGTTGGTCGGGTCGCCAAGACAAGATCCTTGGGACCCTCGCCATCGCCATCGCTCGGCATTCTCCATAGATCGACTACGGTCAGTCGGGTTGCCAAGACAAGATCCTTAGGACCCTCGCCATCGCCATCGCTCGGCATTCTTCATAGATCGACTACGGTCGGTCGGGTCGCCAAGACAAGATCCTTGGGACCCTCGCCATCGCCATCGCTCGACATTCTCCATAGATCGACTACGGTCGGTCGGGTCGCTAAGACAAGATCCTCGGGACCCTCGCCATCGCCATCGCTCGGCATTCTCCATAGATCGACTACGGTCGATCGGGTCGCCAAGACAAGATCCTTGGGACCCTCGCCATCGCCATCGCTCGGCATTCTCCATAGACCGACTACGGTCGGTCGGGTCACCAAGACAAGATCCTTGGGACCTCACTCAGTATCTCTACAGACCAAGTACGGTCGGGCGGGCCACCAAGACAAGGCCCTTGGAGCCTAATCCGCCATCACTTGGCATGTCCATAGATCGACATCGCCAAGACAACACCTATGGGACCATAGCTCGGCCTCACCCGACAAATCGGCCAGATTACCGAGACTATCCCAAGAATCGTCGTTCGAATTCACCATTCGGATTCATCATCGATGAGTCGGGTCGCCATGACAGGGTCCTGGGGACCACGACTCGGTTTAGGCCACCGACCGATCTTAAGGCCAACCGACTTCGCTAGATTCTACTATGGATCAAAAGCAAAGAATATAAACATGGAAGATAATCGAAATAATGTTCGGGCAATTGAGAACGTTCATTCTTTGGGATCTCGGTTCAGACTCTACTATAAGTCGACCTCGAAACCGGTCGACTACGAACAACTTCATCAGAACTCAACACACATCAAAAGTAAAAAGCATAGATACGGAAAAAGGTAAAGTTTCATTAATGTCAAAATGTCTTGGCCACAAGCCCGGCCAGGTGAGCCTCAAAAATCTGCTGAATGCTCGGGAGAATACCCAGGAGTGGGTGGACAAGTCGAAGTGGGAGTAGGGCCCAAGGGGGCAGCTGGGGAGGTATCCTCGTTCTCCTCATCAGAACTGAGGTCTAGCTCCTCATTCGGGATTGGCGAGCGGTCTTCCGCGACTCTCTCCTTCACTTCCTCCAAAGAGAGGCCAAGAGCGGCAGGAAGCAACGGCTCGGTGAACGCATCAAACGAAGGACCATCTGACCCCTTGGGAACGCAGGCGTCATAACAACTCTTCAAAATCATTAGGGCCAAGTCGCAGGAGTACTCCAAACACTCCTCCTGCAAGAACCGCCTCTTCCACTGAAGGATCACCTCGACCCTTTGTTCCTTTACCGAGGCCCGTACCCTCCTAAGCGTATCCTCGGTTTGGGCATGATCTCGGAGGGATTTCTCTTTTAGTACTCTCTCCGACTCCCACTGCCCCCGCAACACTGCATACTCCTCGGATAGTTTGCTCCTCGTTGCTATCGCCTTTACCCTTTCGACCTCCTCCTTTGTGAGCTGAGCTCGCAAGGCGCGCATCTCTTCCTCCCCCGTGTCAACTTGGGCCTTCAAAATACTTGCCGCCTCCTCCCGAATCTTCTTCTCCTCCTCTAAAGAAGAATTCTGAGGTCTGAGAAGGTCTCTCTCCTCTTCTACCTTGGCTCGTCCTTGAGCTGCATCATGCTCCTCAAGATCCTGAACCTCACGGTCCGTAACCTCCAACCACTGCACCGTCTCGAACGACATCATTGAGCTCCTCAGGCAAGTACGCAAGAGTAGAGACCCCATATCCTTATTGCTCTTCTGGTATAATTTCTCCCGTCCACGGAGGAGCAATCCTTTCCATGATATGATTTGACAACGCCGACGTCGGTGAGTTGAGGAGTCCCCGGCGCTTGATCGAGACTCCACAGGCGACGTCACCCGCTTCTCCTTTCCTCGAGTTTCGAAGGATGGGGAGATTGGTCGACCATCAAGGACAAGCACCACCAAAGGGCAAGGAGGTCGATCGGCTCTGAGGAACGGGAGATTGGTGGCGACTCGACGGCCTCCTCCTCTTCAGAGGCCGTTCGACCTCCTCCTCTTCCTGGATTACAATCATGCTCGGACCAGGCGGGACGACTACAGCAGGCGCCGCCAATGGTTCAGGGACGGTAGGAGGAACATCACGCTACCCGGAAGCGATTGGCCGAGTGACCATCGAACTAACTTCCCGTCTATCTCCCTGACCTCTTCCTCCCGAAGGCCCTACGACCGGACGCTTACCCTTGGCGGACTTGGGGGGGTCGGGAAAAGTATTAACTTTGGCCATAACTGCACAAACAAAGGAAACAGGTTAGAAACCGAACTAAAACCTACGAATAAAGAAGATAAATCAACCATGAGGGGTCAACCAGGCGGGCCGGTTCCCTCTTCTAACCCGCTAACTTGAGGCGGGGGGTCGATCAGAAGAGAGTCGGCCGAGGACCCCCCGCCATATCCCAAAACAAGCCGAGCAAAGTTATACTGGCCGAGTTCCCTTATACGGCTAACTACCTCCCGCTCCTCCCTAGAAAGGAATAGACTTGATGAGTCATTCTATCGCTCGGCTTGGGCATACCTCCACGGCTGGGACTCGGAAGAAGCCCCCGAAGGCTTCACGAAGAAGTATTTTGTTCTCCAGCCAGTAATTTTGCCAGACGTCCCGGCTGGGCGATGCCGGGCATCCTTATACATCAAGGAAGGGATCCCACCCCCAGAACTCGGACTCTGGCTCATCCTCAAGAAGTGGCGTAAGATGTTAACTGAGGGCGGACAACCGAATTGGTGGCACAACAGCACAAGTCCATTAATGAAACGCCACCCATTCGGAGGATCGACTCGGCCTCAATCGATAGTTAGCGACACTTCGCTCACGATCGACGCGTCGGTAACCTCAGGCCTCCGACCGAGAAGAAATACTCGAGATGGCAATCCACCTACCTCATCATTGCCGATCCTTTCGTCCCGACGACGCACTAAGGCCCCGTGACCGAGGGATACCATTCCTAGCAATCGACCTATTTAACTCCGCCGTAGACATCTTGGATTTACCCTTGGGCAACTCCTTTACTATCAGCCCGTCTTTTCGTTCCCTTGTTGTAATCCCTTCAACGTCCCTTAACCTCGACACCGCCGTCACCTCAGCCATAACCTCCGACGACCTCCCGTCAACAGAATCACTTGGAGAAACCCCACTCTGAGAACCGCTAGATGACATGCTTTCTAAGAGGAATTTAGAAGAGGAGAATGAGGGAAGGGGTCGTACCTATTTAATGGAAGGGAATCAGAAATTTGAGCAACGCCGAAGACAACTTCCGGGAATGAGAATGAAATGAGCGTAAAGAAAAGCAAACCGTCTGTCGACCCTGAACATTTATAGGGAAAGCGTTTGGATTGCGACCCAGCAGAAACTTGACGCGTGGAGAGAATCCGAGCCACTCTTGGACACGCGGCTCGATCTGAACGGAGACAAATTAGGGTTAATTGAAATCCGAAAGGGTGCAAACAGTTGAAAGGGCGACGGGGACGGTACCTGGCGGTTACAAGGATGATACGCTTCAGATTCTGAACAGTTGTCAGGGAGCACGCGCCGTCAAACAATAAATGCTTTAGGCAAACCCGAGCGTCAGCCAATGATGACTACCCGACCTGCTTTTGGAGCAAGCTGTCACGCAATAGTCATCGAGACCGATCAGTCAAGGGCCCCCAGCCAACTAATATCAATACGAGCAGTTAGGCACAACAGGTCGGTATTTGACCGGTTGAATCATCCGACAAGTTGAAACTGCCCGAGCTGTCCCATGAACGAGCTACAAGGCCAATTACTGCCCGCTCGACCACATGACGAGCTATCTTGCTTTCGAGCTATGAAGCAACAGATGAGCAACAATGTCCCAACATACTCCCTCGACCCTTCTCTTCGCTCAAACTCGAGGAGTAGGGGGGCTTATATGGTCGGGTCGGCTATATTTGGGCCCGATCCCAATTACGCAGGCCAATCCGTCAGTCCCATACTCATCGTTTAATCTGGGCTTGATCCACACATTCATGGCCCATTAGCAGAAGGAAGTCCCCATGCGAGATCGTAAAAACCTAAACACGCTACTACTTCTTATATAAGGTATTATTCTCCCATGACAGAGGTAGGCAATCAAAAACCTAGTTCTCTCTCTGCTTTGATCATCCTCACCTTCACAAGAAAACTTACTTGAGCATCGGAGGGGCTAATCGGGACAGCACCCCCGACGAGCCTTCCTTGTTTTGCAGGTATATTCACGTCAAAGAACAACGCAGAAGGTTGCCAACTCATGGATCCAAACGGCAACGCACCATTCAGCCTGAATCCGGCAGAACCACTGATAATATCATTACTGTAATGAAAAGTAATGTTGATAGCTAGGGAAGTAAACCTTATTAATAGCTTAAACTAATTTTGATTAAATATATTTTTTAAAAAATAACAACGATGTCTTTTTTTTAATTTCGTATTTTAGAGTAGTTTGAATTTGGGTTCTTCAAGCCCAAACTTAATTATGGTCCAAAGTTCAACCGATTTAGATTAATTGACTGTTTGAAAAGACTTTTGAGAGGTTAATAAGTATTTTTTTTATCTAAAAATCTTTTTTTTAAAATGGGTGTTTGACTGTAAAATAAAAAACTATTTCTTTAATAGATATGATTTTTGGTATCCAAAATACAGTTTTAAAAAAAAAATTAAATTTGAAGCTTTTAAAAAAAGCCTTTCAAATGATTTTTTCGGGTGGACTTTTCAGATCAATTAATGATCCTATGTTTAGTCCCTTTTGCCCTTATATTTTACATATAATTTTCACAATACTCACAAATTCATGTTCGCGTTTATTTTGGGACTTATATAATATTATTTAGTTTTTTATGTTTTAATATTTATTTTATATTAGTTTTATTTATGTTATAATCCATATAAAAGATTTGGTTAGATATATTTTCATTTATGTTTCATATGGTTTTAAATTATATAATAATTAATATATTATACTTTGCATATTGTTTAATATACTTTAAATAATATTTATATGCATAAATAATTTTATTACAAAATAAAATATAGTTAAAAGTACTTTTATTTTATTAAACAAATTCACCTTTTTTTTTTCACTACATAGAGTACATGTCATCATGGATCAAAAGGGCTTTTACTAAGGTTTAGGTTAAGGTAAAGAAAAAAGAGCAAAGCCTGCTCACAAGCATTTACAAAGTACTAAGTGACGTGGAACAATCAAAAAGAAATTCTGAAATGTGCAAACAGAAACACGGGATTACAACTACTCATCACTATTCAATGCTACTGTTTAATCTAATCCTTTTTTTTCTTTTTTTTTTCTTTTTTGTTTTTGGTAACAATAAATATAAAAGAAGATAGTAGTAGCAAAAATCAACAACAACTGAGTATATGTATCTCTAAAATATCTCAGAATAGTATGTAAAACAAAAGTCCCTAAATCAAAGAATAAGATATTTAGTACTTTATTCAACTTGTGAAAGGGTATGGCTAAAAGTTTTCAAGTTCCAATACAACGTGATTAATATGAAAACAACAAGGTTAAAGGCTCCAAGGGGGTAACAAGGAAAAAATGATTTGGTGGGTCATTTAAGCTAAAGGTTAAAAAAAAAAAAGCCTTTATTATGTCCATAAAGCATGTAACTAGCAGTATCAAATAGGCCTTTATTATGTCCATAAAGCATGTAACTAGCAGTATCAAATAGGTTCAGAGTAAGTTTTGAAGGTAATCCACATAGGGAAGCCTCACATATATCAAAGAAAATAAGTGACTATGAAATGCAGTCCTATAGCTCAAGACCTCACATGTGCATAAATGAAAATCCATCAAAACTTCACATATTGCCTCATCACTCAGCATCAGTTATTGACTAAATTTATGCAATTGACTACTTTAATCAATCCACATGGTTCACTATCCTCTCAAGCTGCCTATTCCAAGTTCATGCATATAACTCAATTTTCCATCCAACTACTTTGATAGAATTGTATGGTCAAATTCATCACAATTGGGACCCAAGTTAGCTACCAAAAGAGTCGCAACCATTCAAGTGTGTATCTCTCAACATCAATATTAATATCATTAGCATGCACATAAACTCAATCCACCCACACTTAATATGAACATTGTCCTTAATGTTCAAATAACTAACAATCAAACACAAAGAGGGGAAAGAGGAAGAAGAAACTTCCCTGAAAAAGAATCGGCCAAGAACTCTTTGTCACTAACCACGCAAACCCTAAAGAAAACTCAAAACAACTTAAAGAAATGCATTAAACTAGAAAGAAACGCCAAGGAAACAACAAGAAAACAAAAGAAAGAAAACTACAATCTTACTGAAAAGCATGCACTGCGATCAAGGAGGCAAAGTGTCATAAAGAGACAATCGCTCCTCAAAATTATCCACAAACATGGGCATATACAATTTAACTCGTTGTCCATTTACCTTGAAAGGGATTTCATTTTCTTATTTTACCTCAAGGATCCCTAATGTTGGGCCCCAAATTTCTTTGTTTTCTTGATGTTATTTAGTATGAATTTATTTGATTTATGATTTATGACATAGTTTGATTTTATTGGAGATGTTAATGGAAAATTTGAATTATTTGAGATTAGTATGGAATAAGTGTTTGAAAGAGTAGAAATGTTGAGGGCAAAATGGTCAAGGCACATGAGTTAGGATGTTTAAGGCTTGCATGGAGGGGCATTTTAGTACTTGCCCTATCTTGTAGGTTTAAGGAAATAAAGAAAGAAAGAAGGAAAAGAAGAATAAGAAGAAAAGAAAGAAGGAGAAGAGGAGTCGTAAGAGAGGAAGAAGGGGAAGAAAAAGAGGAAGCTCCCGTTTGTCATTTTCGAAGGTTTTGAAGCATTCTTTAGGTTTGTTTAACTCTTCTACTCTTGTTTAGGTTGAATTAAACCATAGTTTTGCTTGGAATGAGTAGAAATCGATGGAGTTAGGGTTTATGGGAAAGATTTGTAGAAATGCATGGGTTGTTGTGTTTTTGATGTTTATGGTGTTAGAATAAGTTTAAAATGGAAATGTATGACTTGATTTATGGCTTAGATGTGTTGTAGTTGAGAAAGGGAAGGATTTAAGGTTGAAAATGGCAGAAATCTGGGTTCGGGAGTCGTCTCTCCTGTCCGCACGTCGCGACGTGCTTGAGGCGGCACGCCGCGGAGTGCAGAAGGCCACACGTCGCGACGTGCCGAACCGCACGCCGCGACATGCGAGAGGGCCCACGCTGCGACGTGCCAGGCCGCTCGTCTGGACGAGCGAGCCTCGTCACGACGAGCGCAGTTTTTCCAGCAAGCGATATTTTTTTAGTGTTTTGATCATATCTTTTTCTACAGAAGTCCTTTTGGGGTGATTTTAGAGGCGTTGTAAACTAGAGACATAGATCTACAAGTTTTGTGAAGTGAGGAAGTTCTGAATCAGTTTCTAAGACTATGAAATTTTGGATGGAAGTTAGGAATGGAATTATTGTTTCAGCATGAGTTATTAAATGGGATTTTTGGTTCTTATTTTAGGAGATCAAGTGAGGCAAGAGGATCAAGAGGCTCAAGAGGAAACTCATTCCTAGGCAAGAACAAGCAAGGAAATCAGGTGGGTTGATGTTTATAATAGAGTATATAAGTACTCATTGTTTCGTTCAAATCAAGAAAGAATTAATGCATTTGAATTGCATCATCCACGATTGCATTACATATTATTATGAATGATTATATTCTGCTATGTGATTTGCATTCATGATCATTACCAAGATTTTTTTTACAAATGGGTGTTCTCCTTTCACGAATACAAGTACATGAAATCATGTTTTACGAATACATGACAAGCAAGATTACAAACAAGTTTACAAGCAAGTGCCAGTTTGGCAGGCAAGATTACAAGAACATGAATAATGCATGTTTATGTGGGTTTGTGGTATTCCTCACGAATAGTCAAGTGCACATTGACTCACGAAAAGGCTTCTCCCTTTGCCCGACTGTGTGGCACGTGGTTTCTCACAAGGATTCCCTCACGAAACTACGTCTACACATCAACATTTCGATGGCATGTGTAGTACGTCACGAACTAGGGACAACCCAAACCATCATGTTATGTTATGTGTTATGATTTTTTATGTGTCATGCATCATGAACTAATTAAGAATCAAGCATTTTCAATCTATGAATCATACATGCTCAATGACTATGATTTCAACAAGTATCACAACAATGAGTAAATTTTTTATTACTTTTGCTTATGGCTATATTATAAATATGTTCCCACGAGCTTTATAGCTCACTCCCTCTAATCTCCCCCATACAGGTGACGATCAAGAGATCGAGTGAGTGACGAGTTACGGCAGCACTCCCGTTTTATTTTGTTATGTTTGTTATTTTCAATGTTATATTTTTGGAAGTCAAGACTTTAGTTACATTTCAAGTATCATTGGTTCAAGAGTGTTTTAGATTTTTGGCTCTTAAATTCACAGTTGTAATTTGTTTTGAGATATTTTTAAAAGTGTTATGAAACTCATCTTTTGGAGCATGAATTATGGATATGTTTGTTTTAAAGCATGAAAGCAGGTTTCAAGTTTGTTTTTCAGCAGGCCCATTAATCTTTCACGGGTCTTTTCTAAATATATTATTAGCATGTTTTACGTCACGCTTTCATGTTCGATGTTGGGCTCCGGCAGCGGGGTCCAACACCTAAAGGAAAAAACTTGGATCACCGTGAATGGACCATACCACCTTGACTTGAGCTTATATGGAAAAAGATGAAGACGGGAGTTGTAGATCAATACCTGGTCGCCTACCTTAAAGTCTCGGTAGAGGATCTTGGAGTTGTAGATCAATACCTGGTCGCCTACCTTAAAGTCTCGGTGGAGGATCTTCTTGTCATGCCACTTCTTCAGACGCTCCATATACAACTTCGAATTGTTATAAGCATCCAAAAGTTTTACTACTTCATCTTTCACTACCTCCTTCATGTGTGGGTTAAGTCTCCTCAAGGGCTACACTATCGCCTTGTTTCCATCCTCCATGAAAATGTGGTGCGTGCAAAATGAAGAGCTTATACCTTTAATATCTGTAACGGACCACCCAGTGGTCTTTTTGTGGTCCCGCAGTACCCTCAACAACTGCTCCTCCCTGGCACTTAACAAATAAGAAGAAATGATAACTGCTAAGTGCTTAAGTGGATTAAGATAAGCATACTTTAAATGACTCGGAAGAGGTTTAAGTTCAAGAGAAGGGGGCTCTTTAATTGAAGGCTTTGGAAATGGCTTAACTGGATGTTGGAGAGACTCGTATACTTTATAATGTGTCCAATATGCCTGCTCCAACTCAACTGCAATATCCTCAAACTCTTCTTGCAATTCTTCCCCTAACTCTTCGATCATTCCTTGTGCTTCCCCTTCCAACAAATCTGCATAAACAATAGAAGAATCATTAGTTTCAGAAGAATAAATATCAATAAATGGCAAAAGTCAAGAGTACAAGGATGCTTCATATCATTGGACACATCAAACACTAGTTCTTCATCTTGAAGTCTCAAGATGAGCTTTCCACATTGCACATCGATGATGGTCCGTGCAGTGGCCATGAAAGGTCTCCCAAGAATGATGGTGATGTCTATATCTTCTTCTATGTCAAGGACTAAGAAATCCACCGAGAAGATGAACTTCTCTACTTTGACCAATACATCCTCAATGATTCCCCTCGGATAAGTGATAAACCTATCTGTCAGCTGAGCGAAATAGTAGTAGGTTTGGGCTCTGCCAATCCTAACTTCCTGAAAATAGAAAGAGGCATTAAGTTAATGCTCTCACCCAAATCCATTGAAGCCTTATCTATATGTAAATCATCAATAACACAAGGAATAGTAAAACTCCCTGGATGCTTAAGCTTCGGTGGTAGCTTTCTCGACAATATAGCCAAACACTCCTCATTCAACTTTACAATGGCATACTCCTCAAACCTCCTCTTATTAGATAAAGTTTCTTTTAAAAACTTATCATAAAAAGGCATTTGTGTTATAGCCTCAACAAAAGGAATATTTATGTGCAACTTTTTAAATATCTCGGGAAAACTACCAAATTGCTTATCTAATTGCATAGCTTTCAACCTTTGAGGATAAGGAATCCAAGGTCTTACCGGATGTGTGATGGGGTCAGCAAATAACCTTGGATGATCCTCCTTTGTAGCTGGTGCTTCCTTGGCCTCCTTGCCACTCTCTCGACTCTTTTCTTCTTCACTCTTTTCCACTTCTTTATCCTTCTGCTCCTCCTTAACTACTTCAAGCTGTCTACCACTCCTTAATAAAATTGCCTTTATATGTTCTCTTGGGTTGGCCTCAGTAGTGCTAGGCAATGAACCCAAAGGTCTTTCCTTCAACAAACTTGTAATCTGACTCATCTGATTCTCCAAATGTCTGATAAAAGATTCTTGGTTCTGCATCCTAACCTCGGTACTGGAGATATACTTCAAGAGTAGCTCTTCAAGATTAGATTTCTCTGGCGGTGCAGGATTAGGAGCCTTGAAACCTAAAGGTGGTTGACTCTGAACATTGGATGACTGTGGTTGTGCCACCTGATCATTCCGCTAGGAGAAATTTGGACGATTCCTCTACCCTGGGTTGTAGGTGTTAGAATATGGATTCCCTCGCTATCTGTTATAATTGCCCACATAATGGGCCTCTTCTGTCTCTTAAGCAAAAAGATTCTCAACTTGACACTCAGAAGATGCATGGGAATCTCCACCATAATGCTCGCATAAAGCATAACTCCTTAATGAAGAACTAGCTCCTCCTCTCACACTGTGGATCAGATTATCCAACTTCTTCATCAAAACATCCATTCTGAGCAAATAAAGTCACTGTATTGTCTACTACATAAGCTCCTGTAGGTCGTTTGGGATGCCTTTCTGTATGATACTGAAAACTGCTAATGACCATCTCATCAATCAACCTGTAGGCCTGATCTGACGTGTTCCTTATTAAACTACCTCCTGCTGCAGCGTCTATGGTACTTGTGGTTGATGGATTCATTCTTGTATAAAAAATATTGACCTGCTGTTATGTAGAGAACCCATGACTAGGACACTGTGCCAACATATCCCGAAATCACTCCCACGCTTCATATAAACTTTCATTTTCATATTAACTGAAGGAAGTGATCTCATTCTTCATCTTTGCAACCTTGGCAGGAGGGAAAAATTTTGCCAAAAATAATCTCATCGTCTCATCCCATGTAGTAATTTATCCCGACTGCAAACTAGCTAACCATGCTCTGGCCTTATCCCTTAAAGAAAATGGGAATAACCTTAATCTCACCGCATCTTCTGATACTCCATTTTGCTTAAACAAATCACAAATATCTAGAAATGTCTCCAAATGGGTGTTCGGATCCTCTAAAGGCAATCCTCCAAATTGAGATGCTCTCACCATGGATGTAATGCTGTGAGGAATCTCAAAACTTGCAGCTGTGATCGTCGGCCTTATAATGTGAGACATAGGTCTATTGTTATGCCCCATAGTCAAATCCACCATAGTCGACTCCCTTGTCTCTTCAGTATGTGGCATCAACTTCTCCTCGTGCTGTTCCATTTATGAAAACTGCTCTTCTCCAATCTTTTATGCTGTGTTACTACTCCAAGCCAATCTAGTTTCCTTACGCAACCTGCGAACAGTTTTTTCAATCTTAGTATCAAGTAGCAAATTCTCGGGGTGACCACGAGTGAGCATAAACAAAATGGAACAAATAAAAAAACAAATAATAACAGAGCTAAGAATGGAAAAATAAAACACACCGAAATAAAGCAATCAAGCAAACAACTAAAATATGCAAATAAACAATAAAGTAAGAATTAAATCTGAGACAATTAATATCGTCTAATCTAATGATTCAAAATAGAAAGAATTTTCCCGAAAACGGCTTCAAAAACTTATTGCGGTCTAAATAGAACAATATAAATTAAATTCTATCTAGACCAATTAGAGGCAAGTGCACCACGTCAACAAGTAATATAAAATGGTAAGAACAAGATATCGTATCCAAGGGAATTTCAACACGCAAGACAATAAATTAAACGATGAAAGCTTTTTTTGTATCTCCACGCAGCTACTTAAAAGTCCACCAATCTCCACAGTAGCTACGTGTATTTTCCCCCAGGAATGTGTGTCTCCACCAGCTTTCCCAGCTCCACGTTTCTTTTCTTCCGCATCAACGTAACTGCTTTATTTTTTTAATGTCCACCATACAGCTACGTTCTTTATCTCCATTAGCAGCTCTCCACCTAGCTTAACATGTTCACCAGCAGCTGCTTCACGTTCTCCCCAAGCCACCAGCTATCTTCGGTTGTGAGTGGAGAGTAATAGTTTTTGTGTAGGCTGCAGCGTTGTGTGTGGAGAGTCTTGAGAGAAGGCTGTTGCGTTGTGTGTGTATGGAGCAATCCTCCTCCCAGTTGCTTTCCTTCTTTTAGCTTTCGTATGTGTTTCTCCACCAACTGCTTGGACATAGATGCTTCAACGTGATTTTTGTTTTGTTAGCCACCAGCATGTAACGTTGTGAAGAAAAGTTTAGCGTAAATGATAGATTACTCTATTCCATGTCCACGTCCACCTATTGTCGCCAGTTTCCTTTAGTCTCTTATGTATTGATTGATTTATTCAGAATTTTTTTGGTCCACCTTTCACGCACATTCACTCCTAGCTCTTGCATTTTTTCAATCCTTTGCTGCCGGCCTCCTCTTCTTTTATGTTTATGTCTTGAATAATTCCAACCCTTCTAAATCACGCCAGCTGCCTTCTTTTGTCAAATAAACACACTTGTTCTCGAGTACAGATCACCTGTCCAAGTTACCCTGTCCAACCCTGTCCAAGTTTTCAAACGACGTCGGTTTGCTATGAAAAGTGGAGAGGAGCACGCTTTTTTCATGCAGCCTGTGGGTCCCACCGTTTTTTTACAGGAGCCGTGTTTTTAGCTGGAAGAAGAGTCAGCCGTCTAAATGTTGATTTGAAAATGTATTAATAATGCTATTATAATTATTATTATCTGGAAGAAGAGCGTGCCGTCTTCTGTTGAAATCAAAATGTTTTATAAATGCTATTATAATAATGCTTATAATTCTTCGTAATTTTAATAATAATTTAAAATTAATTATAACCATAACAATAAATATAATGCTCATAATAATGGGAGTTGATAATTATCTGATTAATAATTATTAATAATTTATTATTATTTTGTTATTATTATCAAAATATAATAATAAATATGAATAAACTAAATATTATTGTTATTATCATTATATTGGTTATTATTGTCATTATTATGATCTCTTCATTGCATAATAAATTATACTTAATTCAATTATTTTATTATAATTACTATTATCCTTATCATGATTAATGTGAGCATTATTAATAAGATAATTATGATTTTGATTATAAATATAATCATTTTAATTATTAGTAGTTTTATTACTATTATTATCTTAGTATTATAATTAATAATTATTATTACTATTATCATATTCTTCATGATTATAAAATTTAACGGTGAATAATTTAATTTGTATTCCTTATAATGATAAAATGCATATATCTTTATTTGTTATATATGTTATATAATTGCTTATTATGAATAATTATGTTTTTATTATGATTAAATTAAGTTATCTTAGTAATATAATCATTCTTTTAATTTTTATATGTTTTTATAATTTTGCTGCTTTAGTTTATATGCTTATTAGTATATATAAAAATATATAATAAGCAGCCAGTAGGCGGAGTTAATACTAGCGTGTGCAATCTGTTAGCCCTAGCGTGTGCAATCTGTTAGTCTGGGTCGCTAGGGTGACGCGTTGTCGCCCTAGCGACGGGAGCCTTTCAGGCTGGATCGCTAGGGTGACCAATAGTGCATAGTGACAACAAATAAGATAGGCAAGATCGCTAGATGCGACCTCTTGTCCTCTAATGACAACAGACTTCTTGACGACATCGCTAGAGGCGACCCGTCGTCTGGCGACAGCACTGTGAATGAGGCGAGAATCGCTAGAGGCGACGCGTGGTTGCCTAGCGACAACAACCTTCGAGCAACATAGCTAGAGGCGACGTCGTCGCATACTAGCGACAACAAAGCATTAAAATAATTTTGTAATTATTATTACTATTGTTATGTGTATTTATTAGCATTCAAAATATTAGTTACTATTTATTCAAATTTGTTATTATTATGTCTAAGTATTAGTATTATTGTTATTATTGTTCTTATTTTAATTATTATGTTGATTAGTATTATAGAGTAATTATTAAATTCATTATAATTATAATTAAATTGGTTGTTAATAATTTCATAAATCATACGCTATATGTATTGTTATTTATGAATTAATTATTAATATTATTAATAAATTCTAATTAATATTATTCTTGTAAATTTGTTTTTAGTTTATTGATTATTATTATTATTATTTAAATTTTTATTATTATTGATAACATATTATTAATATAAAAAAAAAAGCAAACGGAGGACCCATAAAGAAATTCGAAAAGTGGTTTAATTGATGAAACTTGAAAATCGAAATTAATATACATAAAATTTTAAAAAAGTATTTTCAAGAAAACTACGAGGTGAGTGCGACCTTCGACAATGAAACCGATCAAATTTTTTTCACCGAATACTAAATCTTCTTCTCCTCTAACCTTGTTCCTTTTGACAAACACATCCGTACACAAACGCCTCGTTCCGACTTCTTCTTCATGTGAAATATTTTCGAGTTGCTCTTCAAACGTTCTTCGTCTTGTCTACAAAAGTTCTTCCTCTTGTTGACGTTCCAGCATTGTACGACCAGATTGTAGGTAAGTTGTTTGTATTGTTTTGGTTGGGTGATGGGTTTGGATTGAGTGAGGGATATGCTGTTCATGTGGGTAAGTTATGTGGGTATTTCCGATGAATTGCATGTGGGTAATTTGTTTGGGTTTTATGTTTCGAATGGGTATTTCATCTGGTTAATTTCGTATGGGTTTTTCGAAACGCTTTTGCAGGAGTTTGGACTATTAAATTCGGTTACTCCCTTGAGTGGAAGCGTACTAGGTGTTTCACCTTTACGTTCTTTAGGTATGGATTGCTATTAGAATTGCTTCATTTCAAAATGTGACACTTTTTGTCGTTGTTATTGATGTTTTGCATATATTTTGGATGCTTGAATTTGGTAATTATTTGACTGCATGAACAGATTTGAAATAGTAATGTTAGGTGAAATAAATTTGTTTGTCCTCATCTTTTGTTGGATTCATAATTTTGTCCCATTAGGCTTGATGTGCGTTAATGAGTAGTAATTGGTCATTAGGATTAACTGTAGGTTGTTGTATATGCAAATTTAATAATTCACTCCAAAGATTGCAGTGTAATTTGTACAAACTAAAAGTTGTCAATTAGGATAAAGAAACAATGATATGACTAATTTAATAAGTAATTCGATGATTGCTATGAAAAAGTTGATTGCTTTTAAATAAAGTTATGTTGCCAAATATCAAATAAGTTGATTGCTTTTCCTCAATTACAACGATACATCTTGCTCTTCTACACCAGCTATAGTTATCAACATAACACACATGTATGAAGAAATCATTGGTTTTCTGGATCTTACATTATGTAGTTCATAATATTTATTGATTCAATAATAACATTCTTAAGATACTTGGAATTGGTTGTTATGTACTAAAACTTAGTTATGACTCATAATTCAAATCTTTGTACTAACCCACTTAAAGACATATTACAATTCCTATGCACATTTTGTTATGAGAGCTTAGTTTTGTTACATGTAATTGATTTAAGATATAATTACTACGCTAAGGTCAAATCACAACCAAAATCAAACAAAACATTGGATTTTGTATACAAACATGGACAAGCCCAAATGATGGTTGTCCTCTTATTGTACTTTATGCCTTCAACGAAATTGAATTATTTCATGATTGTTCTCTTACATTGTACATTGTTTGAACAAATTTATGAAAATACATTAGAATATTTGTGAAATTGCAGTGATGGCTCGGTTCAGTTTGAGTCAATGTAGAATTCAGGAAAGAACAATTGCAGTGATGGATCGAGTGAACCTTAATAATTTGTGTTCTTAAATTGTCACATATGCAGCTTCTACCGTGACAATGCCCCCTCGAAGAGCTAGACTGTCAGAGGAAAGCATATGTTATGAGGTGAGAGAGGACAATGCTGCAAATATTGCAGCTGTGTATGATGCCCCTTTTCCAATTTATTCCGAGGCAGAAGGAGAGAGGTACAGGGAACTCCAAAGTAAGAGCATTGAGGTTCCAACATATTTCAATTTTGAGCTGCTAGAGCAAATAGGGTTGAGAGAGAAGTTGATGACATTATGTCGGAGAGGTGGTTGGCAATATTTTGTGCAGAAAGCTTGGCCCGTATACCGTGACCTCACACTAGAGTTTTTCACATCTTTGAGGTTTGTCACACGGTGACCGTAGAAATTATGGTTTAGGTTACGAGGGCGAGTGTGTTTTTTGGATGAGAGGGTGTTACGGCACGCTTGTCGGATCCCAGAGTTCGATATGGAAGATGCGCATCAGGGTTTCAGTGTCCCTTCGTACTGGATGAATTTAACGGACTTGGATGCGTATGATCCACACCTTGCATCCAATGCACAAATTGTGCAACCGGAATTGAGGCTGCTTCATAAATTCATGTGTGGATCTGTTTTTGGCAAACGAAAAAGTATAAAATGCTCGACCAAGGAGCTTTTCTTGTTATGGTGCATCGAGCATGGACATAAGCCGAACTTGTTCACTGATGTATCTAGAACTTTGATCGCATTAGTGGGGAGATGGGGGAACAGTCTAGGAATGGGTTATTTAGCAACTGCCATAGCTCAGCTGTTTAGGCTTGATCTTAGTGACCTTGAGATGCTGCAATATCACTATTTCGATGTACCATACCTGACACAGTGCGAGATTATACACGGGACAACCATGCAGCTACGAGATCCATCAACCCGTACAGCAATGAAGCGTAGGTTGGTTGCGGGAGAGTCAAGTTCTACAGGTCATCGTGTTGAATCTGGGTCTACTTTTCACGGTGTTGAATATGATTCGGACGGTGATGGGCAACAACCACAACATCAGTTCACACAACAAGATTCATACGAACAACAGTCGCAAGCTAATTTGGCCACAATACACCAACTGCTTCTACATAACCAAAACAGATTGGATCAATACCACGATGGAACACAGGAGCAATTTAATGGAATGACGGAACAGATGCATAGAATGAATCAGCAATTGGCAAATCTGAATGCGCGAGTGGTGGATATTGATGACAAGCTCGCATACTTGGCCAAAAAATGGAATAAGGCTTGGCAGGTCCAAGGACTTGATGTGCCATCTCCAACCTCATCTCTGTGGAGGCAATCCACAAATGGATGGCTCAAACGCTTATTGCGAGGTCCAGCCTCAAATGCGGTATGACATTATTTGATCTTCTAACAGTTGATGAATAACAGTCTCTGCCCATCAACACTTGGCTTTTCCATTGTTTGTTAAACTCATCCCAGTCATGTTCCATATTGTGTGCATCTGTGTTTTTGTTTGCTGTGCATGGTGAGAATGCTTGTGTGGTTTTATCTGCACTAGGACTTGCACCGAAAAAGATGAAATTGACTGAAGCTTTCTTATATTTTAAATGATATACCATAATTGGTCCTTTGCCTTGTTTTTTCTTGTTCCTTGTTTATCTTCTTCACCTTCTATGAATTTGTTGCATTCATGAGCAATACATTTTCAATCGTAGCTTCAAGGTATCGTTTGCTCATTCTTATTCACTTTCGACATGTTACTTTAATGGCCTCTATTATTCTGGGATGGAAAATTCGTCGGAGTAAAGCTTATAGGTATCTTCGTGTTAGGATCCAAAAGATGGTACACTAATCGCCCATGTCTATTTCCCCGGTGAAGCGACCTGATTTTTTTTCCGTATGGACATGGTCATTGATATGGCGTGTTCAATTTATTATTGAGGTGAAGTGTGTTTGTATGTGATACTGACCAAATACAATGGCAAGTGTGGGTGTTGACCATGGCGTGTTCAAAATATTAGTATTAATTTTATTATTCGATCAATTTTATATTCCTTACAATTTTAATGATTATTATTATTATTTTCCGACTTGAGTGTATATACTTAATATTATAAATCTTATAAATCTGCTTAATTATATTTATTAGCAACATTAGTATTATTATTAATAATTTTGTTATTATTATTAAGTGTATATGGTTTTTATATTGTTATTTATTATTATTTTTCTTCTTCTTCTTCATCATCATTATTATTATTATTATTTATAAATTTTATTCCCATAATTATAATAAGTAATAAATATTATTATTAAATTCGCCATTGTTATTATTTTATTTATTGTAGAGTAATTATATAATTTTTGTAATTATTATTAAATTCCTTGTTAATAAGTTTACTAATCTTTTTGCTATATGTATTATTATAATTATTAGTATTATAATTATAATTATAATTTACTTAATTAGTAATTAATAATACAATTAATTTAATTTCTATCATTATAATGATATTTGATATAATTCCTAATTATCTTCTTATTATTATTAATTTTGTTCCTATTCTTATTAAATTTAGAGTTCTAAAACGAGCATATAATTTTGTCCTTATTATTAATGACTAATTTAATAATATAATTTAGTCTAATCAATACCTAAAAATTTGAAATTAAATTAAAAGCTGATTATAAGGAATGAGCAAAATAAGCATATACTTTTTCCTCATGATTATCAAGAACAACATTAATATTCTTGACAAAACTAGTCATATAATTTAATATAATCAATAAGTAAATATTGCAAAATTTTGATAATTATCAATTTTCTACTTACTATTATTATTATTATTATGATCTTATAATAATTATTAGTATTATCGATTATTGTTATTATTATTACTATTTGAATATTCATTATGATTATAAATTTTGGTAATTAATGTAATTTCTATTATTATTATGATATACGTTATGTTATGATGATTATTATTATTATTAGTTTTATTGTTATTATTATTAGTTTATGATTATTATTAGTATTGTTATGATTATCGATATTATTATTATTATTATTATTATTATTATTAGTATGATGATGATGATGATTATTATTATTATTATTATTATTATTATTATTATTATTATATTGGATATGATTACTAAATTTATTATATCCAATTATATTGGGTCTTTGTGGCTTGATTTAAAGAAAGAAGGAAAGAAAACAAATTTGTCTTTTTAAATGTAGGGGAACGAAATTTTCTAAGTTCAAACACAAGTGAGTTGTGGTCGAGAGGGAACTTTGAGAAGAAGAAGAAGAGGGCGTAGGGATTCAGTTTTGGTGGCTTCGAAGGCAGTTATGGCGTTTTGAGAAGGAAAACAAAGAGGAAGATTTACTCTTCCATTACAGACTAGAAGGGAAAATCGTGGGTGGATTTGTAAGGTAAGCTGTTTGAATTTCTATGTTATGAAATATGGTTTATTATGAATATTTCCATCGTTTGGAGATGATTGTGGTTTGGTGGTACTCAATTAGGTCTTTTGTTAAGTTTGTATGTTTAACAATGGAAAAATGAAAGAATGCGTGTATATTGTTCGATGAAATGCCCCACCCTTTTAATGCATGTATATTGTTCGAGTAAATGGCCCAACCCCCCTTTTAATGCATGTATCGTGTGTTTAAATCATACGAGAAAATGGTAGGCTTCACCATAGTGAAATGGTCTATGTTAGAGAAAATATGGTATTGAGATGACTTTTATATATCATGAACAAGCTTTAAGTCACTGTTTCCCTACGTATACCTTTCAAAGATTGCATGTCCTAGACCATCGTTGTTTTTCATGATGTAAGAATGACAAAAACGCTACTTTCTATTCAGACAGGTGTTTGATGGTCTTCAAATATATGTATATTTATTAGTAGTAGGATGTAAAATTCTGTAGTTGATAATATTTATTCATTCAATAATATCAGCCCTTAACATACTTGGAATTGCTTGTTATGTACTTAAAACTTGGACAACACTTAACTCATAATTCTAATCTTTCAACTAACCCACTTACAATTCCTAAGCACATTTTGTTATTAGAGCTTAGTTTTGTTACATGTAATTGATTTAAGATTTAATTAATAGGCTACGTAAATCACAACCAAAATCAAAGAAAAACAATGGATTCTATATACAAACATCAACAACTCCAAATGATGGTTGTTCTCTTATTCTACTTTATGCCTTCAATAAAATTGAATTATTTCATGATTGTTGTCTTACATTGTTCATTGTTTGAACCAATTTATGTACAATTACATGCTCTTCATTTCTCACATTGTACATTATGTCTTACATTGTACATTGTTCTCTTATTCTACTTTATACCAGTATGATCATCGGTTGAACCCTAGCAATTACATGTTCTTAATTGTCTCACATATGCAGCTTCTACCGTGACAATGCCCCCTCGAAGAACTAGACAGTCAGAGGAAAGCATCGAAGCTGAGGTGAGAGGGGACAATGTTGCAGACATTACAGGTGTGTATGATGCCCCGTTTCCCATATATTTTGAGGCAGAAGGACTGAGATACAGGGAACTTCGAAGTAAGAGCATTGAGGTTCCAACGTGGTTTGATTTTGACCTGCTAGAGCAAATAGGGTTGAAAGACCAATTAATGACATTATGTCAAAGTTGGCAAAGATTTGTGCGAACATGTTTGCCCGTGTACCGTGACCTGACACTAGAGTTCTTCACATCTTTGAGGTTTGTTACACGGCCATCGAAAAAATTGTGGTACAGGTTACGAGGCCGGGTGTGTCATTTAGATGAGACGCTGTTACGACACGTTTGTGGGTTTTCGCTGAACGATATTGAAGATGGGCATCACGATTTTAGTGTGACTACGTACTGGAAACAGTTAACTGACTTGGATGTGTACGATCCACACATCGTATCCAATGCAGAAATAGTGCAAGCGGAATTTAAGCTGCTGCATAAATTCATCTGTGGATCAGTTTTTGGCAAGCGACAAAGTACAAAATGTTTGACCAAAGAGCTTTTCCTGTTATGGTGCATCGAGCATGGACATACGCCAAACATGTTCAATTATGTTGGTAGAACGTTGATCGAATTACAAGGGAGACAGGGGAGCAGCCTTGGAATGGGTTATATAGCAACTGCAATAGTTCGGTCGGGTAGCATTGATCTTAGTGACCTTGAGATGCTGAATTATCACTATTTCGATGTACCATACCTGACACGGTGTGAGATTATAGATGATCAAACAAGCAGGTTGCTATGAGATCCAGGAACGCGTAGAGCATTGAAGCGTAGGTGGGGAGCGGGAGAGGCTAGTTCAGAAGGTCACGGTCGGCAAAGACTGCTGCTCGAGAATCTTGGGCAACACAGGCAAGCACAACAGCAGAGAGGCCCTCACCAGGCAAACCAACAACACTGGCAACCTGATTTGGGCACGATACACCAACTCATGATTGCAAACCAACGCAGAACAGAGCACCTCATCATTCAACACCAGCCGAACAACACGCGCAGCGATTGACCGCAATGCAAAGAACAAATGCATCATGTGAATGAAGAATTAGTAGATCTGAATGCGAGTGCTTCTGATGATTGACGAGCAAACCGGAATACATGATGAACAAATGGGAGAAGGCATGGCGGTATGAGGACTTAAAGTGCCATCTCCACCACATTTGGTGGTGGCGACTCCTGACGGATGGCGCCGACGCCGCCACGTGGTCCCGCCGTGAATTGTTGAGGTATGACATTTGTTAATCTTCTAACTGTTGATTGTTGTAAGGTTCGAGTTATGCCGTTTGGTAACTACGTTGACGCTTGTACAATTAAATTTACAGACAATTTGTTCATTATTATGTTGTCATTGAATTTTCTGCAAAGCTTTTGACTTCTTCGATAATATCTTTACATTTTTTTTCCTGTTGTAGCTATATCTTTGAGTTGGTTGGTATTGAACGTGTTATTGTGAATACACATGCTAAGGAGCTTCAGGTGAGCTATTTAAATGCTTAAATATGAACTGCATGCTTCTATTCATGTTAGTGACATGACCTGTTGGTTTTTAGGCGCATCTTGCGTTCTTTCGCACCCTTTCCCGTGAGTGGGCTGTAGAATGTATGAAGGATCTGCTACTTGTTTATTGGAGGGGCAATCTGCAGGTAACGATTAGTGGTTGTAGTAGTCAGGACTTCTTGAATGGTCCTTTAGAATGCTAATAACTGTCCTACTGTGCAGGCTTGCAAGGAGTACGCTGAACAATTGGGTGTGGGCTCATGCATTAAACTCTTGGAGCAGTTTAAGTCCTATGAAGGATTGTATTTCTGTTTGGGTTTCTATTTGAGCTCCAAGTACCCTCGTTTTTCAATAACTGTACTGTTATGCTTTGTTCTTTTAGTCAGGAGACAATTAATGAATTATAGAGGCCAAATAATTCACTAACTTGACAACTTGAAAAGCATCCTCGTGTCACATGGTTTTTGGTGAGGCACATAGCTTCAATTTAGTGGACGAGGTCTCTGTAGTGTTATAGTTATTCTAGTCAAATTATCTCTTTTTAAAAGATTCATGTTGATATTTACGGTAGCATTTTAAACAATTATCTTCAAACTGTTCATGCAGTGATAGAAATTTCATTTGAACTACAACACCATATTATAGCCGTTACCATTTCATTTTGCTTTCAAGAAACCTGATGTTGGGATTTAATGCTAGTTATATGTGATTTATTTTCACAAAGACCTTCAAGGCTTCCAAAGAAATTGCATTAAACAAAACACATTTGGAAGTGAAACATTTCGCCATGGAAATATGCTAACATTGTTTGACACAAGTAACAACAATAAATATTAAGATTATTTCTATTGTTGTTATTTAACTTATTAATTATATTATTATTGGAATTATTATAAGTTCCTTGTTAGTAAATGTTTTATTGATTTTATTTCGATTATTATCATTCTTTGTTAAATAATATTGTTAAATTTATTCATGTAGATTATTAAAATTTATTATTATCATTATTACTAAATCCTTATTAATATTAAATATGATTATGATTATTATTGTTCTTTGTTATTTTTAGTTGCGATTATTATTATTATTATTATTATTATTCATGTTTGTTAGTATTTATAACATATTATAAAAATATATGATATTATTATTATTACGGTAACATTTAGCTAACAACCAAATGATAAATAATCAGGAAAATAATTTTTTAAATATGAATTATAAATACATAATTTCGAAAATTTAGTGTTAACAGCTGATTATTAAATTAATGCATAGTATTTATTGGTAATAATATTTAAATGAAGATGACGTGTAATTAAATGTCCATATCCTGGCATATTATGCATCTTCAATACTAAGCAACAGAGTTACATTTCGGCATGGCAGTCAGTATCATCAACGTAAATGCATTTGACGAAAGCAATAAAAGATGTGTAACCTATAACAACATTAATACGGTAGACTAAATCGTCAGGCATAAAAGCAAAAGGGAAATCTTCATTTATTATTGGCAAACATAATAATATTTTCAATACTACTTTTACAATTGCACATATAATGGTCCAAACTTAAGAAAGAAGTGATTGCTAACCCAATGTAAAGCAGTTCAGTTCATGTTTGTGTCACAGGATTATTCTTGTCATCAAACCTTTATGTGGAAAATAATGCTATTGACTAGAGTGGAGAATGCGTGAAACAGTGGAGAATGCGTGAAACGTTATGCCGTTCCAGGAACAAGTCGTATTGAATTGCAAACGCTGTCTGTCAAAGCTCAATGGGTCACATTGGTCATTTCACCAAACACACCTGGTAACAATTGAAGACATCGTTACTATACACTACACCAAGTGTCATATATAAGGCAGGTTCACAATGGCAATCATATGTTCTCGAAATACAACCCACATACTCGAAACATTTCCCGACATAAATGTTTCTTCTATCACAGAAAAGTTCAGAAAACGAACAAGTTCAACTTGCCTCCCCAAGGATAGAACCCTGGCTTCCTTCCTTCATGACGTTTCCAAAGCAGATTTCCATATCCAGGATGAACGAGTGTGCACTAACACAATCAGTAGACACGCCACAGCAGAGCGAGTGAAATTAATTATTATGACATGGTGATCGTGACGGTATATGGTGCTTAGTACTTACTATGTTATCAGAATCATGTTTAACACACACAAAACCTTTTCAAGACGAAGACAACTCGACGATGAGTCGGTGGACATTGAAGACCTAAACTGTTGATATCTTCCAAATTTGCAATTCCAAATGTCATTGCTTATCAACTAATAGATTTTCCACAATTAAAACACATCAACACCTAACGTGCAATTATACATGCCATTATACAACATAATTGAAATGATCAACAAAACGCGTTAGATAATTACCATAAGTAAATCAGTCATGCGCATTGCAGGTGGGATATCAATACCCACATTGTGTTCACTTCTTCCTGTAGCATTCTCCTAACATGAAAAATGATTTAGAGTTTAATAACATATTACAGAGATACAATATTTATAACCATCGCGTGAAGTAGTTCAACCAAACAATACCATAGGAGTTGGAAAATGATGATTCTGACTGTATAACCTTGTTGACGTATCCATTACAACACTTGTACGCTGCATAATAATATTGTCATATCCAACTTTCGGTTCAGCCAATATGACATTGATTCAATTCCATGAATGCAATAAGATAATGTTAGAAGTTGAACCTGAGAATTTTGGAGGTGCTCGTCATGACTGGAACACAAAGGTACATGCCCCTTACAAATTCCAACTGTCTATAACATGGTTTTCCTCATAAGCAATCAAATCCAAATTAGTTGTTCACAAAATCGACCAACACTACCAAACATTATCAGAAGACAGATTGCAAACCTGATGTTGGTGGAATGTGGGAGCCCATCTGCTGCAGACATTGTGGGTTTGTTGGGAAGTATCCGCAGATTCCTGAATACAATCATTTACGCTACATTAAGGTCACATAATAATTCTTTAATTTGTATACGTCATTTCAGTCCAATATTACCATAAGTTATACCTGAGTGGTGGAAAGGGTGAACGGGGTCGAGTCATCCACATTTGTTAAAGTCTTGGACTTCTTCGCATTCTTCCTCTTCTTTGATATTTTTTCTAGTCCACTCCTCAATCTCTTACTTGATCTTGACTTTGTCCTCATTTTCATACCTCGTATGTCATTCATGTCCCCAGAATGGTTCTCAGGTTCATTCAACACATTTGTTGGCATAGGTGAACGCGAGCGTTGGCTTAACTCATGCTCGTCAGCTATATGGTTCTCTTCATTATGATATTCCTCACTGTGCAATGTCTCATCAACCATCTTCAACATGTTCAACAAATTATCTTTAACAACTTGAAACGTATCTCTCCTCTTTGCGGCCCTTGTCACCAATCGCATGCTTAATGTACACAACTCTTTATACCAAATAGTTGGCAGCTCGCACAAATGATCATGAGTATCATTGGCGGTGGACTCCATATGTGGAACCGTCCAACTTTTTTCTTTCCTTTTCCACCTTTTCATAATATACTTGGTTGGGATTGTCGAAATATTCTTCAAGCTATACACCTTCAACACATGCTGGCATAAAATGCCAGCAAACTCGAACTTCCCACAACTACAATGGACGTCATCATTGCACAAGTCATAGCTAACCAAATGGGAGTAGCTCTTCCCGGCCCAACTAATCTTATATTTCTCAACTATTCCATCCTCACAGCTAAGAGTGAAACTGTAATCATGACAATGATTCCATTCATCTTGGAACCATTTAAACACTTCTGGCATGTACACAGTTGATGCATGCTGTAAAATTCTGACCGGTGCTGACAAAGTTGGCTTGCTCGCATTACTTTTGAAATCAGCTTTTAACTCCTCATATCGATTTACCATCAATCAGCATTGGAAGTGATTAAAAATTGTATCAAGTTATGCTGGTAACTAACATACCTCTTGATCAAACTGTTCATACTCTCACTACGTTGCGTCATCATCATGTCTGCACAAAAAGTTTTCCGCCCATACACCAAAGCCCATTTTTCCTTAATGCCAAACAAACGTTTCAACCAGTCATTACTGTGAAGTTCATATTTTTCCAACATCTGCGCCCATGCGACGCAGAAATCTTCTTCTTCGTCATACTCATAGATGCAGGCGTTAAAATCCCTAGCGAACTCCTTAAACTTAGAAAATATACCACCCAAATGAATGGCCGCATTTTGGTAAATGTGCCAAATACAAAGTCGATGATGAGTATTTGGCCATGTTGACGCTAATGTCTTTGCCATTGCGGCATCTTGATCTGTCAGAATCGTGGTGGGCGTTTTCTCAGACATCGCTCTCTAAAATGTGTTAAACAACCATTCAAATGTTAGCGCAGTTTCATCATAAAGGAGTGCACCACCAAAAATTGTTGTTTGCTTATAATGGTTGATACCGACAAACAAACCAAGTGGACGACCCTCACCATTCTTCTTGTATGTCGTATCGAAGTAAACAACATCACCAAAATCTAAGTAGTCGTTCCTCATCTTCCCATCACACCAAAATATGTTACTTATCAAATCATCTTCGTCCACTTGAATGGCATAGAAGAAATTCGAATCTTCCACCTGCATCTTATACAAATATGCCAACAGCTCACGTGCGTCTCCCCGTTTCATGCCTCCAGTTCGTTTAGACCTCAAATAATTCCAGAATCATCCTAATGAAACCAACATTATCTCTACCACCGCTTGTCTCACCATAAGATCATGCGATTGTTTGATCGAATTCCCACATCATTGGCCATTTCAATGTTCATAGTCGCGACTGCAGATATCTTCCTGTGACTCCTATGCAAATGTGTTTTGTTTGGTGATGAAAGGTAGTGGTTGTGATCCTCAACAAACTCAATCACTTCAAATTTCCCAGTTTGCACGCTATGCACTTTCATTCTTGCCTCACAACCAAATCTTGTTTCTGCACGTGGGGCTCTTACATACAAATCTCTTTTGTCGGCCATCCTTTTCCCTTCAGCACTGCAAAAAAAAGGCCTACAAATCAACTTCCCACCTTTGTCATTGTAACTTTTGCTTCTTCTAATTCCGAATCCCACTTGCTTCGCATAAGTTAAATAAGAATGATAAGCATCTGCTTCTGTCTCGAACTGCATCCCAATACTCAGAACTAACTCTCTTCCAACTAAGCGCCTTCCGCTCATATCGTAACTCGGTTTGCACATCCATCTTCATTGTTACCCTGCTCGTTATCACTTTCATAATTTAAACGGCGGTATGGCGTCGATGTACCTTCCATTTTGACACCTGCATCAAAAAAATTGCAGCACCATTATGATCACATATAGTTATTCAGACAACCAGACACGACCTTATACAACAACATAGCATTGGTGTCTTGATTTTGGGGGCCATCCATGTATCAAGTCATTGCTGAATGAGATAAACCAAACTTAGTTGCCCATGCTAAGTTGTTTCAAATTTTAAAACACATATTGAAACTCTTACATGAACTACAATTGAATGCTTACCAAATCAACCGACAAACATTCATTACAACATATAGCCAAGGCACTTGATAATAAGTAGGAAACCATAATTATTCAACTAAACTAACAACAGCCATCTCATATACAACACAGTATACTTCAACTATCGCATATTACTTTCCACAAACAGAAACATTGCAGTATTTATTCACATAGAGAATTTATTAACCGATCGACAAACAACGAGAGACATTGCGGTAATAATAATGAAAAAGTTCAAAGAACATTATGAATTCACGTAACAACAAACAATGAAACATTGCAATATTTAATAACAAAAAGTATTTATTAAGACAAGAACAAACAACGGTTGAATGACATTGCAAAGATTTATTAACGAGACAATATTTATTAACGTAACAACTAATAATGTATACATTGCAGTATTTAATAACTCAAATAGTATTTATTAATGTAACAACTCACAACTGTTAATTAATGTAAACTGCTTTAATTAAGCTGAACATGCTCGTGTTTATGAACACAAACGATAATTTATATACGTAAACTTTCCAAGATTTTAAACCAGTTGTTATTAATAGAAACATTCCACATATATCACATTGAAAACCAAAACGTAAATTAGATAGAAAGAAGTTATAATCAGAAGCAGAACATAAAGCACAACGTTTCTTTCACCACCTGCTTCTAAATTTCAAATATGACAACACAGACAATTTCCAAGTTTGTGCAGAACATTCACAAATGGATTTAACTTTTTACATCTGAGCAAATTGCTGAAAGCTATAAAAGATGTCTGAAAACAACGAAGGTTGGTGGAGAAGAAGATGCTCTGGCTTTTAAATGAACAGTAACAACGTTTCTTAAAATTATATTACCTTATTAGTGGATTGGCGAATTGCTTGTGATAATTAATTGGAAAAGACAAGTGTTTCCGAGAATCATGATTGTTAATAAATGCTGCTGAATTTTTCATATTCTATATGTTTATTAATAAGAATTATAAAACTTATTCAATTACATCAATAACGACGACAAATAATAAAACCGGATTTATTAATGTTATGACTAATAATACACATTTGAAATTCAATTAATATATTTATTAATCATCGTCATATAGTAATGTACAAACCTAATCATAATTGTGACATAAATACTAATAATAATAATAATAAATTTAATAATATTAATCATTATAATAATTTCTTAAATAAAATAAGATAATCATAAAATAATAATAATAATCATAAACTAATAATAATAATAATAATAATAATAATAATAATAATAATAATAATAATATCAAATATAATAATAAAGATAATTAATGTAATGAATAACAAATTTGAATAAATAGTAATAATTCATTTCTATACTAAGAGATACAAATAACAATAATAATAATATAATTAAAATAACTAGTTTATTTAATTTGATGAATAACATTAATAATAAAATCCAGTTATAATAAGATGATAATAATAATAATAACAAAAAATAATATTTATGATTATCAAAAGATTTCGATAGTAATAGAAATTAATATAATGATTTTATGTAATTATCGATGGACACATAATAATTATAATTATAATACTAATCAACATAATAATAAAATAAGAACAATAATAACAATAATACTAATACTTAGACATAATAATAACAAATTTGAATAAATAGTAACTAATATTTTGAATGCTAATAAATACACATAACAACAAAGAATAATAATTACAAAATTATTTTTAATGCTTTGTTGTCGCTAGGCGACGACGCGTCATCTCTAGCTATGTTGCTGAAAAATTTGTTGCTTAGGCAACCACGTCGCCTCTAGCGATTACGCCTCACATTTCATTGTCCTGCAAGACAAGAGGTCGCCTCAGCGATCTGCGCTATAACGCTATTGTCGCTAGGCATTCTTGGTCTCCTAGCGATCCAAATGAAGGCTCCCGTCGCTAGATAGACAACGCATCCTCTAGCGACCCATGCTAAAGATCGCCGCCGCTAGGCGACTCCTCCTCTAGCAGCGACTTATTATTATATATTTTATATATACTAATAAGTATATAAACTAAAGCAACAAAATTATAAAACATATAAAATTAAAAGAATGATTATATTACTAAGATAACTTAATTTAATCATAATAAAACATAATTATTCATAATAAGCAAGATTTCGATAGTAATAGAAATTAATATAATGATTTTATGTAATTATCAGATGGACACATAATAATTATAATAATAATAATAATTATAATACTAATAAACGTAATAATAAAAATAAGAACAATAATAACAATAATACTATTACTTAGACATAATAATAACAAATTTGAAAAAATAGTAACTAATATTTTGAATGCTAATAAATACACATAACAATAGTAATAATATTTACAAAATTATTTTTAATGCTCTGTTGTCGCTAGGGTGACGTCGTGTCGCCCTAGCTATGTTGCCTGAAAGGCTGTTGTCGCTAGGGCAACCACGCGTCGCCCTAGCGATTCTGCCTCACATGTAGCGCCCCCTCACCGTAGGGGTACATATCGGGAAACCCAAAGGTTGCTCCGACACGTATCCCACAATAAGGGTGCACTACCAGAACATTATCCAATAATATCCACAAGGCATTGCAATAAGTAAAACCATAAAATATCACAATAGCAGAAATCAGTAAATTTGAATCCAAAATAATAATCATCTGGTACAGTCATCCAATATCAGAATAGACAAGTCTATCAGTCTCCTAACAAAACCAAAAAGGAAACTGATACAAACATCTATCCTAAGTCATCCTCAAAAGCTAACCCAGTTGACCGACCTGTGTGCCATCAAGCGTCCTTGCCAAAGCATACTTGCGGCGGAAGGAATGTCTTCGGCTAGGAGTCTACTCTATCATCCCGAAAATGGGTTGTAATTTTGGGTGAGTTTATGAACTTCGGTGAGAAACCATCATCGATGGTTCACTCAAATCATGCATTACATAAATTGCGTACAACACGACACGATAATATCAATTAACGATATTATATAACGATTATACGATGTCTATATCGATTATGCGATGACGATAATAATATTACGGTAGCTTAATGCAGATTCACATATTACATCACAATATCTGATAAATCATGGCATCACACGCTCGAAGAATCGTCACACAATTTAACAATTCAATCACCATGTATATAATGCATATGAGACTATTTCCGATTATTCAAGATTGTGCCCAAGTGCTCGATCGGTGTTCGATGGGGGCGACGCCGTGATTTCTCCCTGCTAAGCCCTGACGATGCGATGTTCGAGCTCGAGGCTCTTTTCAGTGATAATAGCAACTTGGGACACGTCCATTATCTGATCATGCATTTATGAATGCAGTGCAATGTTCAGTAATTAAGTATTCAGTGATTCAGTCAATTTACAGTATATGGCTATAAAGCCCAAGATATCGCCTCGATGTCATGCAAAGGATCGGTTCGATTCTGATAAAGCATGCAATTCAATCCAATAAATTTTAGTAATCATGAAATTGTCCAGTACAATTCAGTAGTAGCATGCAATTCGATCCTAATCACGTCAGTAATCATACAGTTCACCTTTGCAAGTAATTCATACAGAGCATATAAACAATCAGGAATTTGAGAAACCAACTAGGTTACTCACCTGTAACTTTCGAGCTACTGCCTGGAAGTCCCAGCAATATCCGTGGGACGACGGTCCAACGGTGCCTCTATAACAGTAAAATATAAACCATTACTAATTGCCCAATTAAACAGTTCAGTAATGCATATGTCTCTGTGAAATGATGTACGATGCATGTTCACGATTTTCCGGTGTTAAATCCCAATTTCGGTACTTTAAGTTCAATCCTATCTCTTTGTTCAATGGGTCGACAATTATTTGATCCATTCCTAAAATCCAGTCAATTTTCCTCAATTCGAATCCCTTATAGCCATTTCCTATATATCGGGTCAAAACCTCAATTACAAATCCCAATCAAAACTCCAATAGTCTCAATTTGCCACTTAGGTCACATTATAAATTCTAATTGACCTTAATTCCCTATAATTCGATACCATTTAGATCAATTCAAATTCCTACATTTATCCTCAATTGTAGACCTCTTTCCCTAGTTCATAACAAATCTGGAATCGCCTCAATCGGAGGTCTACACCAAAAGTTATGCCCAATAAATCAATTTTAATCCAATGGAACAGTCCCTCTCGCCATGCATCGCGTCTCTCATTGCGGCGCGAAAAAGCTCGCTTCGCCATGAACGACGCGTCCCCGCACGCCATGAGGCGAGGCAAGCACGCCACAAGCGTCATGAATAAATGACGCCGCGCGGCGTGACGAATAAATATTCGTTGTCGTCTGCGCGCGGCAGAGTCAGCGCGGCGTGTAATTCCGCCATCTTCTCCGATCGTTTCTCACTCTAAAACCACCATTAAAACACTTTAGCTACTCAAATCAACTCTAATAAATACCATAAATGCAGTAGAATCCATTAATAACAACATAAATGCCATAAAACTTACCAAATCACAGATCGATCCACAAATCTCCCAAAACCACCGTAACCCTAAAAATCCTTCAAAACCCACGATCAAACACTCTCCAAGCTTCTAACCTTCACCAATCACCATAGACAAGTTAGACTAACACAATAAGGAAGAAGCCATAAGAAGAAATCGAAGGATCTCACCGATGGAAGAAGAATCGAATCACCATAGAGGGAGAGAAGAAGAAACGAAATGCCTTAGGAAAATAATCCCAATTTTTCCAAACCTAGCTATTTATAGGCATAGGTCTCCAAATCAGTCCAAATTCCAGTCTCTAAATTTCAATGACTCAACACATTTATTTCTTATAAGTAAAAATCCTAATTTTTCCATCACCATTGGACAGTTCTTTCGAGATTATACTGATCAATCGATCGATCGCCCAAATATTTCCGGTCCGGGCGATTTCTCCCGAATTTCCTAGAAATTTCCTATAATCCACTATCAAATACCAGTCACTCGTAACCAATATAAAATCAATCATTTGAACCCAAAAACTCAAATTCCTCAATTAATCATATTCTAGTCAGTTCAGCTAGTTCACAATTTGATCAGTTCACAAACCAGTCACTTCAGTCAATTTCAATTCACAATTAAATACCAGAAAATCATGAATGCATGTACCTATGAATATATGCATATGCAGCAAACCAGTTCCTCTATAATTAGAGGCCAGTAGCATACTCAGTCAGTAAATACAGTAAAACCGATCATTTAGTCCCGATATTATCATAATACCCTTGCTGACAGTAACGGGATGTTACAATTCACCCCTCCTTATAAAAATTTCGTCCTCGAAATTTCATATATAGTGAATCAAAAGGACAGGAGAATTTATCCGCTCTTTTCTATCCTGATTCTCACTCATATCTTTATAATTTTTCGCAATCCATACATTCAGTACCAGAAACACATTTATCATATCTTACTACTGTTTTTTAATTCAGTCCATAGAACCACTTTACCAATCTATTTTTCACGACGGTCACATAGAGGCTATCTAATAACAAATTTAGTTCCTTATCGATTAGACTCATTGACATGAACTGGGATCGTTCAATCCCTTTTTCAGATTCAATTCACTTATCATCATTAACTCAAGTCAATCATAGTCTTCGCCTATGTTTAGGCAATTTCAACGGACTCTAAGGACATCAGTCTCACATTTGTCTCAACAGTCACACCTATAATTATCCCCACACTTAACTGTTCGATTTCACACTCTCAACCTTTTATTACTCTTTCGGTACATTCTTGTTGAAACACAACGTTTCGATGGATCTTAGAGATTTCTCTAACAGTCTCTTTTGGCGGCAAAATACACACTTCACAAGATAGTCATAAATATCATTTTCTTAAAAATTGACTTCCATTTAAAATTCTCAATACGGTTTGCAATTTTCTGAATCGCCAATTTGTTTTGCCAGTCCTATTTATACACCATTAATTTGGAATTCCTATAACTCATACTACTTTCTTTTTGCCCTATACCAATTTGACAATTATCATTTAACAATAACACATTTATACACTATTGAATTTCTGCCCAATCCATTTAATTTCATACTTGTCTTAACTTTACGACTACTCAATCCTTTAATCTTTTTCGCGAATCATTCAAATTCTCAAAATATCTCGATCATCATTGATTTGCATATCCATGGACATATCCATAAAATTTTATATAATTAATGGTCCCACGCTTTTGATGACACCACAATTTCGGATAATCAATCACAGTACAGTCTACGACATTATACTTGTCCTTAGATACGTTAAATCACATTGCACTATATCAACTAATTCCTCATAACCTTTACGGGGACATTCCACTAAATATTGCCAAATCTCCAATTTAAAACATTGTGATTAATAATGAAGCGGTCAGCTTCTCAAATATCTCTTTCACAATTATCAATCATACTTTTTACACATTTTCCTCGAACATTTGTCAAAGCTAAGGCCAGAAATCTTTGAAAATTTCTGGATGGATCCAAAGACTCAGTAAATTCTCAATAACTCCAAATTCAACACATATATTCCTCATACCCATAGTTAATTTTTATAACTCTCTAAAGATCGATTATCTCCAATGAGAAACATTGTTCTCATAACTTTCTCAGTTTCATCATAACACATTCTGACACATGTTCCTTTACTCAAATTTTCCTTTTCGGTTCAGTAAACCTATTACACAGTCGAATTCCTTACGTTAACACAATGCACATTTCCTCAGTAACAGAGTCCACCTCTCACACTTGAGTTCCACTAGAATCAGGTCTCCCAATAACGACTTTTATTCACTTCAATTTATTTCCAGTTTATCCATTTGTTGCTAAATTCTTTAGTCATCATCATCCGATCAAATCCGGTATCCACTACGACCTCAGGACACTGTGTGCACAATCAATCAGTCCATCCACAAAATCACATCTATCTTCCTATACAGAGGTGTACTCACCTCTAACCCTAACTGTAACCTTTCTCTATCCACATGCGATCTATCTGTCAATGCGATGCAATGCAAGACAATGAAAAGGATAAGTGGATCCAAGATCTAACAATGCATATGCTTCAAACCGTAAATTAGAAGCATACCCATGACAAGATCCGGGAATCCAGGTCTCCCGCCGAAGTCATGGCATAGACCACGCCCGAGATCGCCGTCACGCTTTCAGTCCTTCGGCCTCAATGCAGATCCCTCTGTTTGACCTCGGCCTCGGCCTCTCCATCCGGATCCACTTCCACGGTTCTGCTGTGCCGGGGTATTGCTACCAGATCTTCCAGTCATGGCAGACTGGGCTCCCACAGTCTCGGGGCAATTCCTCACTAGGTGGTCCATCGAACCGCACCTCAAGCAGGCTCTAGATAACCATCGGCACTCTCCACTGTGCCTCTTGCTACAATGCTCACATAGAGGAATAGACTGCCCTGAACCTCTAACACCGCCTCTGTCACTACCAGTCTGTGCAAAGTTATCTCTCTGCCCATGAACTATCTGTCTAGCCCCTCTTGCGGATCTGAAGGGCCTACTCTGACGTTTGTTGTACTCTCTGCCAGCATTTCCCTGACTATCACTAGATCTCTTATGACGGGTCCCCTGACCCATCTCGCCACTGTCACTCGTCAAAAAATGCTATCCTCTTCTTCGCAGACCCTCACCAATGAAATTGCCCATGTCAGACCTGGCCAAAAGGGTACGGATCTCCAGATTGAGTCTGCCCTCAAAACGTCGACACTTGTTAGCCTCAAAAGCCACCAGTGAAGAAGCGTAAACTAACAACTCGTTGAACCGCACCTCATAGTCGGCCACGGTCAACTGCCCCTGTCTCAGCTCTAGGAACTCTTGTAATTTCATGTCCAGATAAATCTTGGGCATGAAATTGTCCTTGAACGCCCTCAGAAAGTCAGTCCATGTCAATGTGCAAGTGCGGTGTGGTACCGCTCGAACAGTCTTCCACCACTGATATGCAGAACCCTGTAACAGAGAAACCGCGTAGTCGAAACGCTCATCCGGTTCACAGTCCATCTGATCGAGGACTCTCTCAGTCCTCTCTAGCCATCCCTCAGCCTCCGCAGGGTCGGTGCTACCATAAAAGTCAACCGCCCCTATTTTCGCAGTAGATCATATCTCCGTTCCGGTCTCGCAGAACTCGAGGAGGCAACTCCTCTGAATGAGGCATCGGAGACTCCCTACTAGCTCCTACCGATTCCAGGTCAGCTGGTAACTCAACTCGATCTCCCAAAGACGGATGACCTAAAATGCAGAAGAAATTCGATCGCCCACTATCCTTTCCGAAATTCCAACTTAAATTTCACTAATCCCAAAAGATGCCAAACCATGCTCTGATACCACTAAATGTAACGCCTCACCGTAGGGTACATATCGAAACCCAAGGTCGCCCGACACGTATCCCACAATAAGGGTGCACTACCGTAACATTATCCAATAATATCCACAAGGCATCGCAATAAGTAAAGCCATAAAATATCACAATAGCGTAAATCAAGAATTTGAATCCAAAATAATAATCATCCTGCATACTCATCCAATGTCAAAATAGACAAGTCTATCGCCTCTAACAAAACCAAAAGGAAACCGATACAAGCATCTATCCTAAGTCATCCTCAAAAGCTAACCCAAATGACCGACTGCAGGTGCCATCGCGTCCCTTGCCAAAGCAGCCGCACGCGGCAGAAGGAATGTCTTCTGAGCTAGAGTCTACTCTATCACCCGAAAAATAGGTTGCAATTTTGGGTGAGTTTATGCGAACTCGGTGAGAAACCATCATCGATGGTTCACTAAATCATGCATTACGCAAATTATGCATAAACAGACGACACAAGAATATCAATTAACAAGATATATAACAAAGGTACGATAGTCTATATCGATTACAAGATATCGATAATAATATTACAAAGAGCTTAGCAGTTCCACGATATTACATCACAATATACAAGAAATCATGGCATCACACAGCCAAGAATCGTCACACAATTTAACAATTCAATCGGTCATGTATATAATGCATATGAGACTCTTTTCGATTATTCGAATGTGCCCAAGTGCTCGATCGAGGTTCGATGGGGGCGCGCGTGATTTCTTCCCTCGCTAAGCCCTGACAAGATCAAAGGTTCAACTCGAGGCTCTTTTCGGATAATAGCAACTTGGGACACGCCCATTATCGATCATGCATTTATGCATGCAAAGTGCAATGTTCAAGAATTCAAGATTCATGATTCACCAATTTACAAGATATGGATATAAAGCCCAAGATATCGCCTCCCAAATCACGCAGGATCCGCCAGCTTTCTGATAAAAGCATGCAAATCAATCCAATAAATTTCATAATCATGAAATTGTCCACCCAATTCAAGAGTAGCATGCAATTCGATCCTAATCACGTCAGTAATCATACAGTTCACCTTTGCAAGTAATTCATACAGAGCATATAAACAATCAGGAATTTGAGAAACCAACTAGGTTACTCACCTGTAACTTTCGAGCTACTGCCTGGAAGTCCCAGCAATATCCGTGGAAGACGGTCCAACGGTGCCTATATAATAGTAAAATATAAACCATTACTAATTGCCCAATTAAACAGTTCAGTAATGCATATGTCTCTGTGAAATGATGTACGATGCATGTTCACGATTTTTCGGTGTTAAATCCCAATTTCGGTACTTTAAGCTCAATCCTATCTCCTTGTTCAATGGGTCGACAATTATTTGATCCATTCCTAAAATCCAGTCAATTTTCCTCAATTCGAATCTCTTATAGCCATTTCCTATATATCGGGTCAAAACCTCAATTACAAATCCCAATCAAAACTCCAATAGTCTCAATTTGCCACTTAGGTCACATTATGAATTCTAATTGACCTTAATTCCCTATAATTCGATACCATTTAGATCAATTCAAATTCCTACATTTATCCTCAATTGTAGACCTCTTTCCCTAGTTCATAACAAATCTGGAATCGCCTCAATCGGAGGTCTACACCAAAAGTTATGCCCAATAAATCAATTTTAATCCAATGGAACAGTCCCTCTCGCCGCGGCATCGCGTCTCTCGCCGCGGCGCAGAAAAGCTCGCTCGCAGCGGCGAACGACGCGTCCTGGCACGCCGTGAGGCGAGGGCAGCACGCCGCGGCGTCATGAATAAATGACGCTCGCCGCGGCGTCCACGCACGCTCGCCGCGGCGGACGAATAAATATTCGTTGGCGTCTGGCGCGCGCGCAGGCCGCGGCGTGCGGCGAATTCCACCATCTTCTCCGATCGTTTCTCACTCTAAAACCACCATTAAAACACTTTAGCTACTCAAATCAACTCTAATAAATACCATAAATGCAGTAGAATCCATTAATAACAACATAAATGCCATAAAACTTACCAAATCACAGATCGATCCACAAATCTCCCAAAACCACCGTAACCCTAAAAATCCTTCAAAACCCACGATCAAACACTCTCCAAGCTTCTAACCTTCACCAATCACCATAGACAAGTTAGACTAACACAATAAGGAAGAAGCCATAAGAAGAAATCGAAGGATCTCACAGATGGAAGAAGAATCGAATCACCGTAGAGGGAGAGAAGAAGAAACGAAATGCCTTAGGAAAATAATCCCAATTTTTCCAAACCTAGCTATTTATAGGCATAGGTCTCCAAATCAGTCCAAATTCCAGTTTCTAAATTTCAATGACTCAACACATTTATTTCTTATAAGTAAAAATCCTAATTTTTCCATCACCATTGACGATTCTTTCAAGATTATACAATCAATCGATCGATCGCCAAATATTTCCGGTTCGGGCGATTTCTCCCGAATTTCCCAGAAATTTCCTATAATCCACTATCAAATACCAATCACTCGTAACCAATATAAAATCAATCATTTGAACCCAAAAACTCAAATTCCTCAATTAATCATATTCCATCGATTCGATCGGCCACAATTTGATCAGTTCACAAACCAATCACTTCATCAATTTCAATTCACAATTAAATACCGAAAATCATGATCGCATGTACCTATGAATATATGCATATCGCAAGAAACCGCCTCTATAATTAGAGGCCATAGCATACTCAACAAGAATACAAGAAACCGATCATTCAAATCCCGATATAACCATAATACCTTCTTGCGACAAGAACGGATGTTACATCACAGTCGTTGTCTCACGGGCGACGGTCGCCTTAGCGATCTTCGCTGAAGGCGCTTATCGCTAGGCAACTCATCGCTTGCCTTAGCGATCCGGCCTATAAGGTTGTTGTCGTTAGGGCGGTGACGCGTCGCCCTAGCGATCCAAATGAAGGCTCCGTCGCTAGATGACAACGCGTCATACTAGCGACCCAGCACTAACAAATTTTTACACGCTAGTAGGCGACTCCTCCTACTAGCGAAATTGCTTATTATATATTTTATATATACTAATAAGCATATAAACTAAAGCGACAAAATTATAAAACATATAAAATTAAAAGAATGATTATATTACTAAGATAACTTTTAATCATAATAAAAACATAATTATTCATAATAAGCAATTATATAACATGTATAACAAATAAAGATATATGCATTTTATCATTATAAAGAATACAAATTAAATTATTCACCGTTAAATTTTATAATCATGAAGAATATGATAATAGTAACAATAATTATTAATTATAATACTAAGATAATAATAGTAATAAAACTACTAATAATTAAATGATTATATTTATAATCAAAATCATAATTATCTTATTAATAATGCTCACATTAATCATGATAAGGATAATAGTAATTATAATAAAAATAATTGAATTAAGTATAATTTATTATGCAATGAAGAGATCATAATAATGACAATAATAACCAATATAATGATAATAATAATAATATTTAGTTTATTCATATTTATTATTACATTTTGATAATAATAACAAAATAATAATAAATTATTAATAATTATTAATCGTGATAATTATCAACTCCTATTATTATGAGCATTATATTTATTGTTATGGTTATAATTAATTTTAAATTATTATTAAAATTACGAAGAATTATAAGCATTATTATAATAGCATTTATAAAACATTTTGATTTCAATGAAGACTAAGACGCTCTTCTTCCGGATAATAATAATTATAATAGCATTATTAATACATTTTCAAATCAACATTCGAATGGTGGCTCTTCTTCCATTTAAAAACACGGCCTCAGTAAAAAATGGTGGGACCCACAGTCGCATGAAAAAGCGTGCGCCTCTCCAATTTTCATAGCAAACTGACGTCGTTTGAAAACTTGGACAGGGTTGGACAGGGTAACTTGGACAGGTGATCTGTACTCCTTGTTCTCACCTTGCCACCAGCTAGCTTCGTGCCTTTTTAATTATTATTTTTTGTACCCAAGCCAAACTTAAAAGTTGTCTTGCTTTGTTAGGTGTAAAGAGCTCCTATTTTGTGACTTTTAGCTCTCATTGTCCAAATTCAATATTTGCCTAAAATTAAAATAAATAATTCTTAATTAGTACAATTTAAACATTAAATGAACAATAATTTAACACATTATATATCAAAAATTAATACAAAATGCTCATTAACACACGTCATGGTTGGCAATGGACAATCACTAGTTTGTGAGGGCTATTGTCCACAGGTCAAGTTGACATTAGGTGAGGAGGACTTCCTCATTGATTTTTATGTCCTCAAATTGCAGGGAGCAGATGTTGCATTGGGGGTTCAGTGGATGGCTTTGTTGGGTAGAATCACCACTGATTGTCAACAACTCACAATGGAATTCACCTACAATGGCCGTGATATCAAATTACAAGGTGACATTCCTCACAGAGTGGATGAAGTTCAGTTGCATCAACTTCATCGGATGAAAACGACGGGAGGCATAGCTCAATGTTTTCAACTGCTATCCATGTCAGCTGCGCCATCGGAGTCTTTAGAGGTACATTCTAACTCATCTCTTTTGAATACATTTCTTGATTCGTTCGTGGATGTGTTTGTGGAACCCACTTCTCTACCACCTAATCGACCCATTAACCACCATATACACCTACTACCTAATACCAATCCTGTCAACATGAAACCTTATCGGTACCCCCATAACCACAAAACTGAAATTGAGAAACTTGTTTTATAGATGTTAAATTCAGGTGTTATTAGACACAGTTACAACCTTTTTTCATCACCTGTCCTTTTGGTTGGCAAGAAGGATGGTACTTGACGCTTTTGCGTTGATTATCAAGCCTTAAACCAAGTCACTATTAAAGACAAGTTTCTCATTCTAACCGTCGATGAATTGCTTGGGGCAACAGTTTTTTTTCCAAAATTGACCTCCGAGCTGGTTATCACCAAATAAGGGTTCACAACCATGACATTCACAAAACCGCATTTCGCACTCATGATGGTCATTACGAATTTCTCGTAATGCCTTTCAGCTTGACCAATGCCCCTTCCACATTTCAAGCTGCTATAAACCTTACCTTCAAACCCTTCATTCGCAAATTTGTCATTGTTTTCTTCAATGATATACTCATTTCCAGTAAAACCTTGAAGGAACATTTACATCATTTAGAAATTGTCCTGCATTGTCTTCCCTCTAATTTATTTTTTGCCAAAAAATCTAAATGTTGATTTGCCTGTACCACCATAGATTATCTAGGCCACGTGATTTCCTCTAATGGTGTGAGACCCGATCCTCACAAAATTTCAGCCATCCAAAACTGGACAACACCATATAATCTCAAATCTCCACGTGGTTTTCTTGGTCTCACCAGTTTTTATCGAAAATTTGTATCCAACTATGCCTCTATCGCAAATCCCCTCACTAACCTTCTCAAGAAAGATAGTTTTCTTTGGTCTCACCAAACTCAACTAGCCTTTGACAATCTGAAACATGTACTGATCACCACTCCCATTTTAGCCTTGCCCAATTTTTCCCTTCCATTTCAGATCCATAAAGATGCATCCAGTACTAGCATAGGGACAGTTCTCTTACAAAACAGTCACCCTATTGCATACTTCAGTAAAAAGCTGAACCCTTCTCTTGCAAAATCATCCAAATATGTGCAGGAACTTTATGCTTTAACTTAAGCTATGGCTAATGGCGACAATATTTATTTGGTAACCAATTTACAATTGTCACAGACCACCACAACCTCGTTGATCTTCTATCTCAGCCTATACACACTCCTGACCAACATAAATTTCTTCTGAAACTCTTGGGTTACAATTTTGATATCCAATATCAGTCGGGTAAGACAAATGTTGTGGTCGATGCCTTATCTCGCCAACATCACTCCATTGCAGCTACCCAACCTGACAATACACACTTTCATGTTTTTTCTGTGCCTCTATTTGATATCATCAGTGACATTAAGAAAGAGGTTACCTCTGATCCCTATTATTCTGCCTTGTTACAAAAATATCCTTCCACAACTTCCACTCACTCTTTATCTCATGAGCACAATGGTATCGAATACAAACAACACTGAATTTGCCTCAACCGAACCTCCCCTCTCATTCCCAAAATACTTTTTGAGTTCCACAACACTCCAATGGCAGGTCATGTAGGTATTTGTAAGACATTGAGCAAAATTTTCTCAACTTTCTATTGGGATGACATGGTAAGTTCCATAAAGAAGCATATTTTTATCTTTCACATCTGCCAACAAACAAAGTATAACATTTCTAAACCATTGGGTACATTACAACTGCTACCCATTCCGCAAAATGTCTGGGAGGACCTCTCCATGGATTTCATCACAGGTTTACCCCCTTCAAATGGTTTTACATGTATTATGGTTGTAGTTGACAAGCTGTTCAAGTATGGCCACTTTGGGTTGTTGAAAACAGGTTTTACAGCTACCGTAGTTGCTTCACTATTCATTGAAATAGTGGTCAAGCATCACTCCTTTCCTAAGTGCATTGTCTCATATCGTGATCCCATCTTTCTGATTCATTTTTGGCAAGCCATTTTTCATTCCAGTGGCACAACCTTAGCAACTTCCAGCGTTTACCATCCGCAAACCGATGGTCAAACAGAGGTCTTAAATCGTTGTTTAGAGCAATATTTGAGAAGTTTTGTGATGAATCAACCCTCAGCATGGAGTAAATATTTGGTGTGGGCAGAATTGTGCTACAATACTTCATTTCGTTCAGCTATTGGCATGACACCTTTTCAAGCTGTGTTTGGCAAACCTCCTCCCACTCTGTCATCCTACTTACTGGGCTCCACTATTAATGAACCTGCAGATTCTTTCATGCACAACAGGGATCAATTACTGCAAACTTTGAAGACTAGACTATAGTAGGCTCAGTTACGCACGAAGAATCAAGTAGATAAGAAATGTATTGCTGCCTCTTTTGAACCTGGACAGTGGTGCTACGTCAAACTTCAACCTCACAAACAGCGGATCTTAGCTGGGCATCAGTTTTCGAAGTTGATCAAACGGTTTTATGGCCTCTTTGAAATCTTAAAACGTGTGGGAGAAGTGGCTTACAAGCTCTCACTACCCCAAGGTTGTCAAATCCATCCAATTTTTCATATTTTGGTTCTCCGACTCTGGCCTAACCTTGCTGCAGCTCCTATGCTAAACCCTCTTGTTACCTCTGTTGATAACAAACCCGTAATCTCTCCTTTGGCTGTTCTGAATTCTCGAACTATTAAGACTGGTAGTACTTGGACAAGGAAAATTTTGGTTTAATGGAATGACTTACCTTTGGAGGACACATCGTGGGAAAGCTTGGATGACTTCAGAAAATTATATCCAACTTTCAACCTTGAGGACAAGGTTGCTTTTGATGAGGTGGGTAATGATACAAATCCGATCACTAGCAATCCATCACGGCCCATTAAAAGCAGAATCTTGCCCAAGAAATTTTCAGACTTTGTCACAAATTAAGTAGATTTTAATATAGATATATTTTGGCAAAAAGGTACTGTTGGGATACCTTTTGTAATTTTGTTATAACAATATATATGTCTTAATGGAAATAGCGGAAGCAACAGTTGCTGCAATCATTTCGTATCTGCCTTCTCCTTCTCTCTTCTATCAATCTTCTTCTCTCATGGAGGACAACCACCTCTAGTTGGCAAACCTATCAACCACATTCATAAGACCGACCTATGAGCAACGCGAGGAAATAACGACATTTGTGATAAAAGCTGTACAGTTGTTTAGGAATTTCCACACACGACTTGTGTACATAAAAGCTACAAACAGAGCACTCATAGTAGACCGGACCAAAACAGAGCTCTCCGCATACTTCGCATAAAACTCCATTATCTTCCCTCATCTTCTCAACAGTGGACAAGGGATGTCTGTGAAGAGGAGGTTCAATCTGTTCCTGGGCTTCAGGGTTCGTGGTGGTGTTTGGAAGTTGTTTCAAGGTACAGGAGTAGTGCACTCCCCAATTACAACGTCCACAATCGTAGAGAAAACCTCTGCAAGGCTCGCCACAAGCTTCACAAGTTCTGGTGTTGGAGAAGACGAGAACTAGTGGGCAAGAGTGAGTAAAATGGTAGATCTATTAATTAGTCGTGTATAATTTATATTAAAATAATTTTATGAAAATTAATAAAATTTTTAAATATCGTTTATATCATAAGATATTTTATATAATTTTGTAATAATTGAAAATTTTAGAAATAAATAGAATATAAAAATTCATTTCTTTTATTAAAAATTATATATAGTAAATAAAGAGTTATTCCACCGTCAAGTAAATCAAATTAATTTAGATATTAGATATGTAACTATATCTACCTTAATCATCGATTACATAGTTCAATTAGATAAAAATTAGACATTTTAAGTTAATATATATCATATATAACTTAATTAAACATCTTAATTTAATAGTGCAAGTTTATATCATATTTATATTGGATAGAGGGTAAATAATTTCAAATATTGCGATTTTTTATTTTATGAAATACATTTCAACTATATTTTTAAGCAACATTAATACTATTTACTAATATCTATTATTAATATTACTTCCATCGATATCATATCGGTAAGTATAGTAATAGGTCGGATGAAGTTCAAATCTATCTACTCCCAAGTTCAGCTTGAAAATTTGTTTTCAAAGCTTGATCGATCTTGAGTTGTCAACTTTGAATAAATATTTTTTAATTTTTAAAATTAAAATGTTATTGCTTTTATTTTAAAATTGAAATATATTTAATGAATGGTTTTACGTGTGTTTGTGAAATGTGTGATAGAAGTGATAAGAAGATTGTAAAAAGAAAGCAATTCAATCACTCTTTTGGAAATGTAAGTAAATTTTATGGGGTTATATTTTATGGTTAAGCATTAAATTTTGAAATGTTTATTGGGTTTGTTTCAGGCAAGATCACGAGACAACAAGAAAGGACAGGGAGCCTGAAACAAGCATAACGATGCCTCCTAATGATAATTTAGATCAATAAATTGGAAGTTAAATTAGTAAGATAATACATTTAATGTTTCAAAATATTCAACCAATATTAGATCATTATAAAATCAACTAAAGATTGAATAAAATTAAAGAATTTAAAATATAATTGAAAAATAATATTTTTACCTATCGAATAATTTAAAGTTTAATTAAAATAATTATTACATAAATATTTATTTATTTATTTTAGTTTGCAAGAACTTATTAATTAATAAAATTATTTGGTCAATTAATAAATTGATCGATTTTTAACAATAAAAATTATTAAAGTAAATCAAACCGAAAAGTTAAAAACTAAATTGAAAAATTATACCAGCTAAACCGATTGAGTTTTTTTTTAAATTTAGATGATGCAAGGGTTTTAAGATTGAAATTGACGAATCACTCTTCTTTGGTGAAAGAATTTAGCTTCTCTTCCTTTTTATGGTTTTGTAATTTGTGCTCAGTTTCTATGACTAGTCTCATTGGATTCTCATGAATGTCCTACTTCATTGTCGACAATTAAATTTGCTCTTTTATATTAATTTTTATCATATGAATATGGCAAAATGCCATGAGTTTGGTCATATCATAAATTGAAAGTGTAGAAATTTTTGTTGAAAGGTTGCATATGAATAGATATAATTGTTGGGAAAGGAGGTGTCGGTCACGTAGCGACAACAAACCAGAACCAATAAACCTTTCCCTGAGTGAACAACTACAAACAATTCAAAAGAAAAACAGCATCCAACAAAGTCACCAATATACGAAATCAAGCAGCAAGAAATAAATAACACAGGCAATTTTTACGTGGAAAACCTCCCTCAATGTGAGAAAGGAAAAACTACGGGATCTAGTCCAGTAAAGAAAAACTCCACTATAATAAATCAAGTTACAGAGTTTTTCACCTCTAGATACAACTAGAGTCACCACTCAACTCAAAATACAACAATAATCATCAACAAGATGAAAAAATCAAAGAGTTGAGAACAATATCACCCTTAAAATTTCAGCAACTTCGACTGAAGATCAGGGCACCTTGGAGACCTCCAAATCCAATCTCCACCGTTAAGAATGAAGAACAACGAGAGAAGAACCTCTGGTTAAAATTTCAAGTCGATCCGACAAGAAATCACCATCCGATCGAAGGTTAGAAGATTACTGCGCAAAGTAGAAAAAAAATTCTTCTTCCTCTCTCTTATTCTCTACCGGCTACACTCACTTCTCCTCTCTTCTTTAGGGTTTAAAATCCTTATATATGTTAGGCTTTGGGCTCCACTTAGGAGTGGACCCAAGCCCAACAAATCTCCCCCTCACGACTAAGTGGAGGATCTAGCCATACCGGCTATCAAGCAACAAATCTCAAGCTTCTCCTTCGGCAATGCTTTAGTCATTATGTCAGCACCATTATCAACTGTATGAACCTTCTCTAGCTCTAGCAACTTGGAATTCATTACATCTCGTATCCAATGATACCTAACATCAATGTGTTTTGACCTTGCATAGAAACTAGCATTCTTACCAAGATGAATGACACTCTGGTTATCACAAAATAACACATACCGGTCCTGCTTGAAACCAAGCTCAAAAAGAAAAGTTTTCATCCACAATAACTCCTTGCAAGCCTCTGTAGCTGCAATAAACTCAGCTTCAGTGGTTGACAAAGCAACACACTTCTGCAACCTTGATTGCCATGCTATAGCTCCCCCTGCAAACTTGATTATGAAACCTGATGTAGACTTTCGAGAATCAACATCTCCTGCCATGTATGCATTAGTAAAACCAACTAACAATGGTTTATCACCACCAAAACTAAGACTCAAGTCAGTTGTACCTCTGAGATACCTCATAATCCACTTCACCGCATTCCAATGCTTTTTACCTGGATTAGAGAGAAAACAACTTACTGTACCAACTGCATGAGCAATGTCTGGTCTGGTACACACCATAGCATACATCAAACTGCCAACTGCTGAGGCATATGGAACTTTCTTCATCTCTTCCTTCTCTTCATCTGTAGAAGGACATTGGTTGACACTCAATCTGAAATGAGGAGCAAGTGGGCTAGCAACAGGTTTAGCCCCAATCATACTAAACCTTTGAAGTACCTTATTTATGTACTTATCTTGCGACAAGTACAACTTTCTGGCATCCCTGCAACGAGTAATTCTCATGCCTAAAATTTGCTTGGCATGACCCAAGTCTTTCATGGCAAAAGACTTACTTAGTTTCTTCTTCAACTCAGCAATCCTAAGAGCATTCCTGCCCACAATCAACATATCATCCACATAAAGTAACAATATGATAAAATCATCATCAGAAAATTTGCGAACAAACACGCAGTGATCTCCAGAAGTCTTCTTATAACCTTTCTCCCCTATAATTGATTCAAACTTCTTATACCACTACCTAGGATCCTGCTTCAACCCACACAAGCTCTTCTTCAGTTTGCACACAAAGTCTTTTTTTCCTTTCAGCTTGAAGCCCTCAGGTTGTTCCATGTAAATCTCCTCCTCCAAATCACCATGAAGGAAGACTGTCTTGACATCCATCTACTCAATCTCCATATAAGGACTAGTAGCAAAACCAAGAACAGTTCGAATAGAAGACATTTTTACAACAGGAGAAAAAATGTCATCAAAGTCAATACCATTCCTTTGACCAAATCCCTTAACAACCAATCTGGCTTTATATCGTGGCTTCAAACTGTGCTCTTCAGCTTTGATTCTGAATAACCATTTGTTCTTCAAAGCTCTCATGCCCTTAGGCAACTTCACCAACTCATAGGTGTGATTTTCATGCAAAGATTTCATCTCATCTTGCATAGCTTCAATCCAATGATCCTTATGCTCATCTTCAATGGCTTCCTCATAACATTCATATTGGAACCCGATCTCGAAATCGGATCCCAATCGGAAAAACGGAAACAAAAACGAAAACGAACGGAAACTTCTATAAACGAAAAACAGAAGCATAAATAACGACAGCGAGAAAATGGATAAAATCAAAAGCGGAGGTAGCAAACGCGCGCGGAAACAATGAAAGGCAAACAGAAAAAAAAAACGAATTCCAAACAAGCGGATCCGACATCCAAAGCGAACATAGAAAACGATCGCATTGAAAATCCTTAGACTAAGCCTATCCGAAAAATCCGGTATAATTTTTTTTTCATTTATTCCTTAATACACACTTATATAAGCAAAAACACTTTCCCACTTGGAACTTTATTCTCAATCAAACCTCAATTCCTATAATTCTTCTTAATCATACAATCTCATATTTAATAAAACTTATTCTAACGAAAATTCGGCAGCACAACTGCTGTATTTTGCAAAACCAAAAACTGTAAAGGTTCAAAACGCACTTCTATATAATCACATCCAACCGTACTACTCATCGGACCTCCCGTCCGAAATCCAACATAAGCAACCACAATTCTAAACCTAAGACACTGCAATCATTCTCAAATCAACCAACACAACAATCTCATTATTCATATCTCAATTCATAGTCATATTCACATCTCTATATATAAACAAACCCCATGCATATCCATTTACATACTAAAACCATTCACAAGTCTAATTCCAAACGCAAAACCCATCATCCACATTCAAATTTCAATTTGGAATACAACTTCTTAAGTCAATCTAAAACGTAAACTAATCCAATCATTTTCATATACAAACACGACGTATATCCCATAATCATATATAACCTTAGAACTCAAATTCATACATAAATTTATGATTTATATACATCATCAAACCAAAGTGGCATTCTCAGCCAGGATACAAAACCAAACGCCAAAAAAATCTTAACTAATCCTATTATATAAACATGCAAAACTGATGTCTTGACCGTCTTCATCCGATCTCCTGCTCGAAAACATGGAGATGAGAATGAAAGGTGGGGTGAGCTTGACAGCTCAGTGGATAATATATTTATAGCTTGAAACATAAGTAAAAATCATTTTTCACAAAGTTTTGCCCAAAGGCTTATTTTTCAAGCTTCTCATCTTTGCAAACATTTCTAAACAATTTCACAAAAATTTCTCGGTTGAAACTTCAATTTCTCATTTCTCATACTTCACAAATCACTAGAAATTTTGAAACATAAATGCAGCACATAAAAATGCAGCGCAAAGTAACAAATAAAAAACACATAACATATCAAAGCGGTTTGGTTCGGTCCGAAACAGAATGTACTGCACATTCCCACATAGCGGTCCTGTGCGCAATGTGAATGTAGGGGAGTCTGAATCGAACTCCTATGCCACTAGCGGCAATGCGGAGAGAAGGCTATCGAAGGAGACCAAAGCACCGACTCATACGGAGGGACCTAACCAAACCCACATAATTCACATATTCATGCTTAAAATAATCGAACGCTCAAGGCGTATTTCAAAACTTAAATTTTTTTTTCACATCGTGTCTTACTAGACACATTAACATTCACAATGCACATACATGCATATTACAATTCTCCATACATATGTCATAGAGCAAACCAAAATATAATCACAATTCATCACCAGCTCATAACGATCAAAAGCACAATCAATTCACAACAATTCATAACAAAGTATGCCACACCTTTGATAATTTATCAAATCATTAAAACGCATTTAACTCCAAAAATCGTATCAATTCTCATCAAATCATTCAAAACATAAATTTCACTCATGGTAGCCATTCCTTACAAAGTTCAAAACATGATGAATAATAATTTCTTAAAATCATTGTTCATTCGGAAATCAAAATTTTCAAAAATAAACATAGACAATAATTTATAAACAATTTGCTTCTTGATTTTGGTTTTCAAACTCATTTACATTAGCGTATAATTCAAAGCATAAACATATTTAATCATTCAAAACAATTCTTCAACATCATAGATAATAAAATTCATAATTCCTTTATTTCTTGATTTTTTCAAAACCATGAATTTAAACAATTGGAGCACTTTCTTAAATCATTCCAAACCCTTACATTTAATCATTCGGAATTAAAAAGAATTCATTGAATATATGACAAAGTTTCTAAAGTTACTATAAAAACAAGGACTTAATCATTATAACAATTTCAAAAGTATTTGGAAATCCTAATTTTTCAAACATTTTCATAAACCATATTTTCTAAACAATTTCAAACGCATTTTCGAGAATCAAAATCTTCCAACATTTACATAAACGATATTTTATAAACACTTCCAAATATATTCGGAAATCATAATTTTCAAACCTTTACATAAACTATCTTTTATAAACACTCTAAAAATCTTCGAAACCATAATTTTTTCTTCAAACATTTTAAGTAAACGACATTTTAATCATTTAAAACACAAAGAATTTCTCAAATATTAAAATCAACGAATACTAGTCTTTTCATAAGAAATCAATTTATCAAGTCAATCAAAACATTTAATTTAACAATTATTTTTATCAAAACATTCATAATCAATGAATGTAATCAATTGAATCATTTTATTTAAATTTGTCCAAACAAAACAATTTCTTTAAATAATGCAAACATAATGAATAAATATTTCTTAAATAAATTTTCAAAATCTTTTCTCTTCTTGATTTTCCAAAACATAAATTCCTTAATTTATTTCAAATATCATAAAATAACACTTTCTTAATTAAACTTTCAAAATCAATAAATGTAACAATTTTCATAATTCATCAATTCTTTCGTAATAAAGAATTTCGGAAATTTCATCAATTTTATCAAATTATTCGAACGATTGTAATAATTTATCTAATCGTTTCTAAAACATCAATTTACAAATATTTTATCTTCTTCTTAATTTTTCAAACATAAACAATAATTTTGTTTTCAAAACAGTTCTCATTCTCGATTTTCAAAACTCATACAAAGCTTATAATTCAAACTATAAAACATTCAAACATAAACAATAATTTTTCAAATCATTTCTCATTCTTAATTTTTTTTCAAAAACATAACTTCTTTAAATAATTCAAACATAATAAAAGAGCAATTTCTCAAATCAATTTACAAGAGCATTTCTCTTCGTGATTTTTTTTTCAAAATTGAACAAACAATTATTCAATTTCATCAAAATGTTCAGAACAAAAACTTTACTATTCGAAAACAATAATTTAACAACCTCTTTCACTTTCTTAATTTTTCAAGAATATACACAAAGCTTATAATTTCAAAAATAAGTATGGTACCCACCTCTAATCCATGCTTGAAACTTGATTTAAGCCTCAATTCCTTCAATCCTCACTTAAATCAAAAAAACCCCCCTAATTCAACACAACAAAATCCCTAATTAATCAATCATCCAAAATTAAGCCTCATCTTAGCAAAATCACTTCAATAAACCTTAGAAAATCCAAATCTATGTCAACCTTAAACCAAATCAACCAACATCTCACAAAAAATTCAAAACCAACAACTTCTCTCTCTTACCTTTTTCTCCTCCATTTTCGGATTTCTTGGATTCATAGACAAGCTTTCATGCTCTTCCCTTTCTTTCCTCTTGAAAAGAATTAAAAAAAACCCCATAGAATTCGACCCCTATGCTGCTGTCTTCATCTTCTTCTTCCTCTCCATTGTCGACTCTTCTCTTCTCCCTTCTCTCTAACGTTTCTTCTCTCTTTCATTTCTAATTTTCGTAACTTTCTCCTTCATACATGACAGCCAGTTTTTATTTCCTTCTTCATTCATTTAATGAATGATAAAAGACCAAAAGGCCCTTGCCTATAAACCTTCAAACTTAGTCCTTTAAGTGGACTTCCAAAACTACCCCTGCACTTAGCCTTTAAAAATTGTCATATTGCTTCCACATTTTGAGCAGCTAAATGACATAATTTGGCAAAACTTTCTTCTTGAAAAATGTTCCTCTATGTCTCATATTTAAAATGACACCAAGAATGCTCAAATTGGTTCAAAAACAAAGGAGTTATGGCAAAAATACTCGTTCAGCTCATTCTAATCTGAGACTGAACATTAACCTAGCTTCAATCCAGAAATTTACAATCTTAGGGACAAAATTGGAATTCGATCCCTGCACATGATTTTTAGCCCCATATCTCAATTTTATTTTTCCTCAAGAATCAACTCAATCGGAGCTCCTCAGCTCCCAAATTTCTCAAAATACTGACCCATGTTCAGTAAAATTTTCTAACTCATAACCTTTAACCAATCCTCTCACTTTGGTTCACTCAATCTCTTTCCATTTAATATCCTAAAAATCACAATTTCCCATGAAAATGTAACTTAATGTCTTAGGAATCCAATGCTCAAAAATCGAATCAATCGGATGTCGGACGGAAAATTTATAAATAAAAGGTCGAACAAAGGTCGGAGTACAAACAAAATTACAGTACTTCAAAAACATAAATGTAACTGAATTTTCCAAAATCATAACTCTTGATTTCGAACTCCAAATTTGTCAAATTTGGTGTCGATGGAAAGATAAAAGGAAGCTCTACAACTTCCATGAAGAACTCAAAAATCAATTCCATTTCTAAAGGGGTCAAAAACCTAGTCAAAGTTACTGCCCTAATCATCTTTTCCTAAACAACTTCCAAATTTCAGTCGATCATAACTCCTAATCCCGATATCGAAAAATTACAAACTTTATGGCGTTAGAAAGATTAAAAGACAGGCTACAACTTTCATTAAGGCCATTTACTCCAATTCAGCTTAAATCCTCACGACGAGTGGCCTCGAAGCATAGAACACACAAATCTATACTTAATAGCATTTTCAAAAACAAAGCAAAAGAACCTTATCTTCGGAAAATCATATCTTCCACTCCCGATATCGAAAAATTGCATACTTTATGATGACAGAAAGCTTTTGATAGACACTACAAGTTTCTTGTAGATCATTTTCTCAAATTATGCCTAAATCAAAAAGTCAACTTTCTTACTTCAAAAAGTCAAACTTTTCTAATTTAACAACTTTTCACACTTTCTCTCTTTATTGAACTTCCAAGTCAACAAAACCAAAATCCACTTCTTTACACATCAATTTCATTTAACTCTAAAACACCCACAACATATACATACTCAAAAGCACCTATGTCATTCATTTTATAATTTCTATTTTCCAAGAAAATTTCGGGGTCCAATATTTCTCCCACTCTTAAAAGAATTTCATCCTCGAAATTCTAACTTAAGAAAAATCACCAAATACACATTCTCTTAACTAATGTTTTTGAAGTCACCAAATACATTCTCTATCATATCACAACACTATATCTACAACTTAATATTCCTTAACATATTCATTCTTACATCTCACATATATAGATATCCAAACTCAAGTTATCTCATCTTTCACAATTTTCATATCTCAAAAGTATAATCAAATCAATTCATCCCAATTCATCAAAATGTCTAATCTCAATTTCATTATTACATTCCTAAAATCAACCATAATTCTGGTCACTTTGACCAAACGATCAATTTAATTCTTCCAATATTTCATGACATACGTTCACATCATTAATTCCTATCTTTCAAGTATTTCTGATTTCAACTAACACATGTATATCCAAAGCCCATTCATCCAATTTTATCATGAAGTTCTTCTCCAAATTTCCATTAACACTTTCTTATATCAATCATAACTTCTTACCTTAATCAAACAATCTCTCACAAATTCAATCTTAACAAACATATAGCCCAAGTAAGATCCTATTACTAGGCTTTGATACCATAAATGTTGGAACCCGATCTGGAAACTGGATCCCAACCGGAAAAGCGGAAACAAAAACGAAAACGAACGGAAACTTCTGGAAACGAAAAACAGAAGCACAAATAACGACAACGAGAGAATGGATGAAATCAAAAGCGGAGGTAGCAAACGTGCGCGGAAACAATGAAAGGCAAACGGAAACAAAAACGAATTGCAAACAAGCGGATCCGACATCCAAAGCGAACATAGAAAATGGTCGCATTGAAAATCCTTAGACTAAGCCTATCCGAAAAATCCAGTATAATTTTTTTCATTTATTCCTTAATACACGCTTATAGAAGCAAAAACACTTTCCCACTTGGAACTTTATTCTCAATCAAACCTCAATTCCTATAATTCTTCTTCATCATACAATTTTGCAATTTCATCTTTAATAAAACTTATTCTAACAAAAATTCGACAGCACAACGGCTGTATTTTGCAAAACCCAAAAATCTGCAAAGGTTCAAAACGCACTTCTATATAATCACATCCAACCGTACTACTCATCGGACCTCCCGTCCGGAGTCCAACATAAGCAACCACAATTCTAAACCTAAGACACTGCAATCATTCTCAAATCAACCAACACAACAATCTCATTATTCATATCTCAATTCATAGTCATATTCACATCTCTATATATAAACAAACCCCATGCATATCCATTTACATACTAAAACCATTCACAAGTCTAATTCCAAACGCAAAACCCATCATCCACATTCAAATTTCAATTTGGAATACAACTTCATAAGTCAATCTAAAACGTAAACTAATCCAATCATTTTCATATACAAACACGACGTATATCCCATAATCATATATAACCTTAGTACTCAAATTCATACATAAATTTATGATTTATATACATCTTCAAACCAAAGTGGCATTCTCAGCCACGATACAAAACCAAACGCCAAAAAAATCTTAACTAACCTTATTATATAAACATGCAAAATTGATGTCTTGACCGTCTTCATCCGATCTCCTGCTCGAAAACCTGGAGATGGGGATGAAAGGTGAGGTGAGCGTGACAGCTCAGTGGATAACATATTTATAGCTTGAAACATAAGTAAAAATCATTTTTCACAAAGTTTTGCCCAAAGGCTTATTTTTCAAGCTTCTCATCTTTGCAAACATTTCTAAACAATTTCACAAAAATTTCTCGGTTGAAACTTCAATTTCTCATTTCTCATACATCGCAAATCACTAGAAATTTCGAAACAAAAATGCAGCACATAAAAATGCAGTGCAAAGTAACAAATAAAAAACACATAACATATCAAAGTGGTTTGGTTCGATCCAAAGCAAACATATCATACATTCTGCATAAGCGGTCTGTCAAATGTGAATAGAGGGGAGTCCAAAATCAAATTCCTATGCCACTAGCGGGCAGTCGGGAGAAGGCTTTCGAAGGGAGACCAGTACACTGACTCATACGGAGGGGACCTAACCAAACCCACATAATTCACATATTCATGCTTAAAACAATCGGAACGCCCAAAGGCGTAATTCAAAACTTAAAATTTTTTTTCACATCGTGTCTTACTAGACATATTAACATTCACAATGCACATACATGCATATTACAATTCTCCATACATATGTCATAGAGCAAACCAAAATATAATCACAATTCATCACCAACTCATAACGATCAAAAGCACAATCAATTCACAACAATTCATAACAAAGTATGCCACACCTTTGATAATTTATCAAATCATTAAAACACATTTAACTCCAAAAATCATATCAATTCTCATCAAATCATTCAAAACATAAATTTCACTCATGGTAGCCATTACTTACAAAGTTCAAAACATGATGAATAATGATTTCTTAAAATCACTGTTCATTCGGAAATCGAAAATTTCAAAAATAAACATAGACAATAATTTATAAACAATTTGCTTCTTGATTTTGTTTTTCAAACTCATTTACATTAGCGATAATTCAAAGCATAAACATATTTAATCATTCAAAACAATTCTTCAACATCATAGATAATAAAATTCATAATTCCTTTCTTTCTTGATTTTTCAAAACCATGAATTTAAACAATTGTAACACTTTCTTAAATCATTCCAAACCCTTTCATTTAATCATTCGGAATTAAAAAGAATTCATTGAACATATGACAAAGTTTCTAAAGTTACTACAAAAACAAGGACTTAATCATTATAAAAATTTCGAAAGTATTTGGAAATCCTAAATTTTCAAACATTTTCATAAACCATATTTTCTAAACAATTTCAAAAGCATTTTCGGGAATCAAAATCTTCCAACATTTACATAAACGATATTTTCTAAACACTTCCAAATATAGTCAGAAATCATAATTTTTCAAACCTTTACATAAACTATCTTTTATAAACACTCTAAAAATCTTCGGAAATCATAATTTTTTTCTTCAAACATTTTCGTAAACCACATTTTAATCATTTAAAACACAAAGAATTTCTCAAATATTAAAATCAACGAATACTAGTCTTGTCATAAGAAATCAATTTATCAAGTCAATCAAAAACATTTAATTTAACAATTATTTTTATCAAAACATTCATAATCAATGAATGTAATCAATTGAATCATTTTATTTAAATTTTTTCGAAACAAAACAATTTCTTTAAATAATGCAAACATAATGAATAACAATTTTTAAAGCGATCTAGAAGGGGGTTGAATAGATCGTCTAAACTTTTTCGCGGAGTTCTATAAAAAATCACGGAATTAATACACACGAAACAATCAAATTAATCAAATGAAAATAGTAGGGAAGAAAAGCAAACACTATTTTTATAGAGGTTCAGTACTAAGACCTACGTCCTCTACCTAAGCTCCCACTTAGGATTTTGGCAAATTACTATATTGTACACTTTTTAGTTCAGTGCGAACTTTTACAACCACTTGAATTCTGGCTCAAGCAACCCTTACAATCCGATTTGATTTCCGGTACAAATCCAACCTCACTAGTGATTTTCCTCTAATCACTAAGCTTACAAAAAGATGATGGAAAACTGAAGTAAAGCTCAAGATAGCTAGATACACTTGAATGTGCTAAGAGAATTGAGAGCAATAAGATGAGAAATATGAACTATGATCAGTATGTTTTTGTATTTCCAGCGATATTCGATCTCTTGGTGTTAATCTATTTATTTGTAGGCTTCTGGATCAATATAGACGTTGGAAATCCTCTTGTAGCCGTTGAAGATCTCTTATAAACGTTGAAAAAGATTTTCTTCCCGTTTTAGAATCATCTGTTGTGCTGCTAGTCGACTGGAAGAGATGCTAGTCGACTGGTCGACTTGTGCTAGTCGACTGGAAGAGATGCTAGTTGACTGGAACATACATTTTTGCTGATTATAGTCGACTAGAAACGTTTGTAGTCGACTGGAACTTACGAAAAATATTATCCGCTCTTTGAATAGTAGACTAGAATGATTTGTAGTCGACTGGAACTCTTTGTAGTCGATTGGAATGAACCCCGCTCTTCAGATATGATAATTTTCAGTCGACTGGAAATGTTTGTAGTCGACTGGAATTTCTCCAACGGATAAATTTGAAGATAAACTTCGATCTTTCAAGATCTCTATCCATAATCTTCACTAGGATCTTCTTTTGCACGTTTTCTATCTTCTCTTGATCATAGAAGATTATTTCTGACTTGATTTCTTGATATTTTATCTCTTTGACTTTTGTAGATTAAACTTTGAACATTGTCGATCACTTGCATCCATGAAAATTATCACTTGAAATTGCATTGGGCCTTTAATTAAAATCCTGAAATAATTTCTTTAACCAATTCTATATATTTTATAATTATCAAAACATAAAGAGATTTTTATTTGTCAACCACCATTGGTCCAACAATCTCCCCCTTTTTGATAATGACAAAACAATTAGAAATTGTTTAAGAAATTGAAAACAAAGAAAAATTGATCAAGGTTTTTATGCCTTGTCTTATTGGTTAGTTAATCTCCCCCTTAATCAATAAATCAATGAATCCAATAAATGTAGCACAATTTCATAAGCCAGAAATTAAATCAACGTGGAAACAATTTTTCTAGAATAAAATTTCAATCAAACGTCTCCCCCTTTTTGTCATGATCAAAACAGAATTGAAATAAGCAAACTGTATGACAATTCAACACGGAACAAAAATCTCACAAATTTCCAAAAGTTGCAACGGACAAGTCAACACGGAATAAAAATATCATTTAAAAAAAGAGACAAATATCGGTCGAAAACAAATGCAACAACCATCAACGTCGAGAAACATCATCATGTCAACATCCTAACTTGTCAAAGATCTTCTTAAGCATACTATGTTGTTCATCAACCTTTTTTGCCAACCGTCCAAATATACTCTGAATAGCATCAACACGATCATTTAAATTGTCCAATTGATCTTGAATGTCATGAAGATCCTCGTGAGAGACCTCACTTCGTCGCACATTGCTCGGCCGAGAGCTACTTGGACGTTCTGCTGCCCGCTTTCAACGTTGCCTTCTAGGCTCTTGGTCATCTTCCAATGTCAAACCAAGCTTGGCCATATGATCAAAATATACCCATCTTTTTTCAACAGTTTTAACCAATTTCATACTCCTCAAATTGTAGGGTGTAAATCTCCAACTTTGAGGGTATGGATAATGATTATAAGAACTACAATCAACCTTTTACAATTTTGCAATATATGTAATCAAAGTAGCATATGGCATACCTTTATGCTTTCCTGTTTTACTCTTGAGCTCTCCTCTTAACAAATTCGCCTTCTTCCTCATCATTTGCATAATTAGACTAGGAAAATTAATCTTTCTTCCTTCTTCCAAATGCCATAGAATTTCCTTATCCAATGTTGTAATGTGATTGTTGCTTGCCTTTTTGGGATATGTAACTCGATTTATAGCATAGTGCAACAACCTATATTTTAGAGGCAAATCCATTGCCTCATAGGGTGGTGAGGAATGAGCTGAACAAAGGCTATCCAGAAGTGCATCTCCCTTTTCTTCAGTATACCCAAAATTTTCATCGCCTTCCTCACAAGATTCCATTTTCATGTCTCAAAATATTAAGGTCTAATAATGAGGCTCTAGGCCTAACTCCACCGTTAGGTAATTTCAACCAAGTGGACAGATTTTGTTCACAAATAAAAATCTCCTTTCCTTGAACATTTGACTTCAAAATTACTCCACGATCAACATCACTTCTAACCACAACCAAATTATCATAAAATTCTCTTATCAAATCTTTATAGATTTCAGCCGAAAAACCCAGAAAAAATCGCAAGCCTAAGCTATTAAGGTCTGTAAACAACATCATGTACTCACTGTGATCTAACTCAGTCCATTCAAACTTCATAGAAGGAATAAGAACTTCATTTTTTAGTACCTCGTAATAAAGATTTTGAGCCTCTTTCGAAACAAATCTGGACTCAACCTCATCATTCTCACGTTCTACACCACCCCTTGAGGAAGACCCACGAACTCGTGGTCTTTGAGGTGCTTCATCCACTTGCTTTCCTTTTCCATTTCCCTTTCGTGGAGCCATGATGAAAAGCTTGAAGATTTTAGACCGAAAACAAAGGATTTATACGAAGAACAGGGTATTTTGTAGGTTAGGGTTTTGTAAATCGAAAAAAGGATTTTTGAGATGAAGAGAGGAAATAAGATAGGGGTTTCGACTATTTGGAAGTGGGTTGATGGTGTTAGTGTCGGATTTGAAGAAATTTTATAGATCTAGTCGACTAGAAGAGAAAAAATCGCACAGGGAGAAGAGAAAGGGATTTTTGGAAAATCAAGAGGTAATGGGTTTTAGAGAAAGAGAGAGATAATATGTTTAAAGATGAAGGAGTTTTGAGGCTTTTAGAAGTAGATTGTAGATAAAAGAGTTGATTCTTTAGGATTTGAGAGGAGTAGTCGATCGAGAGAGAGAGTTTTGTTGTAGGTAGAAGATGATGAGATTTGAAATCAAAGGAAGAGAGGTTTTCGTATGTTTTAAAAAAATCTCCATGTATTTTGCAGTCGACTGGTGCGTTGTCATTTGATACACTAGTCGACTTGTCGTGTCTCACTAGTCGATTGGTACCCCTTTTCCTTCATTTTGATGCTTTAGCTGTCTAGCAACCTCAAAATCAGTCGACTTATACTCCAATTAGTCGACTAGAAATGTCTAAACCTTAAAGATGTAAATCATGATGATGTATCTCTGATGGAATTGCTTATTTTTCCTGACCATTTGGATATGATAGTGTATGCAAAAATCTAAATTCATCCAAGAGAATTTAAATCACACATTTCAAGTTACAATTTAATGTTTATGAAAAACATCTTCTTTAAGAGGTTTAGTAAAAATATCTGTCAATTGATCACTAGACGAAACATGTTTCAAAACAATGTCACCTTTCAAACAATGATCACGAATAAAATGATGTCTAATTTCAATGTGTTTTGAGTAAGAAATGTACTTAACCTTTCATACCATGCCCTTGATGCTTGCTTTAATCCATAAAGTGCCTTCTTGAGTTTGTAGACATAATCCGGATGTTCATGATCTTCAAAACCAGGTGGTTGTTTGACATATACCTCCTCTTGGATGTAGCCATTGAGAAATGTACTTTTGACGTCCATTTGATTCAACTTAATCCTTTTATGTGAAGCAAAAGCGCATAATAATCTGATTGCCTCTAATCGTGCCACTGGTGCAAATGTCTCATTATAGTCAAGTCTTTCTTCTTGATAAAATCCTTGAGCTACTAACCTTGACTTATTTTTAACTGCTTCACCATTCTCATCATATTTTATCCTATTTACCCATTTGACTCAAATGATGGTTTTATCCTTTGGTGGTGCTACCAAATCCCATACATTATTCATCTTGAATTGATTTAGTTCTTTTTGCATAGCCAGCAGCCAATTTTCATCTTCAAGAGCATCTTTAATGTTCTTGGGTTCCAGTAGTGAAATAAAAGCTGAGTTGCTCATATATTCGTATGTATTCCTCTTAGTTCTTAAACCATCATTTAAGCCACCAATGACTTGCTCCATAGGATGATTCTTTGCTTTTGCCCAAGTTTTCATGATAGGAACATGATCTAATTTTTCGTCTGCAACATTGATTTCTTTTTCTTCAACGTCATTTCCTAAATTTCCTGCATCATCATCAAAACAAACCTTCCTCGGGGGTGAAACTATATCATCGAATTTAACATGAATATTTTCTTCAACAGTTCTAGTTCTATTATTATAGACTTTAAATGTTTTACTGGTTAGTGAATAACCAAGAAATATACCAATATCATATTTCGAATCAAATTTTCCTAAATTGTACTTTCCATTATTATGAATAAACACTTTACAACCAAAAGGATGAAAATATGAAATGTTGGGTTTCTTACCTTTCCATAACTCGTATGGTGTTTTGTTTTTGTCTCGTCTAAGATGCACTCTGTTGATAACATAGCATGTGGTATTGATTGCTTCCGCCCAAAATGCTTTAGGAAGATTGTATTCATTCAGCATCGTTCTACTCATCTCTTCAAGTGAACGATTTTTCCTTTCTACTACACCATTTTGTTGTGGAGTCCTCGGTGTTGAAAAATTGTGCTTCATTCCATATTTATCACATAATTTTTTGAATGGTTCACAATCAAACTCTCCGTCGTGGTCGGTTCTTATTGCAACAATTGTCAAGTTCTTTTCATTTTGTACCAACCTACACCACTTAGTAAACTCGTTAAAAGCATCACTTTTATTTGCAAGAAATCTCACCCAAGTAAATCTGGAAAAATCATCCACAATTACAAGTACATATAATTTTCCACTTAGACTAGCATGCCTAGATGGTCCAATTAAATCCATATGAACAAGTTCTAAAATTCTAGATGTGCAAATTTCTTTCTTTGGTTTGAATGATTCTCTAACATGTTTACCTTTCAAACATGATTCACACAAATGATCCTTAACAAATTTTATCTTAGGCAAGTCTCTCACTATATCATTTCTATGCCATAAAAATGCATTTTCTTCTAATGTCACTAAGCACTTTTCATTAAAAGAACTATCATCATGTAAATCAACAACATATGTATTACCATGCCTCAAACCTATGAATGCAATATTTTCATCTTTCTTAACTACACAATGAGATGATTCAAATGAAACATTAAAATTCATATCACATAATTGTGAAACACTTAGCAAATTATGTTTCAATCCATCAATAAGTAAAACATTGTCAATGGTAGGCAAAGGTTCCTTACCCACTTTACCAATGCCAATGACTTTACCTTTATTGTTGTCTCCAAATGTCACATACCCTTGATTCTTTGGTTTGATTTTTGCAAACAAGTTCTTGTCTCCACTCATATGCCTTGAACATCCACTGTCAATGTACCATGTGCTTGGTAGATTTTCATTCCTTGCTTGTACCTGCATCAGAAATATTTTTCTTCTCATTGGTACCCAAGTCATTTTGGGTCCATTAAGGTTAGTCAAATAAACTACATTTGAAGGTTTTGTTCCTTTTACTACCCATATTTTCTTCACATTAATACACCTCCTAATACTTTTACAAACAATTTCATTATGACCATCTTTTAAGCATCTAGCACATTTCGCAACTTTTCCTTCTTTGGTGAATTTAGAAATTAGTGAGCAATCTCTATCAAAAGGATCATATCCTAAATCATGTTTAGAAATTGAATATCTTTGTAAAGACAACATCTTTTCAAACTTCTCATTTCCATTAACAAATTTTCCAACAACATAAGAAAACTCTTTTCTAAGTCTATCAAGTTCACAAGATAAGTTTTCTTTTTCAGCAAGACATGTAGAGTGGTGTTCCTTAGAGCAATCTAAATCATCGATAGTTTCATGCAAAACATTATTTTCAGCAACAAGTTCTCTTATTCTTTTTTGCAATTTCTTGTTAATATCAATAGCTTCTTCAAAATCAATTTGCAAAGCAGTAAAAGAATCTCTAAGATCTTGATCAATAATCATTACCTCATCCTCATCATCACTTGTCATGGAGCTACTTTCTATTAGAGCTAAGTTGTTTTCATCATTGCTTTGATAAGCTTCCTCATCATCGCTCCAAGTAGCTACAAGACTAGCTTTCTTTTTACCTTTGTCATACTTATCATTTTTCTGGAAAATGGAAGAATTTTTGCATTCCCTAGCATGATGTCCTCTCTTTCCACATTTCCAACATTCTTCATTTCTCTTCTTCTCCTCATAACTTTTGGTCCTTCTTTCCATGGTGTACTTCTTCTTTTCGTCTTTTTTTCCACCACGTAATTCTCTTTTCCTATTTTTGAGTAGTCCCTTGAATTTTATCAAGTTTCTAGCATACATTGCTAGCTCTTCATCTTCTTCCTCCTCATCTAATTCTTCATCACTTTCATCCACAGAAGAAGTGTTAGCTTTAAAAGCAATTAATTTTTGTGGCTTACCTCTACCTCCTCTTGATTTGAGGATTATCTCATAATTTATGAGTAATCCCACCAACGCATTGAATTCTAAGCGATTGAGATCTTTAGACTCCATAATTGCTGTGACTTGAGAGTCCCATTCTTTTGGTAGTGACCGAAGGATCTTTTTCACCTTCTCGCTATCCGTCATGTGCTTTCCGAGATTCCCTAAACCATTAATAATTTCTGCAAAACGATCAAGCATAGTAGAAATAGACTCACCTTCCTTCATGACAAACATTTTGTAATCATGAAGTAGCATGTTGATTTTGGTTTCTCGAACTTGGTTGGTTCCTTCGTGAGTGATCCAAAGTCTCTCCCACATTTCTTGAGCACTTGTGCAAGAGTTCACTCGATTTCTCTCCTCAACAATAAAAGCACAGTAGATCAACTTCATGGCTTTGGCATTGATGTAAGCTTGCTTCCAATCATTATCATCATACTCCAGCTCTGTCTTTACCTGACCGTTTTTGTTCAATGGAACATGTGGCCCGAAGATGGTGATCTTCCAGTACTCTACTCCCTCGTTTATGATATGGTACTTCATAGGATTTTTCCAAGAAGAATAGTTAGAACCATTAAATAAAGGAGGACGGTTATTAGTGTTACCTTCTTCCGCCAGATTGTTATGTGTCATACTGAATGCCATCCCTGGATGAATCTGCTCTGATACCAATTGAAAGCGATCTAGAAGGGGGGTTGAATAGATCGTCTAAACTTTTTCGCAGAGTTCTACAAAAAATCACGGAATTAATACACACGAAACAATCAAATTAATCAAATGAAAAGAGTAGGGAAGAAAAGCAAACACTGTTTTTATAGAGGTTCGGTACTAAGATCTACATCCTCTACCTAAGCTCCCACTTAGGATTTTGGAAAACCACTATATTGTACACTTTTTAGTTCAGTGCAAACTTTTACAACCACTTGAATTCCGGCTCAAGCAACCCTTACAATCCGATTTGATTTTCGGTATAAATCCAACCTCACCAGTGATTTTCCTCTAATCACTAAGCTTACAAAAAGATGATGGAAAACTGAAGTAAAGCTCAAGATAGCTAGATACACTTGAATGTGCTAAGAGAATTGAGAGCAATAAGATGAGAAATATGAACTATGATCAGTATGTTTTTGTATTTCCAGTGATATTCGATCTCTTGGTTTTAATCTATTTATTTGTAGGCTTCTGGATCAATATAGACGTTGGAAATCCTCTTGTAGCCGTTGAAGATCTCTTATGAACGTTGAAAAAGATTTTCTTCCCGTTTTAGAATCATCTGTTATGCTACTAGTCGACTGGAAGAGATGCTAGTCGACTGGTCGACTTGTGCTAGTCGACTGGTCGACTTGTGCTAGTCGACTGGAAGAGATGCTAGTCGACTAGAACAGACTTTTTTGCTGATTATAGTCGACTGGAAACGTTTATAGTCGACTGGAACTTACGAAAAATATTCTCCACGCTTCGAATAGTCGACTGGAACTCTTTGTAGTCGATTGGAACTCTTTGTAGTCGACTGGAATGAACCCCACTCTTCAGATATGATAATTTTCAGTTGACTAGAAATGTTAGTAGTCGACTGGAATTTCTCCAACGGATAAATTTGAAGATAAACTTCGATCTTTCAAGATCTCTATCCATAATCTTCACTAGGATCTTCTTTTGCACGTTGTCTATCTTCTCTTGATCATAGAAGATTATTTCTGACTTGATTTCTTGATATTTTATCTCTGTGACTTTTGTAGATTAAACTTTGAACATTGTCTATCATTTGCATCCATGAAAATTATCACTTGAAATTGCATTGGGCCTTTAATTAAAATCCTGAAATAATTTCTTTAACCAATTCTATATATTTTATAATTATCTAAACATAAAGATATTTTTATTTGTCAACCACTATTGGTCCAACAAATTTCTTAAATAAATTTTCAAATCTTTTCTCTTCTTGATTTTCCAAAATATAATTTCCTTAATTTATTTCAAATATCATAAAATAACACTTTCTTAATTAAACTTTCAAAATCAATAAGTGTAACAATTTTCATAATTCGTTAATTCTTTCGTAATAAAGAATTTCGAAATTTCATCAATTTTATCAAATTATTCGTAACGATTGTAATATTTTATCTAATCATTTCTAAAACATCAATTTACAAATATTTTATCTTCTTCTTAATTTTCAAACATAAATAATAATTTTTGTTTTCAAAACAGCTCTCATTCTCGATTTTTCAAAACTCATACAAAGCTTATAATTCAAACTATAAAAACATTCAAACATAAACAATAATTTTTCAAATCATTTCTCATTCTTAATTTTTTCAAAACATAACTTCTTTAAATAATTCAAACATAATAAAAGAGAAATTTCTCAAATCAATTTACAAGAGCATTTCTCTTCATGATTTTTTTCAAAATTGAACAAACAATTATTCAATTTCATCAAAATGTTCAGAACAAAAACTTTACTATTCGAAAACAATAATTTAACAACCTCTTTCACTTTCTTAATTTTTCAAGAATATACACAAAGCTTATAATTTCAAAAATAAATATGGTACCCACCTCTAATCCATGCTTGAAACTTGATTTACGCCTCAATTCCTTCAATCCTCACTTAAATCAAAAAAATCCATAATTCAAGACAACAAAATCCCTAATTAATCAATAATCCAAAATTAAGCCTCATCTTAGCAAAATCACTTCAATAAACCTTAGAAAATCCAAATCTATGTCAATCTTAAACCGAATCAACCAACATCTCACAAAAAATTCAAAACCAACAACTTCTTTCTCTTACCTTTTTCTCCTCCATTTTATGATTTCTTGGATTCATAGACAAGCTTTCTTGCTCTTCCCTTTCTTTCCTCTTGAAAAGCTTCAAAAACCTTTAAAAACCCCATGAAATTTGACCCCTATGCTGCTTTCTTCATCTTCTTCTTCCTCTCCATTGCCGACTCTTCTCTTCTCCCTTCTCTCTAACGTTTCTTCTCTCTTTTATTTCTAATTTTCGTAACTTTCTCCTTCATACATGACAGACTACTTTTATTTCCTTCTTCATTCATTTAATGAATGATAAAAGACCAAAAGTCCCTTGCCTATAAGCCTTCAAACTTAGTCCTTTAAGTGGACTTCCAAAACTGCCCCTGCACTTAGCCTTTAAAAATTGTCATCTTGCTTCCACATTTTGAGCAGCTAAATGACATAATTTGGCAAAACTTTCTTCTTCAAAAATGTTCCTCTATGTCTCATCTTTAAAATGACACTAAGAACGCTTAAATCGGTTCAGAAATGAAGGAGTTATGGCCCAAATACTCGTTCAGCTCATTCTAATCCGAGACTGAACATTAACCTAGCTTCAATCCAGAAATTTACAATCTTAGGGACTAAATTGGAATTCGATCCCTTCACATGATTTGTAGCCCCATATCTAAATTTTATTTTGCCTCAAGAATCAACTCAATCGAAGCTCCTCAGCTCCCAAAATTTTCAAAATACTGATCCATGTGCAGTAAATTTTTCTAACTCATAACCTTTAATCAATCCTCTCACTTTGGTTCACTCAATCTCTTTCCATTTAATCTCCTAAAAATAACAATTTCCCATGAAAATGTAGCTTAATGTCTTAGGAATCCAATGCTTCAAAAATTGAATCAATCGGATGTCGGATGGAAAATTTATAAATAAAAGATCGAACAAGGGTCGGAGTACAAACAAAATTACAGTACTTCAAAATCATAAATGTAACTGAATTTTCCAAAATCATAACTTTTGATTTCAAACTCCAAATTTGAAAAATTTGGTGTCGATGGAAAGATAAAAGGAAGCTCTACAACTTCCATGAAGAACTCAAAAATCAATTCCATCTCTAAAGAAGTCAAAAACTTAGTTAAAGTTACTGCCCTAATCATCTTTTCCTAAACAACTTCCAAATTTCAGTCGATCATAACTCCTAACCCCGATATCGAAAAATTACAAACTTTATGGCGTTAGAAAGATTAAAAGACAAGATACAACTTTCCTTTAGGCCATTTACTCCAATTCAGCTTAAATCCTCACGACGAGTGGCCTCGAAGCATAGAACACACAAATCTATACTTAATAGCATTTTCAAAAATAATGCAAAAGAACCTTATCTTCGGAAAATCATATCTTCCACTCCCGAGATCGAAAAATTGCATACTTTATGGTGACAGAAAGCTTTTAACAGACACTACAAGTTTCATGTAGATCATTTTTTCAAATTATGCCTAAATCAAAAAGTCAACTTTCTTACTCCAAAAAGTCAAACTTTTCTAATTTAACAACTTTTCACACTTTCTCTCTTTATTTCTTGATTTTTCACTCCATTTACATCAAATTAATCACTATACTTGTCATGGAAACCTAACACACACAAATTTATTCACAAACTTCCAAGTCAACAAAACCAAAATCCACTTCTTTACACATCAATTTCATTTAACTCTACAACACCCACAACACATACATACTCAAAAGCACCTATGTCATTCATTTTATAAATTCTATTTTCCAAAAAAATTTTGGGGTCCAACAATTCAAGTTCTCCCCCATCAGTGAGTAACACCCAATCCTCAGATGAGTAGCGGGAAGAAGGAACATGTTGTCTAGTAGACCTCCTAAGTGGAACAGTTGGCTCATCCACAACTTCAGGAACATGAACATCTACCTCATCAACAGCAGCATCACCATCAGCATTTTCAAAATTACATGCTGGTCAGGAACATGATTCTGGACATCATCATGAGCACCAATATGAGAAATAGGATCAAGATCAGTCAGGTTACTAGAACTAGAATGCCCTGGCTTCTCTACCTTGTCAATATCTTCAATGGTTTGATCCTCCATGAAGATAACATCACGACTTCTCACAAGTTTCTTCTCAACGGGATCATACAGCCTATAACCAAACTCATCAAGGCCATAACCAATGAAAATGCACTGCCTCGTCTTGGCATCCAACTTGGACCTCTCATCTTTAGGCACATGTACAAAAGCTTTGCATCCAAACACTCTCAAGTGGCCATAGGAAACATCCTTGCCATACCACACCCTGTTTGGAACATCACCCTGCAAAACAATAGTGGGAGATAAATTAATAACATGTGCAGCTGTTAATACAGCTTCACCCCAAAATGAATAAGGCAACTTAGCTTCAGAAAGCATGGATATGACTCTCTCCATCAAGGTTTTGTTCATCCTCTCTATCACGCCGTTAAGCTGAGGAGTCTTTTGGTGTCTAATGCCCATCTGTCTGCAGTATTCATCAAACGGCCCACAATATTCACCACCATTGTCAGTGCGAATGCACTTCAGCTTCTTTCCTGTCTCTCGCTCAACAGAAGCCTGAAACTGTTTAAAGACCCTCAACACTTGGTCTTTGGTTTTCAAAACATAGACCCATAATTTCCTAGAACAGTCATCAATGAAAGAAGCAAAATACAATGCACCCCTCAAAGTCTTTGTCTTCATAGGACCGCACAAATCTGAATGCACCAACTCAAGCAACTCAGTCTTTCTTGAAGGAGGATTAGTCTTAAAAAAAACTCTGTGTTGTTTTCCAGCCAAGCAATGCTCACACTTTTCTAGTTTAGCACCCTTCAAATCTGATAAGAGATTCTTCTTGGCCAACACATTCAATCCTTTCTCACTAATGTGACTAAGTCTCCTGTGCCATAATACTGAAGAGTCATTCTCAACTGCATTTACCCTGTCAGTACATATTGACGTTGTTGTCCAATATAAGCAAGAGCGCTTGCTACCACGAGCCACCACCAAGGAACCTTTAGTTAGCTTCCACATACCACCACCATTGGTACTCACATAACCCTCATCATCAAGATTGCCAACAGATATCAAGTGCAAACGAACATCAGGTGCATGCTTAACATTGTTCAAAATAAGTTTAGTTCCCGTACCTGTTTCCAACACAATTGTCCCAATGCCAACCACTTTAGAGATAGTTTTATTTCCCATATTCAATATCCCGTAGTCACCTGGAGTATAAGATGAGAAAAAAATCCTTCCTTGATGTAACATGAGAACAAGCACCAGTATCTACAACCCAGCTTGATTCATCACAAACAACCCCAACTAGGCTCTCATCAAGGACTGTCACAAGATCTTCTTCAGTGGCAATAGCAACACAATTCTCGTTGTCATTCTCTTTCTTTTCTTCCTTGCGTTTGTTGCCTTTCTTTTCTTTCTTCAACTTCCAGCAATTTTTCTGCAAGTGCCCTTTCTTATCACAATAAAAGCACTTAACATCTTTGTATCTGCCTTTAGATTTACTTCGACTTTGCTCTCTATTTTGAGAACCTTGATTGTTATTTCTCCCCCTAGAGGTAGTCACCAAGACATCTGATGAAGAGGAACCTTGAGACTTTCTTCTCATTTCTTCATTCAATACACTGCTCTTGGCAAGATCCATAGAGATAACACCATCCGGAGCAGAATTTGACAATGAAGATCTAAAAGTTTCCCAAGAGTCTGGTAAGGAGCCAAGGAGAAACAAACCCTGTATTTCTTCATCGAATCTAATCCCCATTGCTGACAACTGATTCATAATTCCCTGGAAGTTATTCAAGTGATCTGTCATAGGAGTCCCATCACTATACTTCAAAGCTAGCATCTGCTTTATTAAGAACATCTTGTTGTTTCAAGTCTTTTGAGCATACAACTTCTCAAGCTGCTCCCACAAGTTTCGAGCATGTGTCTCACCAGAAATATGATTCAACACATTGTCGTCAATCCACTGTCTGATAAAACCACATACCTGTCTATGCATCAAAGTCCATTCTTCACCCGATTTATCATTAGGCTTTTCAGTGGCAAATACTGGTAAGTGAAAATTCTTCACATAAAGCAGATCCTCCATCTTGCCCTTCCAAATAGCATAATTGGCGCCATTCAAAGTAACCATCCTACTAGTGTTGACAACTTCCATTGTTCACCAAAATCACAATCACAAATATCCCGAACCAAAAGCTCTGATACCACTTGTTGGGAAAGGAGGTGTCGGTCACGCAGCGGCAACAAACCAGAACCAATAAACCTTTCCCTGGGTGTACAACCACAACCAATCCAAAAGAAAAACATCAGCCAACAAACTCACCAATATATGAAATCAAGCAGCAAGAAATAAATAACACATGCAATTTTTACGTGAAAAACCTCCCTCAATGTGAGAAAGGAAAAATCACGGGACCTAGTCCAGTAAAGAAAAACTCCACTATAATCAATCAAGTTACAGAGTTTTTCACCTCTAGATACAACTAGAGTCACCACTCAACTCAAAATACAACAATAATCATCAACAAGATGAAAAAATCAAAGAGTTGAGAACAATATTACCCTTAAAATTTCAGCAACTTCGACTGAAGATCAGGGCACCTTGGAGACCTCCAAATCTAATCTCCACCGTTAAGAATGAAGAATATCGAGAGAAGAACCTCTGGTTAAAATTTCAAGTCGATCCGACAAGAAATCACCATCCGATCGAAGGTTAGAAGATTACTGCGCAAAGTAGAAAAAAATTCTTCTTTCTCTCTCTTCCCTCTCTCTTCCTCTCTCTTATTCTCTACCGGCTGCACTCACTTCTCCTCTCTTCTTTAGGGTTTAAAACCCTTATATATGTTAGGCTTTGGGCTCCACTTAGGAGTGGACCCAAACCCAACAATAATGATTGTAGAAAAAATCTTAAATTCTCAAATTAATATAAGATTTTATTATTTTAAAGTGCACATTTGCCACATGTATGATTAATGTAGCGCCCCCTCATCGTAGGATACACATCGGGAAACCCGAAGGTCGCTCCGATACAAATCCCACGATGAAGGTGCACCACCAGAACATTTCCCAATAATATCCACATGGCATCGCAATAATTTAAAACCATAACATAACACAATATCAGAAACCGCTAAATTTTAAAATCATAATATCAATCTGACATAAATATCCAAAGAATGAATAGACAGTCTATCACCCCTAAACAAAACCAAAAAGGAAACTGATACAAACATCTATCCTAAGTCATCCTCAAAATCCAACCCAGCTGACCGACCTGTGTGCCATCGCTTCTCCTACCAGCACACTCGCACGGTAGGAAAAGGCTATCTCCGGAGCTAGGGGTTTATTCTATCATTCCTGAAAAATAGGTTACAATTTTGGGTGAGTTTGCGAACTCAGTGAGAAACCATCATCGATGGTTCACTCAAATCATGCATTATGCAAATTATGCGTAAAGATGGCACAAGAATATTCAATTAACGCTTTTATATAACAATTTACGATGACAAGAATAATTTACAATAGCAGATGTAATGCTCACAATGTCACATCACAATTTACAACAAATCATGGCATCACGCAGTTCAGTAATCGTCACACAATTTGGCAATTCAATCAATCATGTATATAATGCATATGAGACTCTTTCCAGCTTATTCAAGACAGCCCAAGTGCTCAACAAGAAATGTAGGGACGCGTCGGTGATTTCTCCCCAAGTTAAGCCCGGTCAAGATGCGAGGTTCGAGCTCTGTGCTCTTTTCAAAGATATTAGCAACTTGGGACACGCCCATTATCGACCATGCATTTATGCATGCAGTGTAGTGTTCAAGAATTTACGATGTATGGCTATAAGCCCGAGATTGCAAGATTCAAGATCGCTATGATAGGGCTATAAAAGCCCAGTATTGTATTATTCAGTAATCGCTATGATATAGCTATAAAAGCCCAGTATTCAGTCTTAGTGTCACATAATAGTACGGTTCAGTTCAGTAAAAGCATGCAATTCAATCCAATACATGCCAGTAATCATACAGTAGTCATACAATTCATCTTTGCATGTAATTCATGTAGAGCATGTAAGCAATCAGGAATTTAAGAAACTAACTAGGTTACTCACCTGTAATTTCCGAGCTACTGCCTGGAAGTTCCAGCAATGTCCGTGGAACGACAATCCAACGGCGACTCTATAACAGTAAAAATACAGTCCCATTACTAGATGCTCAATTAAACCATTCAGTAATGCATATGTCTCAGTGAGATGATGTACAATGCATGTTCACGATTTTCCCGGGGCGAAAACCCAATTTATAACTCTTATATCTCAATCTAACTCTTCGCTCAATTGGTCGACAATAATTGATCCAATCCTATAATTCGGTTCAATTTCCTCAATTCATAATCCCCATAGAAATTTCCTATCCATCGTGTCAAAACCTCTATTGAAAATCCCAATTAAACTCCAATTGTCTCAATTCAGTATTTAGGTCACACCATGAATCATAATCGACCTTATTCTCTATAAATCAATGTCACTTAAATCAATTCTAATTCCTATAATTATCCTCAATTGTAGACCTCTTTCTCTAGTTCATAACGAATCAGGAATCACCTCAATCGGAGGTCTATACCATAAATTATGCCCAATATACTAACAATCATCCCTTCAGATTGCCATCTTCGCCATGACCTACGTCCTCATTGTCATGACGATACGGGCGCTTCGTCACGGCGTGAAGCACGCTCGCCGTGGCGTGCATCGTCTTTGTCGCTCGTCGCGACGTATCTCCAGGCGCTCGCCGCCGCGTCTCGCTGCGCTCGTCGCGACGAACACTAAATTTATTCGCCGCAGCGAGGCACGCCAGACGTCGCGACGTGCGACCGCGCCACCTTCTTCTCTGATCGATTTTCCGCCATTAATGCTATTTAAAACCTCCATTAACACTCTAACCACTCAATCTACAATAAATGCCATAACTGCTAGAAACAACTACTAATAACAACAATAAAGCCTTAACAACTTACCAATCGCAGATCAAAGCCACAAATCACCGTAAACCCTAAATCCTTCAAAATCAACGATTAATCCACTCCAAATCCTTCTCAACCTTCAACAATCACAATAAATCACTTAGCCTAGCACAATAAGAGGGAAACCACATGAAAGATCGAAGAATCCTTACCTATGGAGGAAATCAAAATCACCGTAGAGAAAGGAGAAGAAGAAATGAGTTTTGCCTTAAGGTAAATCCTCAATTCTAGACTTAGCTATTTATAGACAAAGGTCTGCAACTCAGTCCAAATTTTAGTCTTCAATTACCAATGGTTTAACATTTTTATTTCCTATCAGTAAAATTCTAATTTTTCCATTGCCATTGGACAGTTCTTTCAGTACTATACAGTCAATCGGTCTGTCATCCCAAAACTTCCAGTCCGGGCATTTTCTCCCAAATTTCCCGAAAATTTTCTATCAACCACTAAGATTTACCAGTCACTCAAAATCAATATTACATCAATCAATTGAACCCAATAACTCTAATTTCCCAATTAACCCCAATCCAACGGTCCCATTACCATGCTCACAATCAAATCCGAAAATCATGAATGCAAGTACCTATGGATAAATGCATATCTGATAAACCTGTTCTCTATAATTAGAGGCCAATAACATGCTCGACCAATGAATGCGGTGAAATCCAATCAGTTCAACCCAATGACCAAAATACCCTTGCTAACAAGAAGCGGATGTTACAATTCACCCTCCTAATTAAAATTTCGTCCTCGAAATTTAATACCGTCCGATCGAATAAATGAGGATATCGACTCTCATATACTCCTCGCCTCCCATGTAGCTTCCTCGGAAGAGTGGTTCTTCCAAAGGACTTTCACCAATGGAATTACCTCGTTCCTCGCTTGCTTGACCCGTGATCCAATAATCAGACGGCTCCTCAACATAGGTCAAATCACCGGCTACCTCAATCTCCCGATCCGGGATCACATGCATCGGGTCCGAACGGTGCACCGTCAAAGCATACTAACATGAAACACGCCATGCATCCGGGACATCTCACTCGGTAATGCCATCAGAAGCCAACGGTCCTATCCTCTCAAGGATCTCATACTTGACCGATATACCGAGGGCTTAACTTGCCCTTACGGCCAAACCTCAAGATTCTTTCCAAGGAGACACTCGAGAAACACTCGTCCCCTACATCAGATCTATATCTCGCCGATGCCGATCCACATAGCTCTTTTTCGCATCTGAGCCGAGCGCTTGATGCGACTCCGGATCAATTGTACCTTATTCATCGTGTCCTCAATCACCGGACCCTCAATCGATCTCATACCCTCTTCATCCCAATACAAGATGGCGATCAACACGGCCTCCCACAAGGCCTCATACGGTGCCATCCCAATACTATTCGACATCGGTTGTTGTAGTAAACTCAATCAAGCCAACATCGATCCCATGATCCTCTCGAACCCCAATACACACGCCAAGCATATCCTCAACAGTCTTAATCATCCTCTCGCTCGTCCATCATGCGAGGATGAAATGCGATCAAGTTCAACCTCGTATCCATAGCATCAGAGGCTCTTCCGGAACCTCGAGGTGAACTCGGATCCTCGTCTCGAGACTATCGATAACGGAACCCATGCAACCGCATAATCTCGCCACATACTACGGGCCAACTGACGAGAGTATTGCTCTCCTCACCGGCAAGAAGTGAGTCGATTTAATAATCGTCCACTATGTCCCAGATAACATCATGATGCCTCGATGTCCCAGGCAATCCCATCACAAAGTCTATAGTAATTCGCCCCATTTCCACTCCAAACGGGCAACGAATGCAACTTACCCATCGGAGCTTGGTGCACACCTTGACCACCGGCACGCCGGACACCTGACACAAACTCGCCACTTGCCTCTTCATACCAAAGCCACCATAATGTTTGTCTCGAGTACGATACATCTTGGTCGCATGCAGATGCATCGCATAGGCAGCTACATGTGCCTCCTCAAGGATCTCCGCCTCAAATCATCAATATCAAGCACACACGCCTCCGACCCATCCATAAAGTCCCATCTCTCAACTCAAACTCAATCGATGCACTGCCCCGAGTCTCTCAATCAATCTCACTAACACCGGTCTTGGTCCCGAACTTTTCAATCCTATCATGCAACATCGGCCTCAAATTTCGAGTAGCAATCGAGCTCCATCCCACCCAAATCCATCTGTACATTAAAATCTCTCAACTGAATCAGATCAGGTAACCTCGAAACCTGAACCTGAGCTGCACTACCATGCGATCTCCTACTCAGTGCATCGGCCACCACATTGGCCTTCCCTGGATGGTTCTCAATCGTGCAGTCATAGTCCTTCAGTAACTCTATCTATCTCCTCTGTCTCAGATTGAGCTCTCTCTGACTCAATAGATATCTGAGACTCTTATGATCAGTGAAGATCTGGAATGTCTCCCCATACAGATAATGTCTCCAGATCTTCAGAACAAATACGACTGCGGCCAACTCTAAGTCATGCACTGGATAATTCACCTCGTGAGACCTCAATTGTCTCGAGGCATACGCTATCACTCGACCATGCTGCATCAATACACATCCCAGTCCCTGATGCGAGGCATCACTATAAACCACAAAGCCTCCAGTACCAGAAGGAAGGCTTAACACCGGTGCAGTAGTCAACCGATGTTTCAGCTCCTCAAATCACTTCTGGCACTCCTCAGACCATCTAAACGGCACATTCTTCCTCAGTAGCTTCGTCAAAGGGGCGGAGATCAACGAAAACCCCTCGACGAACCTCCGTAATATTCGCCACCCTAGGAAACTCCGCAACTCGGGCACACCTCGGAATCTCCCAACTCATAATCGCTTCTATCTTGTGAGGATCCACCGATACCCTCACCGACACTACGTGCCCCGTAAATACAATCTCATCAAGCCGAATTCACACTTAGTGAATTTGGCGAACAACTACGCTCTCTCTCATGACTGCAGAATAATCCTCAGTGCTCAACGTGTCTCTGCCTACTCCTAGAATAAATCAAGATGTCATCAATAAATACTATCACGAACCGTCCAGTAGGCTGAAAACTCTATTCATCAAAGCCATGAAGGCTTCCGGCATTAGTCAACCCAAACGGCATCACTAGGAACTCAAATGCCCATACCGCCTCCTCAAGGCACTCTTAGGCACATCGCCTCTCGCAATCCTTAATCGGTAATAGCCCGATCTCGATCCAATTTAGTGAACACCGAGCTCCCTACAATCGATCAAATAAATCGCCAATCCTAGGCAAGGATACTTATTCTTTCATCACACCCGATTCAACCGCTTATAGTCAATGCACGCCTCGTCTGCCCTTTTTCTTCACAAATAAGCACTGGCTCCCCATGGCGAAACACTCGGTCTAATAAATCCTTTATCCACTAGCTCCTATAACTGAGCCTTAAGCTCTCTCGCCCACCGGTGCCATCCTATACGGAGGGATCGATATAGGAGCGGTACCGGGAACGAGATCAATCTCAAACTCTATCTCCGCTTTGGCGGCAATCCCAGAACTCCTGAAAACATCCAGAAATTCCCGATCACGGAATATCCTCCAATCTCTCGCTCAACTCGAATCCACCACGTGAGCCAGATAGGCCTCACAACCTCCTCGCATCAATCTCGTGGCACCATAGAGGATATCATCCTGAGGCACCGACTAACTAACTCCTCAAACACCACTGGGCTGACCAGAGATTCCAATACAACCTCTTTGTGTAACACCACGATCGCCCTATGTACAACAACCACCCATCCCCAATATCACATCAATCTCCTCAGAGGCAAAATAATCAAATCGGCACTCAAAACTACTCTACGATCCGAACTCGACATCCCATATGCACCTCTCCCAATACAACAGACTACCTAGAGGTGTACTCACCTCTAACCCACAATCAGAACATCTCGCCTATCCCCATGCAATCTACATGCTAAATGTGGTGCAATGAAGGAATGAGTGGATTCAGATCCAACAATGCATATGCCTCAATACCGTAAATAAGAAGCATACCCGCAACAACATCCGGGAATCCGGCCTCCGCCGAGTCATGGCATAGACCACAGCTCATGATTATCGCTCGCTTCGGTCCCTCCGACCATCATGACCCTCTCGCTCGACCTCGGCCTCGGCCTCTCCATCCCGATCCACCACCACGACTCTCTGGATCGTGGTATTGTCGCCCGATCTTCCAACATAGTAGACTAGGCTCCCAAAGTCTCTAGTAGCCCTCACTAGTGGTCCATCGAACCACACCTCAAACAGCTCCACATACCATCGACACTCTCCATCGTGTCTCTTGCCACAATGTTCACAAAAAGGAGCAGATCGCCTCAAAATCTGCACCGCCGCCACCACTAACAATCTGCATAAATCGCCCCTCCGCCATGACCAGCCTGTTTAGCCCCTCCTCCCGCAGATCTGAAGGGCCTACTGTCTTCCATCGAACCCTCCGCCAACACTATCCTCGTCACCATCGATCTCTTATGTCGGGCCCCGATAAGTCTCAACATATGTTGTCTCAAGAAATGCTTCTATCCTCATCACCGCAATTTCGCTCAATAAACCGCCCATATCAAATCTAGCCAATAGTGTACGGATCTCCGATTGAGTCCGCCCAAAACGCCGACACTTGTCGGCCTCGAAGCCACCAAAGAAGAAGCATATACCACTAACTCGTTGAATCAAGACTCATAATCGCCACGGTCAATCGCCTCGTCTCACCTCTAGAACTCCTCAGAACTTCATTTCAGATAAATCTGGGCATGAAGTTGTCCTTGAATGCCCTCGTAAAATCATCCCATGTCACAGTGGCCGGTGGTACCGCCTTGACAGCCCTCCACCACCGATATGCGTAACCTCAGAGCAGAGAAACCGCAGTAGTCAAAACGCCATCCGGCTCATACCCATCCGATCGAGGACTCTCTCTGTCCTCTCTAGCCATCCTTAGCCTTCGCAGGTCTGGTGCTACCATAGAAGTCAACCGCCCCACCATGCTAGCTGATCATATCTCCGCTCCTGCCTCACAGAACTCGAGGAGGCAACCTCCGAATGAGGCACAGAGACTCCTACTAGCTCCTACCGATTCTGTGTCACCGTTGTTCCACTCGATCTCCTAGATGGATGACCTAAAATGCATAAGAAATTTCGATCGCTCATGCTATTCTTACAGAATTCAAGCCTAAATTACACTATGCCCAAAAGATGCCAAACCATGCTCGATACCACTTTAATGTAGCGCCCCTCATCGAGGATACACATCGAAACCCAAGGTCGCCCGATACAAATCCCACGATGAAGGTGCACCACCGTAACATTTCCCAATAATATCCACATGGCATCGCAATAATTTAAAACCATAATATAACACAATATCGTAAACCGCTAAATTTTAAAATCATAATATCAACTGACATACCATCCAAAGAATGTAATAGACAGTCTATCACCCCTAAGCAAAACCAAAAGGAAACCGACACAAACATCTATACTAAGTCATCCTCAAAATCCAACCCAAATGACCGACACATGTGTCATCGCTTCTCCGCCAAAGACGCCGCATGCGGTAGGAAAAGGCTATCTCCTGAGCTAGGGTCTATTCTATCACCCAAAAATAGGTTGCAATTTTGGGTGAGTTTGCAAACAAGGAGAAACCATCATCGATGGTTCACTCAAATAATGCATTACGAAAATCATGCATAAAGATAAAGACAAGAATATTCAATTAACGATTTATATAACAATTTACAGATCAATAACAATTTACAATAGCATAGAATAGTTCACGGTGTCACATCACAATTTACAAGAAATCATAGCATCACGCAGCTCAAGAATCGCCACACAATTTGGCAATTCAATCACCATGTATATAATGCATATGAGACTCTTTCCATTATTCAAGACAGCCCAAGCGCCAACAAGAAAAGTAGGGACGCTGTCGAGGATTTCTCCCCTGCTAAAACCCAACAAGACAAAGTTTCGAGCTCTAGGCTCTTTTCAAAGGATATTAGCAACTGGGACACGTCCATTATCCGATCATGCATTTATGCATGCGGTGCGTTGTTCAAGAATTTACATGTATGGCTATAAGCCCAAGATTGCGAAGATTCAAGAATCGCTATGATATGGCTATAAAAGCCCAAAGATTGCGAGATTCAAGAATCGCTATGATATGGCTATAAAAGCCGAGTATTCAGTCTCAATGTCACACGTAATGCAGTTCGATTCGGTAAAACATGCAATTCAATCCAATACATGCCAAGAATCATACAAGAGTCATACAATTCATCTTTGCATGTAATTCATGTAGAGCATGTAAGCAATCGAAATTTGAGAAACCAACTAGGTTACTCACCAGAACTTCGAGCCATCGCTCGAAGTTCCAAAGAATGTCCGTGGAACGACGATCCAACGACGGCTCTATAACAAAGAAAATACAGTCCCATTACTAGATGCTCAATTAAACCATTCAAGAATGCATATGTCTCAAAGAGATGATGTACAATGCATGTTCACGACTTTCTCGGCGCTAAAACCCAATTTATAACTCTTATATCCCAATCTAACTCTTCGCTCAATTGGTCGACAATTATTGATCCAATCCTATAATTCGGTTTAATTTCCTCAATTCATAATCCCCATAGAAATTTCCTATCCATCGGGTCAAAACCTCTATTGAAAATCCCAATTAAACTCCAATTGTCTCAATTCAGTATTTAGGTCACACTATGAACCATAATCGACCTTATTCTCTATAAATCAATGTCACTTAAATCAATTCTAATTCCTATAATTATCCTCAATTGTAGACCTCTTTCTAGGTCATAACGAATCAGAATCACCTCAATCGAGGTCTATACCATAAATTATGCCCAATATACTAACAATCATCCCTTCAGATTGCCATCTTCGCCATGACCTACGTCCGCTCGTCATGACGATATCTGGGCCGTCATTGCAAGTGAAGCACACTTCGCCATGCTCGGCGTCCTCTTCGCCGTTCGTCGCGACGATTCCGTGGAGCTCGTCATGGGAACACTAAATTTATTCGCCATGGCCGAGAAGCACGCCAGACGTCGCGACGCATGCATCGCCACCTTCTTCTCCGATCGATTTTCCGCCATTAATGCTATTTAAAACCTCCAATAACACTCTAACCGCTCAATCTAACCCAATAAATGCCATAACTGCTAGAAACAACTACTAATAACAACAATAAAGCCTCGACAACTTACCAATCGCAGATTAAAGCCACAAATCACCGTAAACCCTAAATCCTTCAAAATCAACGATTAATCCACTCCAAATCCTTCTCAACCTTCAACAATCACAATAAATCACTTAGCCTAGCACAATAAGTGGAAACCACATGAAAGATCAAGAATCCTTACCTATGGAGGAAATCGAAATCACCAGAAGAAGGGAGAAGAAGAAATGAGTTTTGCCTTAGGGTAAATCCTCAATTCTCAACTTAGCTATTTATGTACAAAGGTCCGCAACTCACCCAAATTTTAGTCTTCAATTACCAATGGTTTAACATTTTTATTTCCTATCAGTAAAATTCTAATTTTTCCATTGCCATTGGACAGTTCTTTCAGTACTATACAATCAATCGGTCTGTCACCCCAAAACTTCCGGTCCGGGCACTTTCTCCCAAATTTCCCGAAAATTTTCTATAAACCACTAAGATTTACCAGTCACTCGAAATCAATATTAAATCAGTCAATTGAACCCAATAACTCTAATTTCCCAATTAACCCCCAATCCAGTCAGTCCGGTCAATTCATGCTCACAATCAAATCCCGAAAATCATGAATGCAAGTACCTATGGATAAATGCATATGCAATAAACCTGTTCCTATATAATTAGAGGCCAGTAACATGCTCAGTCAATGAATGCAGTGAAATCCAATCAGTTCAACCCAATGGCCAAAATACCCTTGCTAACAGTAACGGGATGTTACAATTCACCCATCCTAATTAAAATTTTGTCCTCGAAATTTAGTACCTGTCCGATCGAATAAATGAGGATACTGACTCCTCATATGCTCCTCATTCTCCCATGTAGCTTCCTCAGAAGATTGGTTCTTCCAAAGGACTTTCACCAATGGAATTACCCTGTTCCTCAATTGCTTGACCTGTGATCCAATAATCTGTACCGGCTCCTCAACATAGGTCAAATCACTGGCTACCTCAATCTCCTGAGCCGGGATCACATGCATCGGGTCTGAACGGTACCGTCGGAGCATACTAACATGAAATACGTCATGCATCTGGGACATCTCACTCGGTAATGCAGTCTATAAGCCAACGATCCTATCCTCTCAAGGATCTCATACGGACCGATATACCGAGGGCTCAACTTGCCCTTACGGCCAAATCTTAGTACTCCTTTCCAAGGAGACACTTGGAGAAACACTCTGTCCCCTACACTGTACTCTATATCTCGCCGATGCTGATCCACATAGCTCTTTTGTCTGTCCTGAGCCGCCTTGATGCGACTCCGGATCAACTGTACCTTATCCACTGTGTCCTGAATCAACTCGGGACCCTCAATCGATCTCATACCCTCTTCATCCCAATACAGTGGCTATCAACACGGCCTCCCATACAAGGCCTCATACGGTGCCATCCCAATACTATTCTGATACTGGTTATTGTAGGCAAACTCAATCAGTGCCAAATACTGATCCCATGATCCTCTGAACCCCAATACACACGCTCGAAGCATGTCCTCAACAGTCTTAATCGTCCTCTCATTCTGTCCATCTGTCTGAGGATGAAATGCAGTACTGAAGTTCAACCTCGTACCCATAGCAGTTTGTAGGCTCTTCCAGAACCTCGAGGTGAACCTGGGATCCCTGTCTGAGACTATCGATAACGGAACCCCATGCAACCGTACAATCTCTGCCACATACTTCTGGGCCAACTGATCGAGAGTATTGCTCTCCCTCACTGGCAAGAAGTGAGCTGATTTAGTCAATCGGTCCACTATGACCCAGATAGCATCATGCTGCCTTGATGTCCTAGGCAATCCCATCACAAAGTCCATAGTAATTCGCTCCCATTTCCACTCCGAAATGGGCAACGAATGCAACTTACCCACTGGAGCCTAGTTCTCAGCCTTGACTTCTTTGCACGCCGACACACGACACAAACTCTGCCACTTGCCTCTTCATACCAGGCCACCAGAAATGCTGTCTCAGAGTACGATACATCTTGGTCGTACCAGGATGCATCGCATAGGCAGCTACATGTGCCTCCTCAAGGATCTCCCGTCTCAAATCATCAATATCAGGCACACACAGTCTCTGACCCATCCATAAAGTCCCATCTCTCAACTCAAACTCTGAATCAGTACCGGCCTGGACTCTCTCAATCAATCTCACTAACACTGGGTCTTGGTCCTGAACTTTTCGAATCTTATCATGCAACATCGGCCTCAGCCTCAGAGTAGCAATCAGAGCTCCATCCTGACCCAAATCCATCTGTACATTAAGAGCTCTCAACTGAATCAAACCAGGTAACCTCGAAACTCGAACTCGAAATCAGACTACCATGCGATCTCCTACTCGGTCAGCATCGCCACCACATTGGCCTTCCCCGGATGGTACTCAATCGCAGTCATAGTCCTTCAGTAACTCTATCCATCTCCTCTGTCTCAGATTGAGCTCTCTCTGACTCAATAGATATCTGAGACTCTTATGATCATTGAAGATCTGGAATGTCTCCCCATACAGATAATGTCTCCAGATCTTCAGAGCAAATACGACTGCGGCCAACTCTAAGTCATGCACTGGATAATTCACCTCGTGAGACCTCAATTGTCTCGAGGCATACGCTATCACTCGACCATGCTGCATCAATACATATCCCAGTCCCTGATGCGAGGCATCACTGTAAACCACAAAGCCTCCAGTACCAGAAGGAAGGCTTAATACCGGTGCAGTAGTCAACCGATGTTTCAGCTCCTCAAAGCACTTCGCACTCTCGCACCATCTAAACGGCACATTCTTCCTCGGTAGCCGTCAAAGGGTCAAGATCAACGAAAACCCTCGATTTAACCTCCGTAATATCCGCCGATCTAGGAAACTCCGTAACTCGGGCACACTCCTTGGAATCTCCTAACTCATAACTGCCTCTATCTTGTGAGGATCCACCTGGATACCCTCACCGACACTACGCGCCCCGTAAATACAATCTCATCAAGCGTAATTCACACTTAGTGAATTTGGTGAACAATCGCCTCTCTCATGACTGCAGAATAATCCTCAGTGCTCTCGGTTCTCGCTCTACTCCTCGAATAAATCAAGATGTCATCAATAAATACTATCACGAACCGTCCAGGTAGGGCTGAAAAACTCTATTCATCAAAGCCATGAAGGCTGCCGGGGCATTAGTCAACCCAAACGGCATCACTAGAAACTCGAAATGCCCATACCTGCTCCTAAAGGCACTCTTAGGCACATCGGCCTCTGCAATCCTTAACTGGTAATAGCCTGATCTCAGATCCAATTTAGTGAACACCTGAGCTCCTTGCAACTGATCAAATAAATCGTCAATCCTAGGCAGTGGATACTTATTCTTCACTGTCACCCGATTCAACTGCCTATAGTCAATGCACAGTCTCAGCGTCCCGTCCTTTTTCTTCACAAACTGTACCGGGGCTCCCCATGGCGAAACACTCGGTCTAATAAATCCTTTATCCACTAGCTCCTGTAACTGAGCCTTAAGCTCTCTCAGTTATAACAAAAAATATTATAACAAAAAATAATTCCTTTAAAACTTCAACATATTATAACAAAAAATAATTCACTTCACATATACAATAACACATTTATTGCCTTCCACCCATTTAAATATAATTTAATTTATCAATTTTGGACTGATTCTCAAATAATCAAATTTAAAAATTTTTGTTAAATCTATATCTTAATTCAATCAAACCTTTTTTAGAAATACACACCGTTACCTCTAACATATTCACTCAATTTTACAAGTCAATCCATTCACATTGCAGATTGCGAAAGAGCTAATATTATCAAAATAATAGTGTTAAAAGAAATGTATGTTTACCATCAAAGAAGACCTTAGCTGTAGGCCTCCACTTCATTGCTTTAGCATCACTTATATACTTAACCCTTGAAGTATTTACCTCACACACACTCAAAGAAACAATACTTAAAAGAACAATAAGAATAAAGGCAACAAGAACGTACAGAGATACGATATAAAACCAACTTTTTATACTTTCCCTCAACAGAATACAAAGAATGCTCTCTCTGATTGAATGAGAAGAGCAAAGCTCAAATGAGCTATATATAAGCATCCTAACTTGCCTTCCAAGTTACATTCAGAATCCTATCCAATCTGAACTGCCTAAAATCGTGCTAGATCACGTCTATACTTATCAGATTACATCATGTGGACCAATTACACCCTCGTCTAAATAGGACTTTAACTGATAAGATAAGATAATAAGAAGATAGAGGTTACATTTAACTCAGAAACTAGCATCCTTGTCCTCGAAGAACTCTACTATCTACAGACGTTTAGTTTCACTGCAACTCTAACTTCCAGTTGTCGTCACATCATCCAAGATCTCCCCATGATCTCTATCCATTGATGATGCAATGTGATCTCGCCAAAGCCCACTAGTACATTGGCCTGATCCAATGCTCCCATAACAAGTCCATTTGTCGTGATCCATTCATTCGAGCATAGGCTAAGTCCTTAGTAGTCCATCAAGTCCTTAACTTGGGTCGAGTCAATCTCCACAACGTCTGATGCTCTGCCAAAATTCGTATAAAGTCCGATCCCACTCGCTCACATTTGCCATAGTGTTTTCGCATGCCTCCCTCATGCGTAAATCCAGCTAACCTCTTTCCTAAGACTCCTCATTAAGGTAGTTGAGAAGTGCTCCGGAACTTAGGGGTTTAACAAACCACCCCCACCAGATGGATTTGACACCCTCGTCGAATTAGTCTGAAGATAGTCGTTCACCTGATCCTCGAACTACCATAAGGTCGTATCTTTCTCCCATGTTGCTTCCGCGACAGGTTTGCCCTTCCACTGGATTAAGAACTCGATCCGTTGGTTCTTCTTATATTGACCCATGGTCTAGTAGTTTAGGATCATCCTCGAACTGTTTTTTCGCAACCGGTGGTGCACGCTTTAACTGACTCCTATTTGGATCTGATGTATCCTCATAGTAAGGCTTGAGAAAACTAACATGAAAAGTAGGGTGTACCTTTAACCGCTTGGGTAACTTTAACCGGTACACCACGTCCCCCACTTTCTGTAGCACTTCAAACGGTCCATCATACTTCGACATCAATCCCCTATGTGATTACTCGCTTGAGATCTTCTTCCAAATATGTGCGGTTAGTTTCAACAGAACCTTATCTCCCACATCAAATTCCAATGGTCTCCTCCGAAGATCTGCTTTCTTCTTCATCCGTCGAGAAGCTTTGCAAAGACTGTCCCTCGCCTCATCCAGCATCTCTTGCTTCTCCCTCGCAAACTTATGTGCCGCAGGACACTTGTCACTTATCCTTTGTTAAGAAATCTCTAAATGAGTGAGAGGCTATTGTCCTAACACAATCTCAAAGGGACTCTTCTTCGTAGTCGAAGATCTGTGCAAGTTATAACAGAACTGTGCTGTTCGTGAATCGTAAGTGCACGGTTGGCGAAGTGAGTAATAAATCGGTAAGAACTGAGTTGTGTCCACAGGGATTATGCGAAAATTTTATTCTACGCTAGCTAACGATATTTGAAATCTGGTTGGATGAAATTTTAGAAAAATGAAATTAATGTAAAGAATTTTTTTCTTTTTTTTTTAACAAAATTTAACTCAAATAAATTTCTTAACAACTACCAAATTTAAGAAAAGATTTTAACAATTTACCAATTAAAAGTTTTAACTAATTAAGAAAATTTTTAACAAATTTAACTATGAATATGACAAATTTGTGTAGTAACTAATTAAGAAAAGATTTTAACAATTTACCAATTAAAAGTTTTAACAGCAAAGATGAATGACTTTCTCTTAGGGAATGATATTTTTGTCAACCTTCATATTAAATTAGCTATTTTCCACAACTGAAATATTCTACCTTTGTAGGTGAATTTTAAGAATAATTAATCTCCTTTTCCCAAAGATGAATTAATTTATCCACTCTAGACGTCACTTAGCAATCCCTTACTTAAGTTTTTCCTAGAGTTTCTTAAGTTCCAAAACTTCAATTTTCACCTCCTAAGTTTCTTGGGTCTCCCAACTCATAAGCAAATCCTATTCAAAATTTCCTTTTATCTTCTAGCAAAAATTCCCTTTTCCCAAAGGCGAATTAATACCAAGTCATTTTCCAATAGTCTAAAGGAATAACAAATAAATCCAAGGAAAAATCAACAAGCATATGAATATTCAATCATGGATTATAGCAAAATTTAATATTAAAGCAACATCAAAAATATCAAATCCCTAAGAGAAATTAAATTTCAAGCCACAAATCATCATGCCAAACAATCCACAAATAAAAACTCTGAACAAGCTCATGACGGAATCAATTAAAAATTAAGAACAAAGCTCCAAATGTACAACAAAATAAAATGAACTCTCCTCTCTCCTTGCGTAGAGTGCTTGCACGAAGAGGCCGCGTTGTTGCTGCTGGTGAATGGAAGCTCCTTGGAGAGTAGACAGGTTGCGTTGATGCCTTGATGTGTGCAGATTTTAGAGAATGGCTTTTGTGAGTGAGGAAGGAGGTGTTGTTGGTTGAAAGATGAGAGAGTTGTTTTGGATGAAGATGAAGGTTGGAGCTTGAGTGATGAGAGAGCTGGTGGTTTTTTGGTGGAGTGGAGGTGAAGTGTGTTGGATGGGAGAGCTAGCTGCGTTGGTAAAAGTTGAGGAAGGGGTGTTGCTTTTGTTGGCTGTTGGAGTTGCGTATTTTGCTTGTGTGGAGGCTAGTTGGTGAATGGTGTGGTGGCTTGGCAGTGGCCTTGTGTCTTATTGGTGGGGGCTAGCTGTTTCTGCAGTAGTTGAAGGAATGGATGACGATTCAACAAAGGCTGCTTTGTCTTTTTGTTATTTTCTTTTTAAGCCACCAGTTGCATGCTTGCTTGATTCATGTCTATAACCACGTTTCAGCCATTTTCTTACTTCACCAGTCTCTTCAACGCATGCAGCAATTTTCCTTTGTCTTCTATTCATCTAATATCCACGCCAGCAGGTATCTCCATTTGGATGTTTCTATGTATTCAAAATCCTTTTCTGCATGCCTCACTTCACGCATAATCTCCTTCTTTTTCTGCTGTCGTCACTGCTTCACGTTACTAGTTGCTTCAACTCTTCTATACTATACCTTGATATGACAAATAAAAAATTATGGTTTGGTCCACCTTTCACGCAAACCCAGCCATGTTTCCGGTTTTCATCTCTGGTGCATGGGTTAGCTGTAGAATGGATTTTTCAAGGTAAATTTTGATAGTGCATAAAAATCAATTGGTGATGACTTAAGAGCTCAAATTTTGTCAGTGCCTTCGTCTCTGAGTTAGCTTCGATATGAGAGTTGAATCACAGGATTTCAACATCTGAGTCAAAAGTTATGGCCAAAACATCGTTGATAGGTCATTCTGGGGCCCTACAATATGACGTGAATTTTCGTTAATTTATTTCTCCTAAATTCCAGCTCCAAAAAATCTGCAATTAGTCCCAAAAAATCCATCAATGAGTACGTATGAAATTTCAAAATTTTTGGCTGAACCAATCTTGAGACAAAATCCCATAATGACTAGAGGTCAAGTCCGCCGGAAACTCAAAAACAGTGCAATTCAAATCTATTTGTATCATTTATGCATTTTACGTCAATGGACCTCAAATAATGTTAAAACATGATAAACCAGCCATAAATGAACATAAAATGAATGTAAAAGACTATGAATTAATTCCTAAACATATATGAAAATATGAGCGTATCAAATTCCCCCACACTTAGCTCTTGCTTGTCCTCAAGTAAGAAAAAGAACAAAAAATAGAACTACAGAAAACCTAAAAAATGTAGAAAAACAAAGACCTGCAATGTGAAGAAAAATACTTAAGTATGCAACATTCAATTCAAATCCCCAACCATATCAATTAATTCGAGTATGATAACTAGAACTTGATTTACCACGATCAACACATAAAATCAATGAACTCAGTTTCTATGTAACAGTTGAATTAATCTACCATAATAGAGTTAGAGGAAATCTATGCCATATCGAAATAATAAGTCCTCTCATTGATATACACTCCAACACTCAAATTGTTTAGGCTCAAATGTGTAACTCTCAAAATTCGAACAATGAATACATTCTACCATATGCTTGCTTTTCAATCTTGACAACACTATCAAAGTGCGTATATACTATACACAAATCAAAAGGTCTTTAAAATGGTTGTAATGGGGCTTGGCTAAAGGTGAGGTAAAAGAAAGAGAAGGCTAAAGAAAAGGCAATAGAGTTGTACATAATATTATAGAACTCATGTAAATGTATGCATCCAAGCACATAATTATGCAAATTAAACACAAACAACTCCACTTCTTTTCATTCCATTTGGATTTCCCATAGACAAGTATATAATTCGAAACACTTGGGAAACATTTTTTTCTTTTTCTTTTTTTCTTTTTTTGGTTTTCTTATTTCGTTTTTTTATTTTGTAGCCAAACATTCGGATTACTATCACGTCATCATATGTCAACCAACTCACATCTTTAACTTTGCCAAATAGATTCTCCTTTAACCTTGGCCATAGGGTATAGAGTATAAAAATGAGATCAAGGCTGAGTTAATAATATGGAAAGCAAAGAAAAGGATAAAAGCTCAAAAGGGCTTTCTAATGGAAATCATGCTTTAGGTTGGCTTTTGAAGTTCAAGTTGTTTAACCTAGATGCCTTCATCATGTTCATGCAAGCATGCTAAATCAAGATATTAAGCAAGTTCTAGAGAATTATACCATTGAAAGAATCCACACAACAAAGAATAATGTTGAAGGCACAAAAGCTCACATAGGTCATTTATTAAGTCAATACAACATAGTTTCAAGGTCACTCTACTATCTAGAAAACTCAAGTGTTACATTAAAACTAATTGATCAAGTATATACATTTATCATTATTAACCAAATCTCACACATAATACTCGAACTCATTCAATGATTGGGAATCTTAAAGAAAGCTAACACACTTAAGATAAAAGAAAAAATATTGGTGTAATTGTCGAAAAAATTTTCAATTTTTTAATGTTGTTTTTTTTTTCAATTTTTTTAAAAGTGTTTTTTTTTTAATTTATGGTTTTAATTTAAAACATGCAAATGTAAAACATGCAACTAACATGAAATTTGTCTTAAGTTCAAGCAAGAGCAAGAAGGTGCCCATTTGCCTCTCACAATACAGCATAAATCCAAATTATCTAGAACAAACGAAAGCCTCCCCCCACACTTAAACACAACATTGTCCTCAATGTGTAAAAGATAATAAGAATAATAAGGAAATGAGAACATAAGGACTCCCTGGAGTGTAGAAGGCTTAGCAACTTGAAATCATAATTCACAGCTCCAATATTGCATTCCTAACAAAACAGATAAAAAGTAAATAAGGTACTCAAATGAAAGCAATAAAAAAAAATTGAAACAACACAGAACTAAAATGAAAGGATAAGATTAGGGTGCCTCCCCACAGGTGCTATGTTTAACGTCGATAGCTCGACGTAGCCATTTGATCATGGGTCCTTGAGTGAAATGCTTGTAATGTTTCTCAACTCTTGACCATAATAATGCTTCAATCTTTGCCCATTCACTTTGAAAGTTCTTCCATCACTTCCCTCAACTTCAATCGCTCCAAAAGGGGTAACATTCTTCACAACAAAGGGGCCCGGCCATCTAGAGCGCAATTTACCTAGAAAAAACTTCAATCTCGAGTTGAAAAGTAAAACTTTCTCTCCTGGAGCAAATTCTTTCCTCATGATGTGTTGGTCATGCCATTTCTTAGTCTTCTCCTTATAGATTTTGGAGTTCTCATATGCCTCATTTTGAAATTCTTCTAATTCACACAACTGAAGAGACCGATTTTTAACTGATTTTTGCCAATCAAGATTTAACTTCCTAACTGCCCAATAAGCTTTGTGTTCCAACTCTACCGGAAGATGACAAGCTTTTCCAAAAACCAAACGATATGGAGACATGCCAATTGGGGTTTTGAAAGCTGTCCTATATGCCCAAAGAGCATCATCAAGCTTGAGAGCCCAGTCTTTCCGATTAGGGTTCTCCGTCTTCTCAAGAATGTCCTTGATCTCTCGATTTGAAATTTCAGCTTGGCCATTTGACTGTGGGTGGTAAGGTAAAGCAACCTTATGTCGAACTCCATATTTAGTTAAAAGATTACCCATAAGCTTGTTGCAAAAGTGGGTACCTTCATCACTAATAATGGCCCTCGGAGTGCCAAATCTTGTGAAAATGTTTTTCTTGAGAAATCTGAGAACAACTTTGGCATCATTTGTTGGTGAAGCTATGGCTTCAACCCATTTTAAAACATAGTCCACTGCCAAAAGGATATAGGATTGTCCACAAGATTTTGGGAATGGTCCCATAAAATCAATACCCCACAAATCAAAGAGTTCTACCTAAAAAATGTTGGTCAAAGGAAGCTCATGACGTCATGAGATATTACCCATTTGTTGACATCGGTCACACGTCTTAGTGAAAGCATAAATGTCCTTATGAAGTGTAGGCCAATAAAAACCGGATTGAAGAACTTTTGTTGCTGTTCTTGTTGGGCCAAAGTGACCTCCATATGGTGATGAATGACAATGCTCCAGAATGGATAAGACTTCATCTTCTAGGATACATCTTCGAATCACTTGATTAGGACCTCTCTTGAATAGTAAAGGCTCATCCCATAAATAACTTTTTTGCATCAAATAGGAACTTTTTCTTTTAGGATGAATTTAAATCCAAAAGAATCAAACCTGTAGCTAAATAATTCACCACATCGGCAAACTATGGAAGCTTTTCATTGACTCTGAATAACTGCTCATCTGCAAAAGTCTCTTGAATAGGTGTTAGTGGCTTTGATTCCTCAAGCTCTAATCGAGACAAATGGTCGGCAACTGTATTTTTTGTCCCCTTTTTGTCCTTGATCTCCACATCAAACTCTTGCAAAAGTAACACCCATCGAATGAGTCGCGGTTTAGCATATTTCTTTGCAAAAAAATATCGGATTACAGCATGATTTGTGAAAACCACAACTTTGGATCCAATAATATATGACCGAAATTTGTCCAAAGCAAACACAACTGCCAACATTTCCTTCTTTGTAGTAGTGTAATTTTTCTGGGCATCATCCAAAGTTTGGATAGAGTAGTAGATAACCCTGAACACTTTCTCTCACCTTTGGCCTAAAACTGCTCCTACTGCGAAGTCACTCGCATCACACATAATTTCAAACGGTTGTTGCCAATCAGGTGTGATCATCACGGGAGCTGAAATCAACTTTTTCTTGATCAACTTAAAAGCTTGCAAGCATTTCTCATTGAACTCAAATTTCACATCCTTCTCCAAGAGATTGCAAAGAGGTTTGGCGATCTTAGAGAAGTCTTTGATGAATCTCCGATAAAACCCTGCATGTCCAAGGAAGTTGCGGATACCCTTTACATTTTTCGGTAGAGGAAGCTTTTCAATAGCTGCTGTTTTAACTCGGTCCACTTCAATGCCATGGGCAGATACTTTGTGACCTAACACAATTCCTTCCCTTACCATAAAATGGCATTTCTCCCAATTGAGTACCAAGTTGGTATCCTAACATCTTTTCAACACTAGAGACAAATTATGTAAGCATTTATCAAATGAATCACCAAAAACAAAAAAAATAATCTATAAAGAATTCCATGAAATTCTCAACCATATCTGAAAAGATAGCCTTCATACAACACTGAAATGTAGCAGGAGCATTACAAAGACCAAAAGGCATACGCCTAAATGCAAATGTACCAAAAGGACAAGTAAATGTGGTCTTTTCTTGATCTTCAGGTGCTATGGCTATTTGGTTATATCCCGAATAACCATCTAGAAAGCAGTAAAATGCATATCTAGTAAGTCTATCCAACATCTGATCTATGAAGGGCAAAGGAAAATGGTCCTTCTTAGTGGCTTTGTTCAACTTTCTATAATCCATGCAAACTCTCCATCCAGTGATTGTCCTAGTGGAAATAGTCTCATTGTTAGCATCTTTAACTATAGTAAATCCACCTTTCTTAGGAACAACCTGAGTAGGACTAACCCATGGACTATCAGAAATTGGGTAATTGATTCCAGCTTTAAGCCAATTCTGAATTTCGTTCCTAACCACTTCCTTCATTGCTGGGTTCAATCTTCTTTGGGGTTCAATTGTAGGTGTGCATGATTCCTCCATCAAAATTTTATGCATTACAATAGAATGACTAATTCCCTTAATGTCTGAAATTGACCAACCTAATGCATTTTTTAACTCCCTTAACACCCTAAGCAGTTTTTCTTCTTCTAAAGGAGTTAATGAAGATGAAATAATGACAGGAAAAGTTTGATTAACACCCAAGAATGCATATTTCAAATTTTTAAGCAGGGGTTTCAAATCAATCGATTGGTGCACATCTTTTACATCGCCAACATCATCAACATTAGTCACATAGAACAAAGGCTCGGTTTGATCAAAAATTTTCAAGCATTCAAAAGAATCTAAAACCTTCATCAAGCATGCATCATCATCATCCATAACATCTTTGATAAACATACCTTCTAAACATGTCAATAACGGGTCTTTAGAGATAATGGAAGGAAAAGATGTTACCACACATGAGGATATGACATCCACTCGATTGCATGTCAGTGTATCACTTGGATGTTTGAGTGATCGGTATATGTTGAACTTCACCTTCTCGCCATTTACATGCAAGGTTAGTTCCCCTTGTTGCACATCAATCACTACACCTACGGTAGCTAGGAATGGTCTCCCAAGTATGATCGGGATCTCCTTTTCTTCTTCCATATCAAGAACCACAAAGTCTGCAGGGAGAATAAATTTGTCAACACGAACAAGAACATCTTCTACAATACCTAGAGGGTAAGTGAGAGAACTGTCAGCTAGTTGAAGGCAAATTGTCGATGACTTGACTTCACCTAATCCCAGCTTTTGGAAGATGGAAAGAGGCATGAGATTTATGCTTGCCCCCAAATCGTAAAGCACTTTACCAAAATGTGTGTTGCCGATCTAACACGAAATTGTGAAGCTTCCCGGATCTTTCAGTTCCTGTGGTAACTTTCTTTCCAAGACTGCACTACACTCCTCAGTCATCAATACAGTCTCATAGTCTCTAAATCTCCTCTTTTTGGTAACAATGTCCTTGATGAATTTTGTGTAATTCGGTACTTGCTAAATAGCTTCAATCAAGGAAATGTTGATCTCAAGTTTCTTAAAGATTTCAAGGAATTTTGTGAATTGATCATTGATTTTCTTCCGCTGAAATCTTTGAGGATATGGCAACTTAGGGATGATTTTTGATTTCAGTTCCCCTTCCAGTTTCTTCTCCGAACTAACTTCCTTCTCAACTTGTGTAGGTGCACTTGCTTCTTCACAAGTATTCTGTTCTTCGTTATCATTAGATTGAGTGGAATTTTTTTCTTTAGGTTTCACCTCTTCCAATTCTTTTCCACTTCGAAGAATGATGGCCTTACACTGCTCTCTCGGATTAGTTTTGTTATTACTTGGAAATGTCATCTGATTCAAATTCCAGATAGCATTTGCAAGTTGTCCTAATTGAACTTCCAAACCCTTCATTGAAGTCCCAGTACTGGTTACTTGCATCTTTAGCTCATCCATCTCCTTCTCGTTCTTGTGAAAACAGTTTCTTGTCTCAGTTACAAAACTGCCAATCATTTCTTCCAATGAAGGTTTCCGTTCTGCCAATGGTGGTGCATATCCAGGTGGGTGAGGCATGTTCCTTTGAATACCATAGTTATATTGCTCCTTGGCATTATAACCTTGACCATATTGATTTCCCATTGGCTGTGACTTAAATCCCAAGTTCCTTTGGTTAACAAACTGCGCTTGTTCCACCCCCTCATCATTGGTGTAGAATGAATGACTAGTAGCTGCCACCTGCTCATTTTGTTTTTCCTTTGACATGAATTTTGAAAATTGATTTGATAGTGCTGACAATTGAGCAGATAACTGAGTTACTTGGTCCACTTCTAGAACTCCTCTCTTTCCAGTATTTCTTTCGAAGGGCCATTGGTAACTGTTTGAAGCCATATCTTCCAGCAATGCGCATGCTTCTTGAGATGTTTTTCTCATCAGAGTACCACCTGCTGCTGCATCAACAATGGTTCGAGTCTGGCCGTTCAACCCGTTGTAGAACATTTCCACTTGTACCCACTCTTGGTATCCCTGATGTGGACACTTTCTCAAAAGATCTTTGTACCTTTCCCAAGCTTCATGCAATGGTTCCAAGTCATGCTGTCTAAATGTACTAATCTCGGCTCTTAACTTCGCAGCTTTTCCAGGTGGGAAAAATTTAATCAAGAACTGTTGTGCCACCTCCTGCCAAGTTCGCATTCTATCAGCAGAAATTGAATGAAGCCAATTCTTTGCTTTGTCTCGAAGAGAAAATGGGAACAAAGTGAGCCTAATGTCATCTTGCATTACCCCTTCAGTTTTGATAGTGTCACATAATTCCTGGAAACATGCAAGATGTTCATTTGGATCTTCCATTGGTGCTCCTCCAAATTGATTTGTTTGAACCAAATTGATGAGTCCCAGCGAAATATGAAAATTCTGAGCATGAACTTTTGGCCTTTGGATACCGTGATAATTGTCTACCACTGTAGGCTAGAAATATTCTCTGATAGGACGTTGGTGCAATTGTTCTTGTTCATTTCCATTATTTTCTCTTCCATTTCCTCAAGTCAAATTAGCTACACCAAGTCTGGCCTCTAACTGAGCTAGTCTTTGAGTCATTTCATCTCTCTCTCTTTGAATTCTTTGAAGGTCTTCTGCTTGATGTTCCATTTTCTTTTGCCGACGAATTGACAAGTTACGCGGGAAAATGAAAATGCGAAAAGAAAAAGAAAAAAATAAATTACTCTACGGATAAAAAGAAAACCAACAAGTAAATATCAAACTAGCTATAGAAATAAAAAAAATTCAAACTAATCCCCAGCAACGGCGCCAAAAACTTGTTTGTGAACCGCAAGTGCACGGTTGTCGAAGTGAGTAATAAATCGGTAAGAACCGAGTCGTGTCCACAGGGATTATGCAAAAATTTAATTTTACACTAGCTAACGATATTTGAAATCTAGTTGGATGAAATTTTAGAAAATTAAAATTAATGTAAAGATTTTTTTTTTTTTTAAAACAAAATTTAACTCAAATAAATTTCTTAACAACTACCAAATTTAATGCGACCAAAATAACTATGAATATGAAAATTTTGTGCAGTAACTAATTAAGAAAAGATTTTAACAATTTACCAATTAAAAGTTTTAACAACAAAGATGAATGACTTTCTCTTAGGGAATGATATTTTTGTCAACCTTCATATTAAATTAGCTATTTTTCACAACTGAAATATTCTACCTTTGTAGGTGAATTTTAAGAATAATTAATCCCCTTTTTCCAAAGATGAATTAATTTATCCACTCTAGACGTCACTTAGTAATCCCTTACTTAAGTTTTTCCTAGAGTTTCTTAAATTCCAAAACTTCAATTTTCACCTCCTAAGTTTCTTGGGTCTCCCAACTCACAAGCAAATCCTAGTCAAATTTTCCTTTTATCTTCTAGCAAAAATTCCCTTCTCTTAAAGGCAAATTAATACCAAGTCATTTTCCAATAGTCTAAAGGAATAACAAATAAATCCAAGGAAAAATCAACAAGCATATGAATATTCAATCATGGATTATAGAAAAATTTAATATTAAAGCATCATCAAAAATATCAAATCCCTAAGAGAAATTAAATTTCTAGCCACAAATCATCATGCCAAACAATCCAGAAACAAAAACTCTGAACAAGCTCATGACGGAATCAATTAAAAATTAAGAACAAAGCTCCAAATGTACAGCAAAATAAAATGAACTCTCCCCTCTCCTTGCTTAGAGTGCTTGCACGAAGAGGCCACATTGTTGCTGCTGGTGAATGGAAGCTCCTTGGAGAGTAGAATGGAAGCTCCTTGGAGAGTAGATACAGGTTGCATTGATGGCTTGATGTGTGCAGATTTTAGAGAATGGCTTGTGTGAGTGAGGATGGAGGTGTTGTTGGTTGAAAGATGAGAGAGTTGTTTTGGATGAAGATGAAGGTTGGAGCTTGAGTGATGAGAGAGCTGGTGGTTTTTTGGTGGAGTGGAGGTGAAGTGTGTTGGATGGGAGAGCTAGCTGCGTTGGTAAAAGTTGAGGAAGGGGTGTTGCTTTTGTTGGCTGTTGGAGTTGCGTATTTTGCTTGTGTGGAGGCTGTAAGTTGGTGAATGGTGTGGTGGCTTGGCAGTGGCCTTGTGTCTTGCTGGTGGGGGCTAGCTGTTTGTGCAGTAGTTAAAGGAATGGATGACGATTCAACAAAGGTTGCTTTGTCTTTTTGTTATTTTCTTTTTAAGCCACCAGCTGCATGCTTGCTTGATTCATGTCTATAATCATGTTTAAGCTATTTTCTTTCTTCACCAGTCTCTTCAACCCATGCAGCAATTTTCCTTTGTCTTCTCTCCATGCAATATCCACGCCAGCAGATATCTCCATTTGGATGTTTCTATGTATTCGAAATCCTTTTCTACATGCCTCACTTCACGCATAATCTCCTTCTTTTTCTTCAACTTTTTTTGCTACCGTCACTGCTTCACGTTACCAGTTGCTTCAACTCTTCTATCCTATACCTTGATATGACAAATAAAAATTATGGTTTGGTCCACCTTTCACGCAAACCCAGCCATGTTTCTTGTTTTCATCTCTGGTGCATGGGCTAGCTGTAGAATGGATTTTTCAAGGTAAATTTCGATATTGCATAAAAATCAATTGGTGATGACTTAAGAGTTCAAAATTTTTCAGTGTCTTCGTCTCTGAGTTAGCTTTGATATGAGAGTTGAATCACAGGATTTCGACATCTGAGTCAAAAGTTATAGCCGAAACATCGTCGATAGGTCATTCTGGGGCCCTACAATATGACGTGAATTTTCGTTAATTTATTTCTCCTAAATTCCAGCTCCAAAAAATCTGCAATTGGTCCCAAAAAATCCATCAATGAGTCAATCATTTACTTACGAAATTTCAGAATTTTTGGCTGAACCAATCTCAAGATAAAAATCCCACAATGACTAGAGGTCAAGTCAGCCGGAAACTAAAAAACAGTACAATTCAAGTCTATTTGTATCATTTATGCATTTTACATCAATGGACCTCAAATAATGCTAAAACATGATAAACCAGCCATAGATGAACATAAAATGAATGTAAAAGACTATGAATTAAGTCCTAAACATATATGAAAATATGAGCGTATCATGTGCAATATCAAGTAAATTTAACCAATTTCGTTAACTTGCACTTACGTAATGCCGAAGATACTCCTCCAACAAACCGTTGATTTTTCTGTTTGGCTGTCCTTTTGTGGGTGATTTGCCGTTGAGAACTTTAATTCACAACCCATCAAATTAAAAAGAGACGTCTAGAATCAGCCCGTAAATCTGACATCTTGATCGCTCACAATATTCGTTGGTACTCTGAAATACTTGACTACGTTCTTATTGAACAACTCGGCCACAACATCCGAGGGACAAGTTACAGGAGTTGGCATGAAGACCGCATATTTGGAGAATCTATCAACCACCACCATGATTGATGCCATGTTGTCCACCTTTGGAAACCTAACAATGAAATCCATTGAGACCGACATCCAAGGTCTCTCGGGGATGGATAAGGGTTGTAGCAAACCGACTTCCTTCTTCCTCTCCAGTTTATCCAACTGACACACAAGGCACGTCTTGATGTAACATTCCACGTCATTCTCCATCTTCGGCCAAAAATAGGAACATGATAGGAGCGCTAGCATTCGTTGGACTCTTGGGTGACCAGCTCACTGCGAGTCGTGCGTCTCCTTCAACAATTGTCTCCGCAATCCACCAAAGCTCGGCACATACACTTGACTCTTAGTCATCAACAGTCCGCCATCATCGAGCCAAAACCTGCGTACCACACTCTCTTTTACTTGAGTAATTAACTTATAGTACATGGTGTCTAGCGGAGCTGCCATTTTGATTTGCTCCAATTGGTTGGACTCCACCCTTGTGATCAAATAAAGGGCCGCAAATACCTCCTTCCTGTTCAAGGCATCTGCTATGTTGTTGTGACTCCCCGGTTTATGCTCCCACACGAATTCATATTTAGCAAGGAACTCCTACCATTGGGCTTGTTTTGCAAACAACTTCTTTTGGGTCCTGAAAAATGTGTTAGCAACATTGTCTGCCAGAACAACGAACCTGGTTCCCAACAAATATACTCGCCACTTTTCTAAGCAATGCACACTGCAAGCATCTCCTTCTTGTGGGTCAAGTACCGCTATTCCGCACCATTGAGCTTTCGGCTCTCAAATGCAACCGGATAAATTTCCTGTACAAGCACTCCACCAATGGCTTTGTTCGAAGCGTCAGTATGTACCTCGAATAGAAGATCGAACTCGGGCAGCTTCAACACTGGTTTGGTTAAGATTGCAACTTTAAGTTTTTCGATTGCCTCCTCACATGCACTCGATCAACACCACTTTTGCTTCTTCTTTAGTAAGTTCGTTAATGGCGCCACTTTCTTGGAGTATCCTACTATGAATCACCTGTAATAGTTTGTCAGGCCGAGAAAATTCCGCAATTCTCGTACTGTCGTAGGAGCCTGCCATTCAACTATTGCCTTCACTTTCTTAGGATCCATTTTGACCTAACCCTTGTTCACCACGTGACCCAAGAATCTGATCTCCAACTGAGCGAACTCACACCTCTCCATCTTCACATAGAGCTTGTGCTGCCTCAGTCTTTCGAACACTTGCCTTCAGTGTTCCATATGTTCCACCATGTTTACGCTATATACCACGATATCGTCTAGATAGACCACAATGAACTCATCCTGAAAGTCGTATAGCACGTCATTCATTAGGATGCAAAATGTAGCAGGGGCGTTAGCTAATCCAAACGGCATAACTAAAAATTCGTAGGATCCATACCGTGTTACGCACGTTGTCTTTTCTCTCAAAATTATTTCCTATCAAAGTTAAAATAATTATAGAAGATAGAAAGCTCAAATCTTAAGGTAATTCCCTCATATTAAAGGTATCAAGATACAACACGTGCAACGAAGAGGTGCCTTCCAACAACAAACGCAAGTGGCCTATATAAACGGATGATGCTGCGTTTCTACCGAGCTAGATGTGCTTCCAAACGAGTCCGGATCCTCTGTCTAAAATAACCTTGTCTTATTCTATCTAATAACAAAATGACACCGTGTTTGATTAAAAATGAAAGAGATGTTGCACTGTTGTTTGTTACGTAAGTCGTTGTGAAGCCGACGTCAGCCATGAAAAATTAATCACTTCTGTTTGTTTATTTCAACCTTAAGCAAAAAGAAGTGCAACAACTAATAACCCTCTTATATATTATTTATTTATTTATTTTTCATTTGTTAATTTTATTATTATTATTATTATTATTATTATTATTATTATTATTATTATTATTATTATTATTATTATTATTATTGATTTAGGCAGATTTTATCTGTATATTAGTTTTATTAATAAATGCATTATTATGATTAAAGCGGTTTATATTTATTCATAACATTATTAAATTCCTTATTATTATAAAGTGTATTTATTTATTATTATTGTTATTATTACTATTCATGGGTATATTAATTAATTTTATTTTCATTATTATAATTACTGTTAAATATTATTATTAAATTTGTTCTTTTTATTATTAAATTTATTGTAGACTATTTATTAAATTTATTACTATTATTATTATTAAATTCCTTATTAATATTAAATATGATTTCTAAAATTCCTTATTATTATAAATTATATTATTAATAATAATTAAAGAAACATAACATTTTATTATTTATTATTAGATAATTTATAATTATAATTCTTCAAATAATTTATAAATTAAAACTGATTATAAGGAATTAGCAAAAATAAGCATAAAATTTGTCTTTATTATTATGAAGAACAAAATTAATAATAATAAGGGATTTAATCTTATTATTTAATATCATTAATAAATAAATAATTTATTAATAATAAAAGAATAGTAAGTAGAGAATTAATGATTAATAAGAATGATTAAATAACCATAATAATTTTAATAATAAAATAATGGTGAATAATAATAACGAATATAAAATTAGCACTTATTATATTTGAAAACAATTAAAATAATAAGAATGATTAAAAATATAACGTTTTATTATTTATTATAATATAATTTATAATAATAATTATTGAAATTATTTATAAATTAAAACTGATTATAAGGAATTAGTAATAATAAGCATATACTTTTTCCTTATTATTATGAAGAACAAAATTAATAATAATCAAGAATGTAATCATATTATTTAATATAATCAATAACGAAATCATGTAATAATTATAAGAATAATAGTAAATGAATAGAAGTGTATAATATTGTTAGTTTAGAGTTTAAATATATATTCAAAACTTTGTAGATATCATTACAAATTAAATATTTGTAAAACATTTGAATTGAAAATTATATATATATATTCAAAAATTTAGATGTTATTACAAATTAAATATAAGTTAAAATTTCGTTAAACATTTGAATTGAAAATATTTTTTTTTTACCTACAAACTAATTAACAAAACATGCAATAATTCATTAATAACTTTTTGCAGTCATTTCTGCAAAACACGAGTCCTTATACATATGGAACATGTACTGTTAGATAAGATGTCATAGTCTCTTCAATTATGAGATCCGTTGGTCCTTCTAACTCTTATCTATATTTGGCAATAATCTTGCCCTGGGGTCACGTTACGGTAAAGAGAATGATATTTTTCTGCCCAGCAGTCTCGCCCTCGGGCTAGTCCTTGCGAGAGTGGCAGAAAATTGCCACTCGTCTTTGCGAGGGCGAGACTACTGGGCAGAACGCCCTCGCGAGAGTGGCAATTTTTTCCTCGCCCTCGTGAGAGTGGAAATTTTTTGCCTAGCTAGCGAGGGCGAGGGTGACACTTGATGATAAAAAGAAAAAAATTTTGTATAACATAAGATGATTAAATTCTTGATTATTATTAATTTTGTCATTGATAATAATAAGGAAAAAATTATATGCTTATTTTGCTAATTCCTTATAATCAATTTTAATTTATAAATTATTTGAAGAGTTATTATTATAAATTATATTATGATAAATAATATTAATGTTATGTTTCTTTAATCATTCTTATTATTTTAATTGTTTTCAAATATGATAAGTGTAATTTCTTTATAATTTGTTATTTTACAAATTATTGCGAATTATTAATACTTATGCTAATTTTATATTCGTTATTATTATTCACCATTATATTATTATTAAAATTATTATGGTTATTTAATTATTCTTATTAAGTTAATTGTTTAAAATGGGCTTTAATCATTAATTCTCTACTTACTATTTTTCTTATTATTAATAAATTATTTATTTATTAATGATATTAAATAATAAGATTAAATCCCTGATTATTATTAATTTTGTTCTTCATAATAATAAGGAAAAATTATATACTTATTTTTCTAATTAGTTATAATCAATTTTAATTTATAAATTATTTGAAGAGTTATTATTATAAATTATATTATAATAAATAACATTAACATTATGTTTCTTTAATCATTCTTATTATTTTAATTGTTTTCAAATATGATAAGTGTAATTTCCTTATAATTTGTTATTTTACAAATTATTGCGGAATTATTAATACTTGTGCTAATTTTATATTCGTTATTATTATTCACCATTATGCTATTATTAAAATTGTTATGGTTATTTAATTATTCTTATTAATTTAATTGTTTAAAATGGGTTTTAATCATTAATCCTCTACTTACTAATTTTCTTATTATTAATAAATTATTTATTTACTAATGATATTAAATAATAAGATTAAATCCTTATTATTATTAATTTTGTTCTTCATAATAATAAGGACAAATTATATGCTTATTTTTGCTAATTCCTTATAATCAATTTTAATTTATAAATTATTTGAAGAATTAGTATTATAAATTATCTAATAAATAATAATAAAACATTATGTTTCTTTAATTATTAATAATGATATAATTTATAATAATAAGGAATTTTAGAAATCATATTTAATATTAATAAGGAATTTAATAATAATAATAGTAATAAATTTAGTAAATACTCTACGATAAATTTAATAATAAACAGAAAAAATTAATAATAATATTTAACAGTAATTATAATAATGAAAATAAAATTAATTAATATACCCACTAATAATAATAATAATAATAATAATAATAATAATAATAATAATAATAATAATAATAATAATAACAACAACAACAACAACAACAACAATAATAAATAAATACACTTTATAATAATAAGGAATTTAATAATGTTATGAATAAATATAAACTGCTTTAATAATAATAATACATTTATTAATAAAAACTAATATACAGTAAAATCTGCCTAAATTAATAATAATAATAATAATTCCAATAATAATAATAATAAAATTAACAAATGAAAAATAAATAAATAAATAATATATAAGAGGGTTATTAGTTGTTGCACTTCTGTTTGCTTAACGTTGAAATAAACAAACAGAAGTGATTAATTTTTCATGGTTGACGCTGGCTTCACAATGGCTTATGTAACAAACAACAATGCAACGTCTCTTTCATTTTTAATCAAACACGGCGTCGTTTTGTTATTAGACAGAATAAGACAGAGTTATTTTAGACAGAAGATCCGGACTCTTTTTAATGGACTGATTTATTAGCTAAATTAAGATGATTAACAATGTTTTATTTAGAGCTAAATTAATTTCTGCACTTTGGTGTAAGGCAAGGGATCTATTCCTCTATTTCCATTTTTGTATACTGTGTGCTACCGTGTGCTTGAGACCATCCATCCATAGTAGGTCGTTTCTGTTTCCATGTGCTACCATGTGCTCAATCACCTATAGATGGATGGTTTCGAGCACAAGGTGGCACACGGCACATAGAAATAGAAACAGGAGAATTGGATGGATGGAAGGTCTCGAACATAGGGTGACACATGACATACGGAAACAGAAACAGGAGAATTGGATGAATGGATGGTCTTGAGCATAGGGTGACACACAACACACGAAAACGAAAACAGGAGAATTGGATGGATGGATGGTCTCGAGCATAGGGTGACACACGGAAACGAAAACAACCACCCTCTGCAAGTAAGGCGAAATAAGCCGAAACATTGGGGAGTAGTGGGTTCTCCTAACAACTCTTTCTAAGTTTATTATTATTTTTAAAGCACCAAACAACAGATCGCGCCTCCTTTACTCAATAATTTTACTTATATATGTTTAAATAAGATTTAGCCTTTTGCCATAATTGTCAATTAATTAAAATTATTCTTTAACAGTTCACAACTTTTACGGTGTTTAACGCTTACAATCTTACAAAAAATTATGAAAGCAATATCAACAGCATAAGCATGAAAGAGATACAATAAAGATTAACTTTTATTACTTTCTTCAAAGTATATGAAAGAATGTTTTTTTAATTTCTGTGTCTCCCACACTCAAAGCAAGGCTCAAATAAATTATTTATAGGCATATCGTCATGTTAGAATCTTAATAAAACTCAACTAGCCAATTATTTTAATTTAGATACAAAATTATAGTTATATTAACTTATAAACACTGGAACTTTATTTTAAAATTTAAAATATTATTATTTGGAAATTAATACATTAAAAATATTTTTATCCTAAAACTGATAGTTCCACTATAAAACATAGTTTTTTATTAATTTTAAGGTTAATATAATAATTATTATTGTTTAATTATTTTTAAAAGATTAACATAGTGACTCCATGCTTATTTATTTGCTTCGGTTTTCACTTTTTAATATCCTCTTGGGAGTCTTGTTTGCGTAGGGAAGTAGGCATTCATGTCATAATGCTTGAGTATAGGTGTCTTTTTGTTGCTCCGGATCAATTATTGCTCGCGTGAGACAATCTCAAAAGTAAAGCCATTTCTAAAAAGGCAATTAAAAAAAAAGAGTAAAGCCACGTGTTTGACTCAGTTTTTAATAAAATCATATAATTAAAATTACAATAAATATATAAATAAACAAAATATAATTTGACTTTTAAAAATAAAATACATTTTAAAACTAAAATATAACGAAATATATCAACTATTTATCTGTAGAAAAGTACCAATATCTAAATCAGTGGCGGATCCACTCCAATAGATTTCTTTAAAAAAATGTACTTTTTTAAGTTTTTCACCCACAAAAAAATAAAATTTTATTCATATTAAAATTTTGCCCCTATTAAAAATAAAATTTTATCTCTATTAAAATTTTGCCCCCACTTAAAAAAATTTCTGAATCTACCCCTGATCTAAATAATAAGAGAGCAATAAAGCATCAAAGAATTGTAGAAAAGTACCAATACCTAGATAATAAGAGAGCAATAAAGTATCAAAGAACTCGACTTTGACTAAAAAATATGTAAAAATACAAAACGTCTTAAACCATAAGATCATTAAGCATAAAAATTTAATCTTGACATAAACCTAATAATATCAATTACAAAGAGATTAACATAATTAAATCTAGAAAATATTAAACACTAAATTAAACAAAAACTAATATCAAAAGCAAATAACATAAACTTAAAAAAATCAACTTGAAAACACCCGAGCAAAACGAATTGACTAATCAAAAATTATACTCAAAAAAAGAAAGCTATGACGAAGGAAGAGAGATTGAGAGCATCAAAATCAAAATAGAGAAAAAGCAACGTTTACGTTCTTTTTATTCAAGCCTAAAAAAGAACGACCTGTTTGCGTATGGACGAAGGAGAAAAACAAAGACTCTAAAGTATCAGAACTCCCGACATCTGGCGTTTGGGTCGCACATCTTGTGCTCTGAGATTGAGTGGGGGCCGTTGCTTATAAAAGCATGCGGACCCGTCACATAAATAATGCTCTACTTTTTAAGGAGGATCAGGATCACATAACATGGCCGCTGTCGCTCTCCTTTTTTAATTTAAAAAAGAAAGTAAAATATAAAAGAATTATTATGACTTTAACCGTTTAAAAAATTAAGATTACTTGAAAACACTTGAAATATTTATAACAATGAAAATGACTATTTATTAAATTTTAATTTAATTATTTTATTACAATGTATTACTAAAATTATGATAGAAAAACCATACTAATTTATTCATTAATTATTCATATATAATTTATATTAAAATAAGTTTATGAGAATTAATAAATTTTTAAATATCTTTGATATCATAAATATCTTATATATTTTATAATAATTGAAAATTTTTAGAAATAAATAGAATATAAAATTTTCATTTCTTTTAATAAAAATATATATAGTAAATAAAGAGTTAGTCCCACCATCAACTAAATCAAATTAATTAGATATTAGATATGTAACTATATCTACCTTAATTATCGATTACATAGTTCAATTAGATAAAAGTTAGACATTTTATGTTAATATATATCATATATAACTTAATTAAACGTCTTAATTTAATATTGCAAGTTTATATCATATTTATATTGGATAGAGGGTAAATAATTTCAAATATTGTGATTTTTTATTTTATGAAATATATTTCAACTATTTCTTTAAGCAACATTAATACTATTTACTAATATATATTATTAATATTACTTCCTTCAATATCATATCAGTAGTAAGTAGAATAACAGGTCGAATCGAGTTCGAATCTATCTACTCCTAAGTTCAGCTTGAAATTGTGTTTTCAGACTTAGATAGAGCTTGATTGATCTTGAATTGTCAAGTTTGATTAAATATTTTTTATTTTTAAAATTAAAAATAATATTATTTTATTTAAAAATTAAAATATGTTTAATGAGATGAGCTGAAACATGTTGATGTGTGGTCTGCAGTCAGTGTGTGCGTGAGTTTATGGGGAATACGTATGTCAAGGAGTATAGGTGATTAATGTGTTTCTGTGTGAGCTATGGTGATGATGTTCTGTCAGTGAGGCAAACATCTTTTTTGATGATGTTTGGACTGATTGTTACTTGAAGGAACACAGTGACTGAGTTTTGTGAATAAAGTTTTTTGCTGGGTTATTTTGAGGAGATAATTTCATAGGGAAATTTTCGTTTGTCTCAAGTATTTTATTATTTAATTTTCAGCTGCTTAAATATTTGAACTATTTTTATTTATTATTGTTCTAAATGGAAATAGTTAGAAAAATCCTTTGACGAAGTTAACACGAGTCGATCGTATTATCGGGTGTGAAAATCATTCAAGAGTAATTAGGTTGTTATTTTACAAAGATTGAGTGGTGCTATTTTAGGTCAATCTTGTGTAATTCTATTAAACTATTGTGAAAGTGATTAATCTGTGTAAGGGCCTAGCAGACGTAGGTAGAGTGTGTCGAACTGCGTTACCAAACTTTGATATTTTTATTATTTCACTTTTGCATAGTTTTATTCTGTTCGTACAAAGAAAATTTTATAAAGTCTGCGAATTAACTAATCCCTTTGATTTATCAACAGTCACTTCCTCTGCATGCCTGAAAGCCAAACTCTAGTTGAAAAGGACTGTATTCAAAGAAAGCATAATAGTTTGCACCCTTCTAATTTAGCGAATAAATATAAATTTTTCTAAAGATTTAAAAATGTTTTAAATTTCAGAGCATGAATTTGGATTTTGGGATAAATTTGAAATTAAGTTCGAATTTTATGGTCTAATCTATCATGACTTGATCGATTTGTTTTGTTCAATGATAAAACAATGATTGAATTGTTCATTGAATCGTTAAAACAAAATATTTTTAACCTATAGGGGACAATATTTTAGTCCCAGCGAATTGATTAAATTTCAAATCAATCTTTAAAAAAAATTGTTTAATTTTTTAACTTTAAGCTATACTTGGGCTTGTTCAATCTAACCCGCCTTAAAGTTCAAATATTTTAAGTGAAAACGTATTGTTTTATCAAAACGTCATGTTTACATTATAAATTAAAAAGAAAATTTTAATTACACATCATAGTAGCATTCAAATTGAACTTTAATATATTTAAAACGTTCAAAATAGACCTTAAATAGATAGAAAATATAAAGAAAATATTTCTGAATTAAATGTCACGTCAATACTAAAATGACAATAATTTTATTTTAACAAAAAGTGAATTTCACTGTCGCATACTAATTAAGACATGCTATAAAAAGTAAGTTTTATTGTCACGTGACATATAAGATCTGTGTTAAAAAATCTATGAAAGTGAGTCTGGTTAATTTAAAAATAATTACATGACAATAAAACCTACTTTTATTTTAAAATATAATAATAATGTCACATAAAAGTCACAATTTAATTGTAAATATTGAAATTTAAAATACACTTTTAACCGATAATGTACCAATACAAATAACAGTATGAGAAACATACTAAGAGTAAATATTTATTTTCCCATTAATTTATCTCATATTCAAACAGGTTAATATTCAATTTATGCTTTAGGCTTTGAACAAATCCACCTAGTTAATGGAAAAGTTCACCATGAGAAGCAATAATTAAAATTCAAACAAAACAAATTGAAAACAACATAAAATTAAATTTTTTTGAAAATTTAGGTAAAATAAAATTTCTTTCAAAAATTCAAATCTAATTTTCAAAATTTTTGAATTAAATTAAAAAATATTAAGAGCAATTCTATGGGTGGTCGAGTTTGTGAAATGAAGACATTAGGTCAAAAGATCTTGTGTTTAAATCCTTCTACATATACTCTCTCGATCGAGTTTTTCATTCAGGCCTTGACTAATATAAAGTACCTAATTGGCTGATTTGTAGACTACTGCATCAATATAGAAATTTAATCACAATGCATCTAAAGGATAGCGCGAGAGTTAACACTGTAACGACCTGTTTGGTATAAGAGAATAGCTATTCTATTTGCTTCCTATTGCTAACATATTATTACACCGGTGTTTGGTTAGAAACCAAACACAAAATAGATTATCTTCAAGAATACCTATTCTAAAAATTGAAGAATAGATAAAACTTCCCCCAATCTGTCTTTATCTATTCCAAGAAAATATAATCTTCTTCAATACAAATTTATCCTTCATGTTAACCCTCCCCAAACTTCTCATGGTATAATAACAATAATATTAATAACAATAAAAATAAATGAATAAATAAATAATAATAAGAATAAGAATAATAAAGTTCATAATAATAATAATAATAACATAATTAATTTTGTATAATAAAATAAAAATAAAAAGGTTAATAATAATAATAACAACAACAACAACAATAATAATAAGAAAAATAAAGTTAATAATAAAAATAAATAAATAAATAAGAATAATTAATAAGAATAAGAATAATAAAGTTCATAATAATAATAATAAATAAATAAATAGCAATATTTAATAATAATAAGAATAATAAAGTTCATAATAATAATAATAATAAATAAATAAATAAATAGCAATAATTAATAATAATAAGAATAATAAAGTTCATAAATAATAATAATAATAATAAATAAATAAATAAATAAATAAATAAATAATAATAATTAATAATAATAAAGTTCATAATAATAATAATAATAAATAAATAAATAAATAAATAAAAAGCAATAATTAATAATAATAAGAATAATAAAGTTCATAATAATAATAATAATAATAACATAATTAATTTCAGTATAATAAAATAAAATAAAGTTAATAGTAGTAGTAGTAGTACGAATAATAATAATAGTAAATTAATTATGTATAATAATAATAATAATAATAGTCTTAAAATTAATAATAATAATAATAATAATAGAAATAATTGACAAAATTAATAATAAGCATAAATTTTATAATAATAATAAGAATAGTAAAATTAATAATAATAATAATAATAATAATAATAATAATAATAACTATTATATTCTTTATATATTTCATTCTTTGAACTAAACAGGCGGTAAGAGACATTCTCAAAAATTTTGGAGCAAAGGAAACGAAAAACTTCCTTAAGCATTTAGCCTTTGTTTGGATTGAAAGAAAGCAAGAGAAAGGAAAGGAGGGGAATTGCATTTCTCTTTATTTCCCTTGTTTGGATAAAAATAAGTAAAGAGAAAGTGAGAGAATGGAAAGTAATAGGAGGGAAAATTGGATCAAATACAGTTCCCACCAAATTGGTGGGAAAGGAAGGGAAATTGAGGGAAGATAAGCTTGATATAATTAAATTACTATTGTAGCCTTGTTGAACAAAAGGGCACACCACACTACCCACGCATAACACATGCTCCCGCCTTTTCTTCTGCGCATGCCTTTCTTCTTCTTTGTTTTCTTCTTCTGTTCTTCTTCCTTGCTGCATGCTGTTTTCTTCTGTTGTTCTTCCGCATCGCGCATACTGTTTTCTTCTGCTGTTTTCTTCTTGCTTTCTTACCTTGACCGCGATGCCTTTTCTTGTTCTTCCGCATAACTCCTGCAAAAGAGGTAAGGTTCTTCTGACAACTCCTTGTATGTGTTTTTCTATTTGATGTTAGAAAACAAAACCACGCAGCGTATGGGTTTTCTGCTTTCTATTTCCAACATTATTAATAGTAACAACATCGCATCGCCACCGACAAATCGAACCGAAAAGGAGCGGCGGGCCTCTTTGGTTCCCTACACAATTCTGAGTGGAGTGGACCTCCTTGCCACCAATTCTTTCTTGAGGTTCTCAAAGACGGTTCCATTATCGATCGATTCAATGTGTAAGCAAAACATTTCTCTTTCAATACCATCCCTTCTTGCTTTCGGACCTTGTGAGATTGTCGATTTACATTATGTGGGTTTTATATATTTTGCAAAAGAAATGTTGTTTCATGTCTTTAAACTACTCCAACAAGCTACTTCACATCTAAGACTCAATCTAAGCCCTCGTACTCTAACATTTTGCTCTCTCTGTGAAGACATGGAGTTAATTTATCAATGACTTTTTTTTTACAAGCTCTTTACAATACTATCGTCCTGCATATAGAGATGGTCATTATGTGGTCGCACCACGTTTGGATCTTTTAAAGGATGGAGCATCCAAATGCAACTATTCCTTGATTGACTTTTTTTTTCAAATAAGAGGCTAAATCTCCCTCCTTTAAATGAATGGGACAATTAAGTTTAGACGGATGTTAAACAACTGATGGGATTTTTGATTTAAGATAATAACCTTTTTATCTTCAAGTTGTGTGATGTGTGGAGATTTCTTGATGGGGGACTTGTAACAACATGCGGTCTTTTCATAAGTTGTAACTTGGTTTCCAACTCCTATAGTGTCAAGTAGAGATAAAAAAAAAACTTATGGATCAGTTTATGTTGTATACTTCTCAAATAATAGGCCGCTCTAGGTCTAAGCATCTTGTTAATGGATCAATCTCATATGGGTTTTTCAATTCTTGGTAAGCAATTATATTATTTTTTTTCCTCTTTTTTATTTGCAATGAATTGTGTAGTTGTATAATAATTTGATAATCAGATTTTGTAGTTGGTTAATAATTTTATATACACCATTAACATGTTGCTATATGGGTTTTCATATTGTTTAGACATTATATACATATAATGATATTTTCTACATTGTTTTACATGTTGAAATATTGAATAGGAAATGAATAATTTAGAAGAGATTCATCAAGAAGATGATTAAGAAGATGAGTGGGATAGGACAAGGCGAGTTGCTATCGTTCAATTAATATGTCATATAGTTCATCTTCTTAGCCTTTGTCATAGTTCTATGTATGGATCCTTCAAGCAAAAAAACTTAGTAGCTCAATATAAAGAACAAGTTCGAGGAGAAATTATGCATCATTTGCAAACTCACAGTAAGGATTGTCATGATCTCATTCGTATGACACCGGATATTTTCTTACTTCTTTGTATAAAGCTTCGCAACACTGGTCTTCTAAACGATAGTGTTCGATGTTCGCTAGAAGAAAAGGTCATCACATTTCTTATAATTGTATCCCATAATGTAAAACTTCGTGTAGTGGCTGTCTTCTTCCGTCGCTCAATTGAGACGATATGTAGACAATTTCACTCTGTTTTACGTGCTATCATGTCACTTGAAGTTGAATATCTCAAACAACCTGATGGTTCTCATATTCCGTCAGAAATTGCAAACACTTCCCGATTCTTCCCGTACTTTAAGGTGAATATTGTCTTTGTTAAATGTCATTATTAGGTAATGTTATTATTAGGTACTTAAACTCTGTATTCATAATGAACTTGTTTTAGGATTGTGTCGGTGCACTTGATGGAACTCACATTAGAGTTAAGGTGTCAAATGCAGATGCACCAAGATTTCGTGATAGGAAGGACTACCCAACACAAAATGTTCTTGCCGCATGTACATTTGACCTAAGGTTTACTTATATTCTGGTTGGATGGGAAGGTTCAGCGTCCGATTCTAGAATTATTAAAAATGCATTAACTAGGGAGGATAATTTAAAAATTCCTTCAGGTAATGTTAGGTTTATTAATTCACTAATTTTTAGCTTAATGAATTATGAATTTTAGAAGCTGAAATTAATTGATTTCTTTAATTGTAGGCAAGTATTACCTAGTCGATGCGGGATTTATGCTCAGGAGTGGACTAATTGCACCTTATAGAGGTGTCCGGTATCATTTGAAAGAGTATTCAGCTAGAGGTCCAGAAAATGCTAAAGAGTTGTTTAACCTACGTCATGCTTCATTACGTAATGCAGTTGAAAGGGCCTTCGGAGTTTTAAAGAAAAGATTTCCTATCATTGGAAGTTCAAATGAAAAGACATATTCATTTGATGTTCAATGTGAAATTGTACTAGCATGCTCTATCCTACATAATTTTTTGATGAGTTTAGGTGCACTTGAAGAGGAAATTTCTGAAGTGGATATGGAGTTATCAAATAGAGGGGAAACGGAATCACAAGTTGATAGTAGAGAAAGAGATAATGAAGATGCTAGGTTAGGTGCACAAATAAGGGATAATATTGCTGCACAAATGTGGAATGATTATGCTTCAAATCATTGACTAAATATACAAAAAAATGTTGGCTTTTTGGTGCACCTTTCTTTTGTTATTTGAAATCTAATATTGTAATACTTTTTGTAATATATTATATTGTGATTTGCATTTCTCTTATTAATGAAAGAGACTTTACCAATGTGTTTTGTTGCATAATTGATTTGTTGCAGCTTTATATTGTACTGTGACTTGTTTTGTAATTGATTATTTTGTTTTTAGACTTTAAGAAATGGCAAGGAAAGGTGCCGAGAAGGTTGAGAAAGAAAAAAGAGACATGCTTCGTTGGACAGAATTTATGGATGAAGTTTTGTTGGATGCACTTATCTATCAACAAAATAAAGGCAATCGAGTTGATGGAACCTTCACAACCCAAGCCTTAACTGAAGTCGTTACGGAAGTTCGAGAGAAGACTGGAATTGATGTCATTGACAAGGACAAAGTCAAAAATCGAATAAAATCTCTAAAAACGAATTTCAATGAATGTTACGATCTTTTTAAGCATTCTAGCAGTATTGCTTGGAGCCCTATAACTAAGAGATTTGATGCTGAATCGGAAGTATGGGAAGCAATGATACAGGTTATTCTACTCTCTCTTTTTTGTGTTTTGTGTTGTTTTATTCAGGTCTTAAGGAACTAGATTCTGCTGGTAGATCATTAAAGTGCTTTCTGTTGATAGCTTGGAGTTTAATTGCTTAATGATTTGTTGGTAATAGAAATTGAAATTGTGATGTTTTGTGTTTATAATGGTTCTAAGGGTTTGACATGTTTAAGATTATAAGAAAGATTAAGATTTGAGTTTACAAACTATAAGATATTGTAGTGAACTTATTTGTTTGAAGTCTGCGTTTGAGACAATCTTCTTTTATAGGCAAAGCCAAGTGCAAAGAAATGGAAATCTGCAGAAATAACTCATTATGATAAGTTAATGATTTTGTATGCAAAAGATAGAGCAACAGGTGGAAATGCTCAAACAACGAAAGGAAAAAATCGTCGCTGGGCTCCAGTGAATGTGAACACAATCAATGAGGTTGATCAATTATTAGCTTCAAATGACATATCTTTAGAAAACTTTGAACACACTCATGATGGTGCAAGTCCAACTCAATTTGAAGCTACTTCTCATGCCGATTCCGAACCAATTTCTGTGAATTCTCCAAAGAAAAAGAAAAGAAAGAGTCTTTGTTACTTGAAAATTCTTTGGGGTTAAAGAATCTATTGACCATATTGCTGAGGTACTTAAGGAATCAAATACAATTGTTGAGAAAACACGCCAACGAGTTTATGGAGAGCATGAAGTGTATGCTGAATTGTTAAAGCTTGACCTTGATGTGTGTCTTCGCTACAAAGCTTATGATTTTCTAACTGCAAGTTCCATTAGGGTGAGAAAATTTTTTGGCTGTCCCGAGCAGGAGCGTAAAAATTATTTAATGCATATGATGAGTAGCACACCTGTTTCGGAAATGGAATGAAGATAAAATTGTAGGTAGGTGATCTTTTGCATTGTAAATTTTTTGAAATGGTAAAGCCTAATTTGATATGTTGGTTTTTTTGTTTAATCTGCTAACTTTTTTTTGTTTAACTTGTGATATTTATTTGCAGATCTTTTGCTTATGGAGGAGTCATGGCTATGCTGAATTAGATTTTTTTGCTTATGGAGTAAATACTAGTGCAGATTTTTTGCTTGTGGAGTAAATACAAGTGTAGATTTTTTGCTTATGGAGTAAACACTAGTGCAGATTTTTTGCTTATAGAGTAAATACTAGTGCAGATTTTTTGCTTATGGAAGCCATGGCTGTGTTGAAATGGAATTAACAAAACCTTTATCTTTTGAAAAGCAGAACAAAGTCTTTTCAAGTAGATTTGACGAGCAAAGAATGTTATGTACTGATTGTTGAAGAGCAAAGAATGTTATGTACTGATTTCTACCTCATATTCTCAACTTCGATTCATAGTCTTTGCTGTTTAAGTTTCAATTTTTTTTTCAGTTATGATCTTTTGGAAAATTAAAATTTCATCTGTAATTTACATCCTCTTAAATTGCCAAAACCAATTTAACTTCTAAGTGGCTTGTTAGGATTAGCAACAAAACACGTGTGTAGAAACAAATAATTTGGGAACCATGAAAACAATTCTTCCATATTTGTTCAACACAACATATAAGGAATCATATTTGTTGAGATGTTTCAAGTTCAAATTTCTGTATGCAATAAGATATCACAAACCCGGGAATATATATAAGTATCTTCACCAGATCCAGGAATACATATAAGTATCTTCACAAATATATATAAGTATCTTCATAACAATTTCATAGCAAAAGATAAACAATTTTTATAATCAAGGGCATAAAAGTCTCAAAAAATTCTTTTGTCCAATATAAGTTTCAATTCCCTCCTTTGATAAATTTGGAAACCAAACAAGGGAAAGGAAATCTCATTTCCTTTCCATTCTTTTCCCCTCTTTTCCCCTCAATATTTCCTTTCCTTTCCCTTGAACAAATAAGGATCCAAACAAAGGCTTAAGCTTTAAAAGTTCAACTCAAAGACTCTCTGTAATTGTGACATTTAACTCTTAGCAAACAAAATTTTCTGTGAAGCCAAGCAAGAAACTTTCTCCAGATTTACCTCCCAAACAAGGAAAATAGCACATACGCAGTTCAGCAACGGAAATGCAAAATCAAAAGCGTTCCATTGAGAGAACACAGCTTCTCCAGAAGAAGTTAACGTGTCGGTGCTCCGTGAGTCCTCGAACCCAGCAAAGAAAAAGAACCAGAGATCAAGAGTAGCAGAAACTAAATATAGGGTAAGTCATTAATGCTTTGCTTTTCTCTACGAGCTCCAAAGCACTAACACGGAAAACCAGAACTAGACGGAAAGATTTGCTACTAGAGAGGGAAAGAGGGGAAAAACAACTCCGTCCACTAAATGTAAAGATGTTTGAATTTAAAATATACTTTTGGCCGTCCAACGTTCAATATCTGCTTCTAGCTTAGAACAAATCCAACTAGACAAATGGAAAAGTTCACCTTGAGAAGCAACACTTATAATTCAAACAAGGCAAATTGAAAAGGAAGAAGAACATATATCATTCGATTTTTGATTAAAAAAATGAGAGGAAATAGCTTAAACCCAAGAACGAGATAGATGAAGAGAGACTATTAAGAGCTAAGTTTAGGTTTTTTTTTTTCGTGTGAAATAGAATTTACGGAGACGAATGGTTCGAAATTAGAGAAGTTAAAATGTTACTTATGTGAACCCCAAGGTGCTGGTGAATTAGTAAGGGGTTCTCTTGGTTTACATGCGATCGCGAGTTCGAACCCCTCTCATGTATGCAATCGTTTAAAACTTGAGGTTAGAGCTTTGCGTCCTGCAAGGGACCTACTCAGCTCGAGCGAAAATTAATCTAAGTGTAAATAATTTAAATGTGCCTTCTTATAATTGAAACTCTCATAGAACACCTTGTGGGTAAAAAAAAAATCACATAATGGTTTGTTGATTCGTCTTAAAGTAGAATACTAGCCTTTAATTTGAATATTCAAACTGTAGTGTGAGGATATTTGCAGTAATGGAACAATAGTGAAATAAGGAAAAGGGAAATATATTTTTGGGAATGAAGTTCGTACAAGCTTATTCAATTGTGAAAAGCAGTAAGGAAAGGGAACAAGGGATGAGAATCAAACAGAGGAAGATGATAGATAATTCACTGATTACATAACAATATTCATAACTAACTTCTGTATTATTTCCTTGCATATATTGCTCAGGCCGTGTGTGCCTTGCCTTCTGGAACCTCGATGAGATAGAATTCACTGATTACATAATAATATTCATAACTAACTTCTGTATTATTCCCTTCCATATATTGCTCAGGCAGTGTGTGCCTTGCCTTCTGGAAGCTCGGACCTGTTATGAGCCGACGTGGCAAAGAGCACATGATTATCTAACTTCCTTGAGGGCTGCTTGGTACATAAACCTCTTCCAAGGGCCTGTGCACCATCAGGGATGGGCCTCGGATTCACAACATTACTGTCCCCATCAAGTACAACCTTGTCCTCAAGGTGGAGATCGACATAAGACTTAAGTAACTTATCTTTGTCCTCCCAGGTGGCGTCGGCAGTAGGCAAACCCTCCCACATGACTTTCCATTGTTCGACCAAGTGATTAGCACGTTGCACGATCCGCTTGTCTAAGATAGCGGAAGGCTGAAGCACCAATGCCGAAGTGGAATCAACCAAGTGTAGGGGAGTAACCTGCTGGTCAGGCGTGCCCATGCATTTCCGCAACAGAGGAACGTGGAAAACTGGATGAATCTGAGCAGAAAGGGGGAGTTCGAGCTTATAAACAACCTCGCCGATACGTTGGAGGACTTTGTAGGGGCCAAAGAAACAACGACCTAGTTTGCTGTGCCGCTGTAATCGCACTGAGTTTTGTCGAAACGGCTGCAACTTGACATAAACCCAATCACCTTCAGCAAAAGTAACTTCCCTTCTATTACGATCAGCCAAGAGTTTCATACGAGATTGTGCTTTGTGCAAATTAGACTTTAATAAGTTGAGGATCTTGTTTCGCTCAAGCATCTGTCCATCCAGTAAGGAATTGTTGCTGGCATCTTTGATATAGTGAGCAATCGTAGGTGGTTGTCAACCATACAACACCTCGAAGGGCGTCATTTTGGCTGCAGTTTGGTATGACGTGTTGTACCAGAACTCAGCCCAGGGCAAGAAGTGCATCCAAGAAGAGGGATTATCAGAAACAAAATAGCGCAGGTACATTTCGACACATTTATTTAAAGCCTTAGTCTGCCCATCGCTTTGTGGATGATAAGCTGTGCTCATGCATAAGGTAGTGCCTTGCAAACGATGTAACTCCTTCCAAAAATCACTTAAGAAGCGGGGATCTCTGTCGGAAACAATTTCAGATGGAACACCATGTAATCTAACTACTTCCTGAACAAAAGCTGCTGCTACAGTGCTGCTAGAGAAGTTAGAAGGGAGTCCTATAAAGTGGCCATACTTCTAAAGGAGGTCAACGACAACCATGAGCACCGATTTGCCTTTGGACAGTGGTAAACCAGTAATGAAGTCCATAGAAATAGCTTCAAAGACTAGATCGGGGACAGGAAGTGGCTGCAACAGACCACCAGGACTCATAGTGGAAGCTTTCATTTGTTGACATATCTGGCAATCACCAATAAATTTCTTGACATCCCGCCGCATGGACCTCCAATAAAAGTTAGCTGCCAAGCGATGGAACGTTCTTGTAAGGCCGGAGTGACCCCCCATAGGCGAGGAATGAAATTCATGCAACAAGTTGGCACGCAAAGGGGAATCTGACAGAAGCACTAATCTGCCGCGAAACAACAATAAGCCATCCTTAAAAACAAACCCAGGCATATCAGCAGCCTGATGTAATAGGCGTTGTTGGAGTGCTAGTAATTCAGGGTGTTCCAAATTAGCTTGCTTAATATCATCAACTATAGCAAATGCCACATGAGAAATAGCCAGAAACTGAGATGAAGGCAGATGTGAGAGAGCATCAGCAGCATTGTTGCTCTTACCGGGCCGATACACAATATCAAAGTCGTATCCCACCAGTTTGCCAAACCATTTCTGCTGATCAGGAGTCTGTATAACTTGTTGAGTCAAGTTTTTTAATGGTTGCTGATCCGTTATAATAGTGAACTTCCTGCCCAAAAGATACTGGCCCCATTTGGCAACAGCTTGAGTGATAGCCAACATTTCGCGCTGATAAGCTGATGCCTGCTGCAACCTGGGACTAAACTGGTGACTAAAGTAGGCGGAGGTGCGGTTTTGATTTACACTTGTGGTCCCAAGTGTATTTCTCATCACAATGATAGCAGAGACCTTTTGCCCGACGTTGAGCGGTGTCAGCAGCTGACAAACGACGAAACGGTACCTTATTTCCACTAGGAAGGGTAGCCGTTGAGGTAGCAGCAAATAGGGGAGGATGGGGGGTAAACTTTGGGGTAGGGGCAACACCGAAGGTCATAGATCTGGGTGTGGGTAGCAATGGAGTGGAATTCCCTAAGGTGGGCCGAGTAAGGCCTTTCTCTAAGGAGATCCGGTGTTCATGAAGTTGGGCTAGGGACATGGCCTCGTCCAAAGCAGTGGGCTTATGGACCAATACTGAATGTTTAATATCATCATGTAAACCCGAGATGAAGCAATGGGTCAAAAACTGTGCTGGGAGATAAACGGTACGGTTAGTAATGGACTCAAATTGGGACCTGTATTCACTCACTGAGCCAGTTTGTTGGAGCTTGGCCAAGAGCCCTTCTGGCTCTTCCAACTCATGAGGACGAAACCGTTGGAGGACAGCGGTGGTGAAGGTAGTCCACCCATTAAGTTGTCGGTTATTACACATCCAATCATACCAGTATGTTGCCGCGTAGTCTAAATAGAAGGAGGAAATCATAACACGATCATCCGAATTAATATTATAAAAGTCAAAATAAAGGTTGGCTTGCAATACCCAACGATCGGGATTGGTTCCGGAGAAACGAGCCATTTGCACCGAAGCTGGCTTATGGCGACCCAATGGTCCCGACTCAGCCGTATCCGAAGCAGAAGTCGATGATCGGAACTCGGGAGTTGTCTGGCTTTGGATGGAAGAAACTCGTCCCAAAACTTCCTGGAGAAGGAGTTTTGTTCTTCAAAAGCTGACCTAAACCCATCGAAATCACGACGGAGCACCGCTTGAGCTTTGAAATGGTGTTATAGTTATCATCGAGCATGCAAAAACGAGTTTGGTACTTGTGTTGATCTGCCATCTAAGCAGAGGGCAATGAAAGCACCAATGTAGAGTTAGGATATTTGCAGTAACAGAACAATAGCGAAATAAGGAAAAGGGAAATATATTTTTGGGAATGAAGTTCGTACAATCTTACTCAATCGTGAAAAGCAGTAAGGAAAGGGAACATGGGATGAGAATCAAATAGAGGAAGATGAGAGAGAATTCACTAATTACATAACAATATTCATAACGAACTTCTGTATTATTCTCTTCCATATATTGCTCGAAAGGTGTGTGCTTGCCTTCGGAACCTTGGACTGTCATGGTAAGCGTGGCAAAGAGCACATGATTATCTAACTTCCTTGAGGGCTGCTTGGTATGTAAACCTCTTCCAAGGGCCTGTCCACCATCAGGGATGGGCCTCGGATTCACAACACAAACTATATTATTAGCTTAAAGGAGAATAGTGGTCTTTAATTATTACGACGCAACAGCTATTAATTGTCCCTTTGAGAACATCAGATCAAATTAGAATAATAAGCATAATTCCTGTGTAAAGATGACAAACACAATTCAAAGAAATGATAACAACGTATCAGAAATGAGCATAAATTAACAATATATTAGATATATTTATCTTAGTATTTTCTTAATAATTTTATCTTTTAAACTTGCATCAATGGACATATGTAGCTTTTTTTACAGTTATTATTGTTATATTTTAATTATTTATTATTACTTTATTTTAAAATTTTAAAATTTTTAATTATAATTATTAACTTTTATAATATCTTGATAACCTCTCTCGTTATTATTATCATCATCACATTTAGTCTGAAGTTTCGCAATAAAGTAAAATTTGGGAGGTCTGATAATACATAGCCTTATCCCTATATAATATAGAGGCTCTTTCTGATAATCCCGTCATGATGTGACAATAAAAGAATGATCTGATTAAAGAGTAAATAAGTAAAATGACACGCTAAATAATTATATAAATAAAATTACAATAAATATATAAATAAATAAAATATAATTTGACTTTAAAAATAAAATACATTTTAAAACTAAAATATAACAAAATATATCATCTATTTATCTCATGAAAAGTACCAATATCTAAATAATAAGAGAGCAATAAAGCATCAAAGAATTGTAGAAAAGTACTAATACCCGAGCTATAAAGTATCAAAGAACTTGATTTTGACTCAAAATAGGTAGAAATACAAAACGTCTTAAACCATAAGATCATTAAGCACAAAAATTTAATCTTGACATAAACCCAATAATATCAATTGCAAGGAGATTAACATAATCAAATCTAGAAAATATTAAACACTAAATAAAAAAAACTAATATCAAAAGCAAATAACATAAATAACATAAACTTAAAAAAACTCAACTTGAAAACACTCGAGCAGAACGAATTGACTAATCAAAAATTATACTAAAAAAAAAAAGCTACGACGAAGGAAGAGAAATTGAGAGCATCAAAATCAAAATAGAGAAAAAGCAACGTTTACGTTCTTTTATTCAAACTAAAAAGAACGACTTTTTGCGTCTGGACGAAGGAGAAAAAAAAAGACTCTAAAGTATCAGAACTCCCGACATCTGGCGTTTGGGTCGCACATCTTGTGCTCTGAGATTGAGTGGGGACCACTGCTTACAAAAGCATGCGAACCCACCACATAAATAATGCTCTACTTTTTAAGGAGGATCAGGATCACGTAACATGGCCGCTGCCGCTCTCCTTTTTTCATTTAAAAAAGAAAGTAAAATATTATAGAATTATTATGACTTTAACCGTTTAAAAAATTAAGATTACTTGAAAACACTTGAAATATTTATAACAATGAAAATGACTATTTATTAAATTTTAATTTAATTATTTTATTACAATGTATTACTAAAATTATGATAGAAAAACCATACTAATACATTCATTAATTAGTCGTATAATAAATTTTTAAATATCTTTGATATCATAAGATATCTTATATATTTTATAATAATTGAATTTTTTAGAAATAAATAGAATATAAAAATTTCATTTTTTAATAAAAATATATATAGTAAATAAAGAGTTAATCCCACCATCAACTAAATCAAATTAATTTAGATATTAGATATGTAACTATATCTACCTTAATTATCGATTACATAGTTCAATTAGATAAAAGTTAAACATTTTGAGTTAATATATATCATATATAACTTAATTAAACGTCTTAATTTAATAGTGCAAGTTTATATCATATTTATATTGGATAGAGGGTAAATAATTTCAAATATTGTGATTTTTTATTTTATGAAATATATTTCAACTATTTTTTTAAGCAACATTAATACTATTTACTAATATATATTATTAATATTACTTCCTTTAATATCATATCAGTAGTAAGTAGAATAACAGGTCGAATCGAGTTCGAATCTATCTACTCCTAAGTTCAACTTGAAATTTTGTTTTCAGACTTAGATAGTGCTTGATCGATCTTGAATTGTCAAGTTTGATTAAATATTTTTTATTTTTAAAATTGAAAATAATATTATTTTATTTAAAAATTAAAATATGTTTAATGAAATGAGCTGAAACATGTTGATGTGTGGACTGCAGTCAGTGTGTGCGTGAGTTTATGGGGAATACGCTTTTGTGGGTCTTTGAAGAAAAACATTGTTGCTACGTATGTCAAGAAGTATGGGTGATTAATGTGTTTCTGTGTGAGCTATGGTGATGATGTTTTGTCAGTGAGGCAAACATCTTTTTTGATGATGTGTAGACTGATTGTTACTTGAAGGAACACAGTGACTGAGTTTTGTGAATAAAGTTTTTTGCTAGGTTATTTTGAGGAGATAATTCCATAGGGAAGTTTTCATTTGTCTCAAGTATTTTATTATTTAATTTTCAGTTGCTTAAATACTTGAGCTATTTTTATTTATTATTGTTCTAAGTGGAAGTAGTTAGAAAAATCCTTTGACTAGGTTAACACGAATCGGTCGTGTTATCGGGTGTGAAAATCATTCACAGGTAGTTAGGTTGTGAGATTGTTACAAAGATTGTGTTAAGACTAGGATGATTTGCAGAAAAGGGGAAAAGTAATTTCATTCAATTGAATTGAAAATAAAGGTAAAGGCATGACTGTTTATATACAACTTATTTCACCTATAGTAAAAAAGTGAAAATCTAGCATTTAATCCTAACAAACCAGGTAAATGGAAGTTGAGCCACAATAACAGATTTCTATTCTCTCAGTGCCAGCATAACTAATTACATTTTCATCCTCTACACCGCCCCTCAAGTTGGAGGGTGGTAAATGTTCAACACACCCAACTTGGATAGTAGATACTCATGCTACTGAATCCCCAGCCCCTTAGTGAAGATATCTGCTACTTGCTCTTTTGTTGAAATGTGCTTTGTTGCCACTAACCCTCCTTGTATGCTCTCCCTTACAAAGTGACAATCTATTTCTATGTGTTTTGTATGTTCATAAAAACCGGATTCGCTGCTATTTGAATAGCTGCTTGACTATCACAATAAAGTAAAGCTGGACTACAATCTTTCACTCCCAGTTCTGTTAGCAATCCTAGTAACCATTTCAACTCTGCATCAGTTGTAGCCATGCTCCTGTACTCAGCTTCTGCAGATGACTTGGAGACTGTGCTTTGCTTTTTTGCCTTTCAGGAAATCAATGAATCACCAAGCTTTACATAGAAACCTGTAAGAGACTTCCTTGTCATTGGACAAGAAGCCCAATCAGAATCACAATATGCAACAACTTTAGGTAATCCTGTAGATGAAAGAAGAATTCCCTATCTAATGTTCTTCTTCACATATCTCACTACTCTTAGTGCTGCTTCAAGGTGAGATTTCTTTGGCCTTTTCATGAACTGACTGAGATGCTACACACTAAAGGTAATATCTGGCCGTGTATGTGTCAAGTAAAGCAATCTGCCAATCAACCTTTGATATACCCCTGCATCTTCCAATACTTCATCATCACTTTCTAACTACAATGTTGCATCATACTCAGCAGTTGTCAGTCTCAAATTTTGTTCCAGGGGTGTAGCTGCTGCTTTTGCACCTGTCAAACCCATATCCTCAACCAATTCCAATGCATACTTTCTCTGATTCAACATAACTCCTTTACTAGACCTAGAAACTTCTATGCCAAGGAAGTACTTAAGAGTTCCAAGATCCTTCATCTTAAAACTCTTATGCAGTATTGTTTTTAATTCTTCAATCAAAACAGTGTCATTTCCAGTAATTAGCAGATCATGAACATAAATCAACATGAGAACTTGTCTAGATCCTATACTCTTAGTAAACATAGAGTAGTCATGCTTACTTTGAGTGTATCCACTTTGTATGAGAGCCTCTGTTAGCTTCAAATTCCATTGTCTAGATGCTTGCTTCAAGCCATATAAAGACTTGAGCAACTTGCAAACCATATTCCCCCTGGTTGCGAAGTCCTTCTGGAAAATCCATGAAAACCTTCTCTTAAAGGTCACCTTGCAATAATGCATTGTGAACATCCATCTGAAATAGTGGCCAATTGTAGAGAGCTGCAACAGCAATGATTGTCCTCACTATGACTTGCTTGCAACTGGTGAAAATGTATCTTGATAATCAACTCCTTCTCTTTGGTTGTAACCCTTGGCCACCAATCTTGCCTTGTATCTTTCCACAGTGCCATTGGAATGGTACTTCACCTTGTATACCCATTTGCAGCCAATAGATGTCTTGCTAGGGGGCAAAGGAACTACTTCCCATGTGCCATTGTATTCTAAAGCTTGAATCTCCTGTTGCATTGCTTCTTGTCAACACCTGTGTGTCATTGCCTCATGGTAGGTTTTAGGTTCATGTATATGGGAGATGGATGCCACAAATGATTGTGTATGAGCAGGTAAATGAGAATAAGAAAGAGCAAGGGGATACTAACCTTGTATGGCAAGTGATGAAGATGATGAAGATGGTAAAGAGCATTAATAATCTTTCAACCAGGCTGGTGGAGCAGTAGTCCTAGTGGATCTTCTCAGTTGTGGGGAAGAAAGTGGTGGGAAAGAGTCATCATCTAGGGTAAACAATGGTTGGTTGTGATGGTTTTGATCAACAGAAATCTGTGTAATAGTGATAGGATTAGGAGGAGTGATGGTTAGGGCAGGTGAAACTGGTTCTGGTGGTACAATGTGTAAAAAATCATGATCCTCTAGATGGCCAAGATCAGTAATTGTAACAGGAAACAAAGGCTTATTTGTTTCTTTAAGGTGAAATGGAAAAACATGTTCATGAAATGTTACATTTCTGTTGACAAAGAACCTTTTACTAACCAAGCCGATTAGAATATAACCCTTCTGTGTAGGAGAATAACCAAGAAAAATAGCAGGAGTAGCTTTTGGGGCAAACTTATCATGATTATAAGGGACAGTAGCATAGGCTAGGCATCCAAAGACTCTTAAATGTTGAAGATTTGGTGGTTTATTGTATAACATAAAGTAAGGTGTTTTCCAAGACAGTACAGAGGAAGGTAATCTATTGATAAGGTAGCATGCTGTCAAAATACACTCCCCCCATAACTTAGAAGGTAAATTGGATTGAAATTTCAATGCTCTAGCTAACTCTAACAAATGTCTGTTTTTTCTTTCAGCTACCCCATTTTGCTGAGGGGTATCAATGCATGAGCTTTGGTGTATTATCCCAAGAGATTTAAACAATGGAGTACAAACAGAATTAAAGAATTCTTTGCCATTATCACTTCTAATGCACTTGATAACAAAAAATTGGTTCTTTACCATGGCAATAAACTATTTCAAGGTTTCAGAGGCATCATGTTTGGTTTTTAAGAGGTAAATCCATGTCATTCTAGTGTAATCATCTACAATAGTTAAGAATGAGTGATGGCCACTATGTGTAGAGATTCTATAGGGTCCCCATAGGTCCATATGTATCAATTCAAAGGCAAATGTGGTTCTTGTTTGTCTACCAGGAAATGGTAATTTAGATTGTTTAGCTAAAGGACAAACTGTACATGAAGACAAAGTATGAGAATGATGAAAAACAGACTGTAATTCATTGATCTTTTTCATTTTCTTTACAGAGGGATGGCCAAGTCTGGCATGCCATACAAAAGGTGTATTATGTGTAGTCATAAAAGATGAAACTGAAGAAGAAATTGATGTATGAAGAAAAGGAACAGGTGGAGTAGTCACTGTGTTAGCTGAGCTGATTGTGGTGGTGGATGTTGATGGTGTCAAAAAGTAGAGGCCTCCATGCTCTTTACTAGTCCCCATCATCTTGCCACTACAAAGGTCCTGTAAAATGCAATAAGAGGGATAAAAGGTAACAGAGCAATTCAATTGTTTTGTGAGCTGAGAAACAGAGAGTAGATTATAGTGAAAATCAGGTATATGAAACACATTAGTGACGGTGTGGTTGGGAAAAAGGGTGTGTGATCCAAGGTGTGTAACTGAGGCAGTTTTACCATTAGGCAAATAAACACAAGAGTTAGAAGAAGCATGTACAACAAAAGAATGCAAACAATTATAGTCAAACGTCATATGATTGGTAGCTCCTGTGTCAAGGATCCACCCAAGTTGTGGTGCACCATTTATTGATGCCATACTTGCCATGTTCATCGAGCCTGTAACTGAACCTGAAGCTGAGGCAGATGAGTCCCGTTGCAAAAGATTGAGCAATTGTTGATACTGCTCTTGAGTGATTGCAGGCCCTGTGTTGGATGATTGAACAACCTCTGTGTTCGTTTTTGAGGAGACAATATTGTTGACTGATGGCCTTTTTCTAGTGAACTTATAATCAGCTGGAAATCCATTCAATCTGAAGCAATCGGCATGTTTATGACCTTTGAGGTGGCAATGATTGCACGTCCTAGAAAACTGAGGTGGCCTTAAAGATTGAGAAGCAGGTGCAGGCGCAGCAGAGTACAAGATAGTAGGCTCAGGCATTGAAACATCATTGGAAGCAATGGCTCTTTAAGATTCATCTTGAGTCAACATAGAATAAGCTTAGTTAACGGTGGGAAGAGGTTGCGTCAGCAAGATCTGACTATGAACGGCAGAATAAGACTCATTGAGACCAAGCAGCATGTTGGACCCCGAACCTTGAAGCGAAAATTAGAAATATGAAAATGAAAGTATATGAGTGTTGTGTATATAATTTGTGTTATAGATGAGGAAATGTGAATTATGTAAAGATATGAGTTGGGAAATCTTAAGTATGAATTATGGTTATATATGTGAGATCTTATGCAAAAGTAAGAGATTATAAATGACAAGATGCTATGAAATGTAAGAAATCATATGATTTGAGGCTGAGATTTGGATGAATTCCAAATGATAGTTGCATTGTTATAAATGATGTGTAATTAATAAAATAAAGTTAGGATGAATGTTAAATGTATATGCTGATTCAAGGAAAATTAGAGAATGATTGAAATAGAATTGGCCAAAGTAGCCTTCTTTGAAGTTGTAGGTTGATCTTTTATCTTTCCAACGAGACTAAGTATACGAGTTTTCGAGATCGGAGTTAAGAGTTATAGTTGATACAAGTTATGATGTTATGTAAGATTGATGTTAGTGACAACTTTGATGAATGATTGAGAATTGTGGTTTTGATGAATCAATTTAGTTGAGATTTGAGAAGTTCATGAATTGATTTTGTTGCTTGCATAGTTGTGAAGTGATTAGGCCTTGGAATAAGTAAATATGTGAAGATAATAAGTGTTTATGAAGTTAGTTTTGATGGAGGAAGCTTTGGAAAAATGGTTGAAGGGGTTTTGGAAAAACGCATGTCCGTTAAACAGACATGTGAGTCCGTTAAACGGACCTTTACAGGTCAAAAGGACTTCTTCCCTTGCTTATGTCTGTTAGACAGACACGGATGTCCGTTAAACGGACTTACTCAGATTATTTGGAACATTTTGGGCCGTATGTGTCCGTTAAACGGACATGCATGTCCGTTTAAAGGACAGCTACGGGTCACCTTGGGAAAAATGCGATTTTAACTAGTTTTGAGGCTGAATATCGTTTTCAGGCCTCTAATACCAGTTGTAGATCTCGATGTTATCTTTCAAATGGAATAAGAACAAAGGCATTTGGATATTTGTAGAGAAATTTATGGCATTTGATCCAAAAGAGTTTCAAATCGATTTAGGGTTTGAACATGTTGAGTTGTTTTGATCATAACTCACTCATCCGACCTCGAATTGAGGCGATTCTTAAAGCATTGAATTAATAACACATGTATCCTTCTATCCATGAATATTTGCATCAATTGGAGTCAAATTGAAAGAGTTTGATTGAATCTCATGAAAATCAGAATGATTTGTTTTCTTCCGATCTTGCAATTCTTCTTTCCTCATCCGACCTTGTCAAATCATTTGCTTATATCTTTTCCGTCCGACATCCGAATGACTTGGTTCTTGAAGCGTTGGATTCTTAAGATAATGAAGTTCATTTCATGTGAAATTTGTGAATTTTAGAGACTTAATTGAGGAAGAATATTTGAATCAAAGTGAGACAGGAAAGTTTCTGAACATAGTTCAGTAGTTTGCGAATTTAAGGATCTGTGGAGATCCGATTGAAGTGATGTTTGAGGCATTATAACATTAAGACATGGGGCTACAATTGTTATGAAGAAATTAAATTTCAATTTAGCCTTTAAAAATGTCTAATTGTGAAAGGAAGTGAGTTGCTAGAAAATGTGTTGGCAAATGATGTGTCCTACATGTTTTGAGCATAACTTTTGATGTAGTGCTCAAAATTGAATGATTTTTTAGGCATTATGAAACTAAGACATAGAGGAACAATTCTCTAGAAGGAAGTTTTATCAAATTCCTTCATTTAGATGTGAGAATGATTGTCCAAAAGTAAGCATGACTTAAAGTAAAATTCAGGGGCAAATATGGAACATCACTTAAAGATTAAAGTCTATAGCCTAACAAGGAGGGGCAAAAGGGTCTTTGGCCATTCTTTTAAATGAGCTGGCATTATAAATAAGTGGTTTTCTTGTAGGGAAAGAAGAAAGTCACGAAATTTCTAGAAGAGAGAACAAAGAAGGATGAGAGAAAGAAGAGAGATATCGTGGAGATGGAGAAGAAAAATGAAAGGAGAGTTAGGGTTCCAGGTTTTTTGGAGGTTCTAAGCTTAGTTTTTCCTTAATTTATGAAGGAAAGGATGGAAGAAGGCAAGAGTTTCCTTCCAAGCAAGAGGAATTTCGAAATTTAAGATGAGAAAGGTAAGAGATGATTTTGATTTTTGATTTTTTTTTTGAGTTTTTGGTTGATTTGGCTTGAGATTGATATGAACTTATAAATTATTAAGTTATGTTGGTGATTTTCATTTTGAGTTATGTTTAATTTTGAATTAAAAGTTCTAAGGGTTATACAAGTGGATAAGAGTTGGAGATTTTAGAAGTTCTTGGTTTAGCTATCATGAATTTAGTATGGGTTTGTAAATTATACATTCAATTTTGAGAAGTATGATGGTTATGATATTGGATTTAGTGGATTATGGCTTAGGTGATTTTAAGTTAGAAGAGAGAGTGAAGTAAAGATCAAGTTGAAGCTTTGGACAAGAGTATGGCATCGAATTAAAGGTGGGTAATGTGTTTATTTTTCAAATTATAAGACCTTGAGGTCATGGGTTCGAGCCGTGGCCCACCCATGACCAAAGAGGACAATACTGATTAATGGGGTACTGAAGTTGGTGGGTTTATCCACCCGGTACCTGGATCTGAAGTTGGTGGGTCCCCTTCGTGGGGTTAAAATCCACCCGGGTCTAACACAACAACTGAAACAATCTCTGCTGGTTGATATGGTCATTGTTTTGACGCGTAACAACACAATCACAGGTAAAAAAGGGAACCAAAGTATCATACTTGTCCTAGAACAATCTTAGTTTGGTAAAGTAATCCGAGATCGAAGAAGTACCTTGAGTGTGAGAGGAAATAGCCTGATGAAGGTAGTAGATCCTAGAGCCATCCACTTTATCGTATCGCTCTTTCAGATCTGTCCAGACGATCGAGGTACTTGAAGCGAAAACTATCCCAGCTCTGAGATTGGGAGAAACAGTGTTCAAGATCCATGAGAGAACGATTGCATTACAACGATCCCACTGCTGATGAAGCTCCGTCGGCCAATCTGCCTTTGCCGAAGTTCCATCGACGAACTCCTGTTTGTTCTTAGCAAGGAGGGCAATCTTCATAGATCTACTCCAGTCGCAATACGAGTCTTCTCCGGTGAGTTGATGAGAAACTAGTACTGTTCCTGGAGTATCGGAGGGATGGAGGTATAAGGGATGGGTGAAATCAATCATTGCCATGATTGGAAATGAGAAGAGAAAAAAATTGGATCTAGAAAGGAAAGAATCTAACCATGGGCTCTGATATCATGTTAAGACTAGGATGATTTGCAGAAAAAGGAAAAAGTAATTTCTTTCAATTGAATTGAAAATAAAGGTAAAGGCATGACTGCTTATATACAACTTATTTCACCTATAGTAAAAAAGTGAAAATCTAACATTTAATCCTAACAAACCAGGTAAATGGAAGTTGAGTCACAATAACAGATTTCTATTCTCTCGGTGCCAGCATAACTAATTGCATTTTCATCCTCTACAGATTGAGTGGTGCTATTTTAGGTCAATCTTGTGTAATTCTATTAAACTACTGTGAAAGTGATTAATCTGGGTAAGGGCCTCGCAGACGTAGGCAGAGTGTGTCGAACTGCGTTACCAGACTTTGGTGTTTTTATTATTTCACTTTTGCGTAGTTTTATTCTGTTCGTACAAAGAAAATTTTAGAAAGTCTGCGAATTAATTAATCCATTTGATTTATCAACATTCACTTCCTCTGCATGCCTAAAAGCCAACCTCTAGTTGAAAAGGACTGTATTCAAAGAAAGCATAATAGTTTGCACTCTTCTAATTTAGTGAATAAATATAAAATTTTCTAAAGATTTAAAAAGGTTTTAAATTTTAGAGCATGAATTTGGATTTTGGGATAAATTTGAAATTAAGTTTGAATTTTATGGTCTAATCTATCATGACTTGATCGATTTGTTTTGTTCAATGATAAACATTGATTGAATTGTTCATTGAATCGGTAAAAGAAAATATTTTTAACCTATAGGGGATAATATTTTAGTCCTAGCGAACTGATTAAATTTCAAATCAATCTTAAAATTTTTTTTGTTTAATTTTTTAACTTTAAGCTATACTTGGGCTTGTTCAATCTAACTCGCCTTAAAGTTCAAATATTTTAAGTGAAAACGTATTGTTTTATCAAAACGTCATGTTTAAATTATAAATTAAAAAGAAAATTTTAATTACATATCATAGTAGCTTAAAACATTCAAATTGAACTTTAATATATTTAAAACGTTCAAAACAAACCTTAAATAGATAGAAAATATAAAGAAAATCTTTACGAATTAAATGTCACGTCAATACTAAAATGACAATAAATTTTATTTTAACTAAAAGTGAATTTCAACATCACGTACTAATTAAGACACGTTATAAAAGTAAGTTTTATTGTCACGTGACAAATAAGATCTATATTAAAAAAATTATGAAAGCGAGTCTAGTTAATTTAAAAATAATTACATGACAATAAAGCCTACTTTTATTTTAAAATATAATAATAATGTCACACAAAAGTTACAATTTAATTGTAAATATTGAAATTTAAAATACACTTTTAACCGATAATGTACCAGTACAAATAACAGTACGAGAAACATACTAAGAGTAAATATTTATTTTCCCATTAATTTATCTCATATTCAAACTGGTTAATATTCAATTTATGCTTCAGGCTTTGAACAAATCCACCTAGTTAATGGAAAAGTTCACCATGAGAAGCAATAATTAAAATTCAAACAAAACAAATTGAAAAACAACATAAAATAAAAAAACTTTTGAAAAGTTAGGTAATGTTGGGACCCGATCCGGAGACCGGCGCCCCAACAGGAAAACGGGGGACGGAACGAATCACAAAGAGGCGGAACGAATAAACGATTGCTCACAAAGCGAAATAAATCATTAACGAATCGAAAGCCAACTTGGAAGCAAAGCATACAAACAAAGTCAAATCGAATTGGCTTGGAGACAACCAAACAAACGATCACGAATCACAAATCGAATCGATGCATTCGAACTGAAATACAAGTACCGACATCCGTGAACAAAATCTTAGAAATCACTGTCGCGTTGGAAACCTTAAAACATTCTAAATCCGGTATAATTTTTTTTCTTTTTCTTTTCTTTCTTATTCCTTTCCTTTTCATTTCTTTCATAACCAAACTCAATCCAAAATACATTCACATACAATCGCACTATCCTTGTGCAATACCATAACTCAATAGCCTTATCCAAATCTCAAACCACAATACCTTATCATACTCAAATCATATACACATCCCATACATAACTTAAAGCAATGCATAATTCCATAAATCCATACACCTTATACTCACTATATACACAATTTCATAAATCACAGCTTTATACAAATCATAGTGGCATTTTCAAGCCTTATACATTACCCATAACCCTAAACCAAAGTACACAATACACAACAATTCTAGACTTCTCAAAGAACCATTTAACTTACCAACAATACATTATAAACACATGCAAATAGAAATCTTCATTTTCTTTCACCCGATCTTCTTCTCATCACTGTGGATGGGAATGAAGGGGTGAGCTTCTGACTTCGTGGGTAACAGTTTATAACAAAATATAAGCAAAACCCTTGAAATTCTTTTCTTTTACGGTCTTAGAAAACATTGCTTTGAAATCGATAAAGCACATTTTCCAAAAGTTCTTTCCTTGTCAGTATTCAAAATCGCAATTTACAAAACATATGATTTTTAGACTTTCAGCCATAAACCCATAAGTTTATAAAACATGAATGCATCAACTTGACGATTCATAGATGCAATGACAATCACATAAGCAATGCACAACAACACATGGCTCGAGAGTTCTGTAAACACGACAGATAAACCGAAGTTTATACCGTAATCTATTCGAGTCCTATTTCTCAGGATCTCGTGGCCTCAAGCGGGCAGCCGGGAGAAGGCTATAATTTTCCATACGTCGACGTGCACATGACTATCCATCCGTAACTCTCTCGCCCACACAAAAGCATATAAGCAATGCTCAAGATCATTTATCAAAATGATATGCTTCCGCTTTCTTTTCTTCTCTCCATTCAAATCACAATGCCATGGCACACTCCAATGGCATAACATTATCACATCAATAAACATATTCAATCTCAATTCAACAATGTAATCACGTATGGATCAACATCAGAACAATGAATGCAAGTGATTTCTTCAAGACATAAATCAACGTATGCAGGTTCATAAAGCACATTATTCAATTTTTATTTTATTATTATTATTATTATTATTATTATTTAAATCTTGTATTTTCTTAAAACATTCCGAAAACATTTTCATAACTTATCAAATTCGTCGAAAATAACGAATTTAACAATTTACAAAATTTCTTAAATCCAAATCAGGGAAATAAATTTCAAAATCTTTCTTCATTTCTCAATTCATTTTAAAACTCGTAACCCTTTTCTAAAAATATTCGGGAACAATAAAATTCAATACTTTCTCAATTTTTCAATCAATCTCCCAAATCATTTGAAGACAAGAAATTGGGACTTTGTGTCATTTTTCGAAACTTCAGAAATTTTCTTAATTTATCAAACATTTAAAACTTGTATAAATTCTTAAAACAGTTTCTAAAACCATTTCAAACACCTTTCGAAAATCGTACTTTTCAACATTTAAATAAACCTTATTTTCTAAACAATTTCAAATGCATTTCGGAAATCACACTTTGTCAAACATTTTTATAAACAAGTTTGGAAATCGTAAACTTTTCAAACACTTTTATAAACAATGTAAAATCATAATTTTTCAAATACTTTTATAAACATTAGACATTCGAAATCAAATCTTCCAACCACTTTTATAAACAACATTTTCTAACTAATTTTGAAAGTATTCGAAATCATAAATTTTCAAACATTTGCCTAAACCATTTTCTAGACAATTTCAAAGCATTTTAGGAATCAAAACTTTCAAATATTTCCATAACAATATTTTCTATACACTTAGAATTTATCATGAAATCACAAGTTTTCAAACTTTTACATAAAACCATATTTTATAAAAGTTCTTAAAACTAATCGAAATCATAATTTTTCAAACCTTTATCATATTCAAGCTCAATATCATTTATTGAATACTCTTTCTTTCGAATATACGAAATGCCATGGAATCTTTCGAGGCATAACACAAATGTATTTTACAATTCATCAAAAGCTCATGTATGGAATCAATGATGATTTTTCAAATCATTCACACAATGATGCAATTGAAATCAGAAAATCCCTTTATTTAAAGAAAGCAGTAGTGGCTTATAAATTCTATTATAAACAGGTACCCACCTCGATTCGATGCTAGAAAGTTGTTCCTAGCTCCAATTTGTCCATTGGTTCCTTCTTTCTTCCAATTTAACTTCACCTAAAGCAATTTCACCCAAAATCAACATCATAAATAACTTAATCCTCAAATTGAACTTAGAAAACATAAATCCCTCATATATTCAAGCTTTCTAAATTACAAATTTTCAAAAGCCCCAAATTCTAAATTTGGGCATAAACCCTAATTCTCAAAATCCCAAATTAAACCCATCATACTTAGCAATCATCAAAATTGACTTCATACTCAACAAACCCATACCATTTTCCATATTTCTAAACTATAAATCGAAGAACAGCTCAAAGCTCAACTTTTCACTTACCGCAAACTTTTCACCATTTTTGGATTTCTTAGCTCATGTTGGAGCTCTCGTCATCCTCCACGTTTTTCCTTCATGAAGAAACATCAAAATCACACTTAAAACCCAGCAAAAATCGTGACCTAACTTCTTCTTCTTTTCCCATCCGAAACACTCTTCTTCTCTCTTCTCTCTTCTTTCTCTTCTGTTTTGCTCTTTTGTATTGTGCTTCACAAGGGAAGAACGACAGCCCACTTGCTTTTATAGTGCCATGTCATTTAATGAATAAGGAATGACCCATAAGCCCCTCCATTTAAGCCTATAAACTTAACCCTTTGAGTAAACTTCCAAAATTGCCCCTTCATTGGTCTTTAAAACTGACATTTTTTTGATTATTTCGATAAGGTAAATGAAGTCATTTGATAAAACTTTCTTCTAAAGAAATGTTCCTTTATGTCTTACGAATCTATTGCTTCAAGAATCGGATCGATCGGAGCTCTATAGCTCAAGATATCTCCAAAATACTGAAGTTTGTTCTTCAAACCCGAGGCTGAACACTACACCTAACTTCCGACCCATATTTGGAAGTCTTAGAGGCTCCATTGTCGATCGGCTCCTTCATAACTTTTGTATCCTCATCTCTCTAGTTTAATTAGAAACAAGAATGAACTGAATCCAAGCTCTAGAGATCGAGATATCTCTAAAATATTGAACACTGCTCAGCCATTATAACACCGGGACTGGACACTATACTGAACTTCCGACCTATATTTGGAAGTCTTAGAGGCTACATTATAGCTCGGCTCCTTCATAACATTTGTAGCCCCATGTCTCTATTTTCATTACCAACAAGAATCAACTCAATCCGAGCTCTAGCGAGCTCTAGCGACCTATAACACTGAACACTGTTCAGTCATTACAACACTGAGACTGAACACGACACTGAACTTCCGACCTATATTTGGAAGTCTTAGAGGCTACATTATAGCTCGGCTCCTTCATAACATTTGTAGCCCCATGTCTCTATTTTCATTAACAACAAGAATCAACTTAATCCAAGCTCTAGCGACCTATAACACTAAACACTGTTCAGTCATTACAACACCGAGACTGAACACTACACTGAACTTACGACCTATATTTGGAAGTCTTAGAGGCTACATTATAGCTCGGCTCCTTCATAACATTTGTATCCCCATGTCTCTATTTTCATTACCAACAAGAATCAACTCAATCCAAGCTCTAGCGAGCTCTAGCGACCTATAACACTGAACACTGTTCAGCCATTACAACACCGAGACTAAACACTACACTGAACTTCCGACTGATATTTGGAAGTCTTAGAGGCAACATTATCGATCGGCTCCTTCAAATGAATTGTAGATATATGTCTCTAGTTTAATGTCCAAAAATAATCAACTCAATCTGAGCTCTAGCGAGCTCTAGCGACCTATAATACTGAACACTGCTCATACCATTAAAAAAGCTGAGACTGAACTCTATACCTAACTTCCGACCCGTATTTGAAAGTCTTGGAGGCTACATTGTCGATCAGCTCCTTCATAACATTTGTAGCCTCATCTCTCTAGTTTAATTTACAAAAAGAATCAGATCAATCGGATGTCAGACGAAGAAGTTATGTTCAAAAGAGTGAAGGGAGGTCAGAGCTCGGTCAGAAAAATCAAAGCTCGGCCAGAACGAAGATCGGTCGGCCATCAGAGGTCGGTTGGCCAATAGAGGTCAGCTCGGCCAACAGAGGTCGGTCGGCCAACAGAGGTCGGTCGGCCATCAGAGGTCGGTCGGCCAACAGAGGTCGGCCAGCAGAGGTCGGCCAGCACCTAATCCGATCTTCAAAATTCTAACACTCATAACTTTTGACTCCGAGCTCAGAATTTTACAAACTTGGTACCGTTGGAAAGATAAAAGAGAGATCTACAAGTTTCAAGAAGGACTCAAAAGCAAGCTTGGTCTTTAAAGGGGTCAAAAATGTACTAAAAGATGACCGCTTGATAATCTTTTTAAAACTTTACACAGCACCTCAACTTGCAAACATCATAACTTTTGATCCAGAACTACAAATTTGACAAACTTAGTGTATATGGAAAGGTAAAAGAACCCTCTACAACTTTTATGAAGGCCTTAAGAATCAGATCGACCTATAATTGGGTCAAAAACTCCACACAAGGCTGACTGGTCGGTCAGCTTCACACTAAACAGCATGAGAACTTCTAAAAATCATAACTTTCTACTCCCTTGTCCAATATTTTCGTGCTTTATATCAATGGAAAGATAAAAACATAATCTACCACTTTCATTAAGACCACTTTGGCTAAATCAATCTAAATCAATACAGATTTGCCATTGAAGTCTCTAAACATCATTCCAACACATCAACTTCACATCTCAACACATCAACTTCACATATTCACCCACTACCACAAACTCTTCAACTAATTCATCTCAAACACAATTCAAATCTCCAATAAACTATTCCAAAGTCATTTTCCCACATCAAACTCAACACCAAAGGATATACGCATACACATTTCTCTTTCACAAAAGTCATAGCAATCTTACTCTTAATAGCATTTTCCAAACCAAGGCAAAATACACTTAACTTTCAAATATCATAACTTTCAATCCCGATATCGAAACATAGCATACTTTATGGCTACGAAAAGCTCTCAACATAATCTACAAATTTCATGTAGATTATTTCCTCAAAATCTACCTAAATCAAAAGTCAACTCTTTATTCCAAAAGGTCAAACTTTCTAATTTTCTTCAACATATAACACTTTCACTAATCATTTCTTGCTTTTCAACTCCATTTCAATCAACTCATTCACTTTAATTTTCATAACTCATACAAATCTACTCAAATTTCAAAGTCATCAAAACCAATCACTTCATTTGTCATCAATCTCCTTTAAATACAATAACATCTACAACACAATACCTATACAAACACACTCATTGAATTCCATTTTAATAATTCTAATTTCCATCAAAAGATCGGGGTCCAACAATTCTCCCCCTCTTAAAAGAATTTCGCCCACGAAATTCCTCTTAGACATTATCAAGTGACACAATCTCTTAACTAATTTCTTTCCAATAAATCATAATCAATCACTTTTCTCATCTAATGTCCCCATCATACATATTCTCAATCTCTTCACAATTTCTCAATTCTTGAGTCACATAGCACCCATACCATATCAATACACATATTTCTATCATCAAGCTCATCTTCCAAGTATTCTGCTATTGCATCTCCTATATATTCGAAGTCAAATCATCCAAACTCATCATGAATTTCTGATCTTAATTTCCATACACACAATCTTAAAATTAATCATACTATGGACACTTAAATCAAATAGTCACTGTTATTCCTCGAATAATTCATGAACACTTATTCACATCAATATCACACTCTCACTAATTCAATCATAGAACTCATCACCTCAATCAAACAATCATTTAGATTCGTCAAATAATTCATGAAAGACAAACACATCATGCTCACATTCTCACAAGATCAACCTTATCCTCAAAAACACTTATCCATTTCTTACTCATACACATACGCCCAAGTAAGATCATATTACTGGGCTCTGATACCACAAATGTTGGGACCCGATCCGGAGACCGGCGCCCCAACCAGAAAACGGGGGACGGAACGAATCACAAAGAGGCGGAACGAATAAACGATTGCTCACAAAGCGAAATAAATCATTAACGAATCGAAAGCCAACTTGGAAGCAAAGCATACAAACAAAGTCAAATCGAATTGGCTTGGAGACAACCAAACAAACGATCACGAATCACAAATCGAATCGATGCATTCGAACTGAAATACAAGTACCGACATCCGTGAACAAAATCTTAGAAATCACTGTCGCGTTGGAAACCTTAAGACATTCTAAATCCGGTATAATTTTTTTTACTTTTTCTTTTCTTTCTTATTCCTTTCCTTTTCATTTCTTTCATAACCAAACTCAATCCAAAATACATTCACATACAATCGCACTATCCATGTGCAATACCATAACTCAATAGCCTTATCCAAATCTCAAACCACAATACCTTATCATACTCAAATCATATACACATCCCATACAAAACTTAAAGCAATGCATAATTCCATAAATCCATAGACCTTATACTCACTATATACACAATTTCATAAATCACAGCTTTATACAAATCATAGTGGCATTTTCAAGCCTTATACATTACCCATAACCCTAAACCAAAGTACACAATACACAACAATTCTAGACTTCTCAGCAACCATTTAACTTACCAATAATACATTATAAACACATGCAAATAGAAATCTTCATTTTCTTTCACCGATCTTCTTCTCATCACTGTGGATGGGAATGAAGGGAGTGAGCTTCTGACTAAATGGGTAACAGTTTATAACAAAATATAAGCAAAACCCTTGAAATTCTTTTTCTTTTCTGGTCTTAGAAAACATTGCTTTGAAATCCGTAAAGCACATTTTTCAAAAGTTCTTTCCTTGCTGTATTCAAAATCGCAATTTACAAAACATATGATTTTTAGACTTTCAGCCATAAACCCATAAGTTTATAAAACATGAATGCATCAACTTGACGATTCATAGATGCAATGGCAATCACATAAGCAATGCACAACAACACATGGCTCGAGAGTTCCGTAAACACGATGGATAAACCGAAGTTTATACCGTAATCTATTCGAGTCCTATTTCTCGGGATCTCGTGGCCTCAAGCGGCGATCGGAGAAGGCTATAATTTTTCATACGTCGACGTGCACGTGACTATCCATCCGTAACTCTCTCGCCCACACAAAAGCATATAAGCAATGCTCAAGATCATTTATCAAAATGATATGCTTCCGCTTTCTTTTCTTCTTTCCATTCAAATCACAATGCCATGGCACACTCCAATGGCATAACATTATCACATCAATAAACATATTCAATCTCAATTCAACAATGTAATCACGTATGGATCAACATCAGAACAATGAATGCAAGTGATTTCTTCAAGACATAAATCAACGTATGCAGGTTCATAAAGCACATTATTCAATTTTTATTTTATTTTATTTATTTATTTATTTATTATTATTATTATTATTTAAATCTTGTATTTTCTTAAAACATTCCGAAAACATTTTCATAACTTATCAAATTCGTCGAAAATAACGAATTTAACAATTTACGAAATTTCTTAAATCCAAATCACGGAAATAAATTTCAAAATCTTTCTTCATTTCTCAATTCATTTTAAAACTCGTAACCCTTTTCTAAAATATTCGAACAATAAATACTTTCTCAATTTTCAATCAATCTCCCAAATCATTTGAAGATAAGAAATTGGGCCTTTGTGTCATTTTGAAACTTGAAATTTTCTTAATTTATCAAACATTTAAAACTTGTATAAATTCTTAAAACAGTTTCTAAAACCATTTCAAACACCTTTCAAAATCGTACTTTTCAACATTTAAATAAACCTTATTTTCTAAACAATTTCAAATGCATTTGAAATCACACTTTGTCAAACATTTTATAAACAAGTTTGGAAATCGTAAACTTTTCAAACACTTTTATAAACAATGTCGAAATCATAATTTTCAAATACTTTTATAAACATTAGACATTCGAAATCGAAATCTTCCAACCACTTTTATAAACAACATTTTCTAACTAATTTGAAAGTATTCGAAATCATAAATTTTCAAACATTTGCCTAAACCATTTTCTAGACAATTTCAAAGCATTTTAGAATCAAAACTTTCAAATATTTCCATAACAATATTTTCTATACACTTCCGAATTTATGAAATCACAAGTTTTCAAACTTTACATAAAACCATATTTTATAAAAGTTCTTAAAACTAATCGAAATCATAATTTTCAAACCTTTATCATATTCAAGCTCAATATCATTTATTGAATACTCTTTCTTTCGAATATCTGAAATGCCATGGAATCTTCGAGGCATAACACAAATGTATTTTACAATTCATCAAAAGCTCATGTATGGAATCAATGATGATTTTCAAATCATTCACACAATGATGCAATTGAAATCAGAAAATCCCTTTATTTAAAGAAAGCAGTAGTGACTTATAAATTCTATTATAAACAGGTACCCACCTCGATTCGATGCTAGAAAGTTGTTCCTAGCTCCAATTTGTCCATTGGTTCCTTCTTTCTTCCAATTTAACTTCACCTAAAGCAATTTCACCCAAAATCAACATCATAAATAACTTAATCCTCAAATTGAACTTAGAAAACATAAATCCTCATATATTCAAGCTTTCTAAATTACAAATTTTCAAAAGCCCCAAATTCTAAATTTGGGCATAAACCCTAATTCTCAAAATCCCAAATTAAACCCATCATACTTAGCAATCATCAAAATTGACTTCATACTCAACAAACCCATACTATTTTCCATATTTCTAAACCATAAATCGAAGAACAGCTCAAAGCTCAACTTTTCTCTTACCTCAAACTTTTCACCATTTTGGTTTCTTAGCTCATGTTGGAGCTCTCGTCATCCTCCACGTTTTCCTTCATGAAGAAACATCAAAATCACACTTAAAACCCAGCAAAATCGTGACCTAACTTCTTCTTCTTTTCCCATCCAAACACTCTTCTTCTCTCTTCTCTCTTCTTTCTCTTCTGTTTTGCTCTTTTGTATTGTGCTTCACAAGGGAAGAACGACAGCTCACTTGCTTTTATAGTGCCATGTCATTTAATGAATAAGGAATGACCCATAAGCCCCTCCATTTAAGCCTATAAACTTAACCCTTTGAGTAAACTTCCAAAATTGCCCCTTCATTGGTCTTTAAAACTGACATTTTTTTGATTATTTCGATAAGGTAAATGAAGTCATTTGATAAAACTTTCTTCTAAAGAAATGTTCCATTATGTCTTACGAATCCATTGCTTCAAGAATCGAATCGATCGGAGCTCTATAGCTCAAGATATCTCCAAAATACTGAAGTTTGTTCTTCAAACCCGAGGCTGAACACTACACCTAACTTCCAACCCATCTTTGGAAGTCTTAAAGGCTCCATTGTCGATCGGCTCCTTCATAACTTTTGTAGCCTCATCTCTCTAGTTTAATTAGAAACAAGAATGAACTGAATCCAAGCTCTAGAGATCGAGATATCTCTAAAATACTGAACACTGCTCAGCCATTATAACACCGGGACTGGACACTATACTGAACTTCCGACCTATATTTGGAAGTCTTAGAGGCTACATTATAGCTCGGCTCCTTCATAACATTTGTAGCCCCATGTCTCTATTTTCATTACCAACAAGAATCAACTCAATCCGAGCTCTAGCGAGCTCTAGCGACCTATAACACTGAACACTGTTCAGCCATTACAACACCGAGACTGAACACTACACTGAACTTCCGACCTATATTTGGAAGTCTTAGAGGCTACATTATAGCTCAGCTCCTTCATAACATTTGTAGCCCCATGTCTCTATTTTCATTAACAACAAGAATCAACTCAATCCGAGCTCTAGCGAGCTCTAGCGACCTATAACACTGAACACTTTTCAGCCATTACAACACCGAGACTGAACACTACACTGAACTTCCGACCTATATTTGGAAGTCTTAGAGGCTACATTATGGCTCGGCTCCTTCATAACATTTGTAGCCCCATGTCTCTATTTTCATTACCAACAAGAATCAACTCAATCCGATCTCTAACGAGCTCTAGCGACCTATAACACTGAACACTGTTCAGCCATTACAACACCGAGACTGAACACTACACTGAACTTCCGACCAATATTTGGAAGTCTTAGAGGCAACATTATCGATCGGCTCCTTTAGATGAATTGTAGATATATGTCTCTAGTTTAATGTCCAAAAAGAATCAACTCAATCCGAGCTCTAGCGAGCTATAATACTGAACACTGCTCATACCATTACAAAGTTAAGACTGAACTCTATACCTAACTTCCGACCCGTATTTGAAAGTCTTGGAGGCTACATTGTCGATCAGCTCCTTCATAACATTTGTAGCCTCATCTCTCTAGTTTAATTTAAAAAAAGAATCAGATCGATCGGATGTCAGACGAAGAAGTTATGTTCAAAAGAGTGAAGGGAGGTCAGAGCTCGGTCAGAAAAATCAAAGCTCGACCAGAACGAAGATCGGTCGGCCATCAGAGGTCGGTCGGCCAACAGAAGTCAGCTCGGCCAACAGAGGTCGGTCGACCAATAGATGTCAGCTCGGTCAACAGAGGTCAGTTGGCCATCAGAGGTCGGTCGACCATCAGAGGTCGGTCGGCCAACAGAGGTCGGTCGGCCAACAGAGGTCGGCCAGTAGAGGTCGGCCAGCACCTAATCCGACCTTCAAACTTCTAACACTCATAACTTTTGACTCCGAGCTCAGAATTTTACAAACTTGGTACCGTTGGAAAGATAAAAGAGAGATCTACAAGTTTCAAGAAGGACTCAAAAGCAAGCTTGGTCTTTAAAGGGTCAAAATGTACTAAAGATGACCGCTCGATAATCTCCTTAAAACTTTACACAGCACCTCAACTTGCAAACATCATAACTTTTGATCCAGAACTCCAAATTTGACAAACTTAGTGTCTATGGAAAGGTAAAAGAACCCTCTACAACTTTTATGAGGCCTTAAGAATCAGATCGACATATAATTGGGTCAAAAACTCCACACAAAGCTGACTGGTCGGTCAGCTTCACACTAAACAGCATAAGAACTTCTCAAAATTATAACTTTCTACTCCCTTGTCCAATATTTTCGTGCTTTATATCAATGGAAAGATAAAAACATAATCTACCACTTTCATTAAGACCACTTTGGCTAAATCAATCTAAATCAATACAGATTTGCCATTGAAGTCTCTAAACATCATTCCAACACATCAACTTCACATCTCAACACATCAACTTCACATATTCACCCACTACCACAAACTCTTCAACTAATTCATCTCAAACACAATTCAAATCTCCAATAAACTATTCCAAAGTCATTTCCCCACATCAAACTCAACACCAAAGGATATACACCTACACATTTCTCTTTCACAAAAGTCATACGCAATCTTACTCTTAATAGCATTTTCCAAACCAAGGCAAAATACACTTAACTTTCAAATATCATAACTTTCAATCCCGATATCGAAAAATAGCATACTTTATGGCTACGAAAAGCTCTCAACATAATCTACAAATTTTATGTAGATTATTTCCTCAAAATCTACCTAAATCAAAAGTCAACTCTTTATTCCAAAAGGTCAAACTTTCTAATTTTCTTCAACATATAACACTTTCACTAATCATTTCTTGCTTTTCAATTCCATTTCAATCAACTCATTCACTTTAATTTTCATAACTCATACAAATCTACTCAAATTTCAAAGTCATCAAAACCAATCACTTCATTTGTCATCAATCTCCTTTAAATACAATAACATCTACAACACAATACCTATACAAACACACTCATTGAATTCCATTTTAATAATTCTAATTTCCATCAAAAGATTGGGGTCCAACAGGTAAAATAACATTTCTTTCAAAAAATTCAAATCTAATTTACAAAAATTTTGAATTAAATTAAAAATATTAAGAGGAATTCTATGGGTGGTCGAGTTTGTAAAATGAAGACATAAGGCCAAAAGATCTTGTGTTCAAATCCTTCTACATATACTCTCTCGATCGATTTTGTCATTCAGGCCTTGATTAATATAAAGTACCTAATTGGCTGATTTGTAGACTACTGCATCAATATAGAAATTTAATCACAATGCATCTAAAGGATAGTGCGAGACTTAACACTCTAATGGCCTGTTTGGTATAAGAGAATAGCTATTCTATTCGCTTCCTATTGCTAACATATTATTACACCTGTGTTTGGTTAGAAACCAAACACATAATAGATTATCTTCAAGAATACCTATTCTAAAAATTGAAGAATAGATAAAACTTCCCCCAATTTGTCTTTATCTATTCCAAGAAAATATAATCTTCTTCAATACAAATTTATCCTTCATGTTAACCTCCCAAACTTCTCATTGTATAATAATAATAATAATATTAATAACAATAAAAATAAAATAAAAAATAAAATAAAAAAATAAAAAATAAGAATAAGAATAATAAAGCTCATAATAATAATAATAATAATAATAATAATAATAATAATAACATAATTAATTTTGTATAATAAAAATAAAAATAAAGTTAATAATAATAATAATAATAACAACAACAACAACAATAATAATAATAAGAATAATAAAGTTAATAATAATAAATAAATAAATAATAAATAACAATAATTAATAATAATAAGTATAATAAAGTTCATAATAATAATAATAATAATAATATAAATAAATAAATAAATAGCAATAATTAATAATAATAAGAATAATAAAGTTCATAAATAATAATAATAAATAAATAAATAAATAAAAATAATTAATAATAATAAGAATAATAAAGTTCATAATAATAATAATAATAAATAAATAAATAAATAGCAATAATTAATAATAATAAGAATATTAAAGTTCATAATAATAATAATAATAATAATAATAATAAAATAACATAATTAATTTAGTATAATAAAAAATAAAGTTAATAATAGTAGTAGTAGTAGTAGTAGTAATAATAATAATAATAATAATAATAATAATAATAAATAAATAAATAAATAAATAAATTATTATTATTGTTATAATAATGGAAGAGAAGAAAATTAATAATAACAAGGAATGTAATAATAATAATAATAATAAGAAGAAGAAGAGAAGAAGAAGAAGAAGAAGAAGAAGAAGAAATTTAATTATGTATAATAATGATAATAAAAACAATAATAAGAAATTTAATTTTGTATAATAATAATAATAATATTATTATTAAATTAATTATGTATTATAACAATAATAATAATAGTAATAAAATTAATAATAATAATAATAGAAATAATTGATAAAATTAATAATAAGCAGAAATTTTATAATAATAATAAGAATAGTAAAGTTAATAATAATAATAATAATAAAAATAATAATAATAATAATAATAATAATAATAATTTGATCTTTTGTTGGTTATTTCTTTCCCATTTCAAATTTATATTTTCAAATCAAGCATTGACATAAAAATTCTTTATCTATTCTATTCCTTAAACCAAACAAAGTAATACTCATTATATTCTATTTTTATCTTTTCTATTCTTAAAAATAACTGTTATATTCTTTATCTTTGAACTAAATAGGCCGTAAGAGACATTCTAAAAAATTTTGAAGCAAAGGAAACAAAAAACTTCCTTAAGCATTTAAGCTTTAAAAGTTCAACTCAAAGACTCTCTGTAAATGTGACATTTAACTCTTAGCAAACAAAATTTTCTGTGAAGCCAAGCAAGATACTTTCTCCAGATTTTCCTGCCAAACAAGGAAAATAGCACATACGCAGTTCAGCAACGGAAATGCAAAATCAAAACGTTCCATTGAGAGAACCTGTAGCTTCTCCAGGAAGAAGTTAACGTGTCGGTGCTCCGTGAGTCCTCGAACCCAGCAAAGAAAAAGAACCAGAGATCAAGAGTTGCAGAAACTAAATATAGGGTAAGTCATCAATGCTTTGCTTTTCTCTACGAGCTCCAAAGCACTAACACGGAAAACCAGAGCCAGACGGAAAGATTTGCTACGAGAGAGGTAAAGAGGGGCAAAACAACTCCGTGCGCTTGCTGGTGCGTGTGCTCGTAAGAAGTGATTCCATTAAATATAAAGATGTTTGAATTTAAAATATACTTTTGGCCTTGCTTAAAACTGGCCAACGTTTAATATCTGCTTCTAGCTCAGAACAAATCCAACTAGACAAATGGAAAAGTTCTCCTTGAGAAGCATCACTTATAATTCAAACAAGGCAAATTGAAAAGGAAGAAGAACATATATCATTCGATTTTTGATTAAAAAACGAGAGAAAATAGCTTAAACCCAAGAACGAGATAGATGAAGAGAAACTATTAAGAGCTAAGTTTAGGTTTTTTTTTTTCCGTGTGAAATAGAATTAATGGAGACGGATGGTTCGAAATTAGAGAAGTTAAAATGTTACTTATGTGAACCCCAATTTGCTGGTGAATTAGTAAGAGGTTCTCTTGGTTTACATGCGATCGCGAGTTTGAACCCCTCTCATGTATGCAACCGTTTAAAACTTGAGATTAGAGCTTTGCGTTCTGCAAGGTACCTACTCAGCTCGAGCGAAAATTAATCTAAGTGTATATAATTTAAAGGTGCCTTCTTATAATTGAAACTTTCATAGAACACCTCGTGGGTAAAAAAAAATCACATAATGGTGTTGAGGAGAGAAAAGAATTGAAGAATGAAAGATGATTTTTTATTTTAGTAAGTGTTTTCATTTACACTGTAGCTATTTATATACAGAACTGTACAACTAATCAAACTAACTAATTACAAGGACTTATAATGTATAAAACATCAATGTAACAAACTCTCAACATGCCCCCTCAAGTTGGAGGGTAAAAGATATCTTTTACTCCCAACTTGTTGACTAAATATTTGTGTTAAGGAATACTTAACCCCTTTGTAAGCAAGTCTGCCACATGCTCATTTGTGGATATGTGCTTAGTTTGAATGTGCCCCCTCTGTATTTTTTCTCTGATGAAATGACAGTCGATTTCAATGTGCTTCGTTCTCTCATGGTATACTGGATTGGAGGCAATTTGTATTGCAGCTTGGCTGTCACAGTGTAGAATAATAGGCTTTTTTATTTGTAAACCCAATTTAACTAGTATACCGTTAATCCACATAAGCTCTGCCACTGTAATTGCCACACTTCTGTACTCAGCTTCTGCTAAGGATCTGGATACTGTGTTCTATTTTTTAGACTTCCAAGATATTAGGGAATTTCCTAGCTTGATGCAATAACTAGTAAAAGATTTCCTTGTCATTGCACAAGATGCCCAATCTGAATCACAAAAAGCTGATATTTCTTGTTCTCCTTTTGTAGCTAAAAGAATGCCTTGCCCTGGATTCATTTTTATGTATCTGACTATTCTCAAGGTTGCCTCATAGTGTGATCTTTTAGGTCTTTGCATGAATTGACTAAGGTGTTGAACCCCAAATGCAATATCCGGCCTTGTATTTGTCAAATACGAAAGCTTTCCAATCAGCCTTTGATAAACACTAGGATCTTCGAATTCACTGTCAGTGTGCTGCAATTGGAAAGCTTCATCATAATCTACACTAGTCATCTTCAAATTTTGCTCAAGAGGAGTGTTTGCTAGTTTAGCATTTCCCAATCCAGTATCTTCAATTTTCTCCAAGGTATATTTTCTTTAATTCAGCACTATTCTTTGTGAGGATCTTGCAACTTCAATACCAAGGAAGTACTTGAGAGTTCCAAGATTTTTCATCTTGAAATTCTTATGCAGAATGTCTTGAAGATCTTCAATTAATTTCCTATCATTCCTAGTGATCAAGAGATCATCAACATAAATGAGCATTATTACTATCTTGCTACCTTCAGTCTTGGTGAATATGGAGTAATCATGTTTGCTTTGTGTGTAACCAGTGTTGATGAGAGCCTCACTGAGTTTCAGGTTCCACTGTCTATAGGCTTACTTCAAGCCATAGAGGGATTTGAGCAGTCTACACACCTGATTGCCCCCTGGAGTGCCAAATCGCTGAGGTAGAGTCATGTAAACCTCTTCATAAAGATCCCCTTGGAGAAAAGCATTGTAGACATCTAGCTGAACAAGAGGCCAGTTATTGAGAGCAGCAAGAGCAATGACTAGTCTGACAGTGATTTGTTTAGCTATTGGGGAGAAAGTGTCTTGGAAATCAGTCCCTGGTTTTTGACTGTAGCCCTTAGCCACCAATCTGGCTTTGTAATGCTCAACTGTACCATTAGAGTTGTACTTCACTCGAAATACCCATTTGCAGCCAATGGGAACTTTACCTTGAGGCAAAGAAACAACCTTCCATGTGGCATTTGTTTCTAATGCCTGGATTTCCTATTGCATTGCCACTTTCCAACAATTATGTTTAATTGCCTCTTGGTAAGTTTGCGGTACAGGTATATGGGAAGTAGAAGCAGCAAAACATTGCGTGTGTAGGAAGATGATTGTATGAAATAAAGTTGGAAACAGAATATCAACTCGGAGTCGCAGAGGAAGATGATGATGAGGATTGAGCTGAACAAACATAATCTGTCATCCAAGCTGGTTGCTTGTGAGTCCGTAGACTTTTTCTGAGTGGTGGTGGTGAAGGAAGTTGTGTATTGGTGGTGGTTGTGTAACACCCAAATACCCCCTGGGAGGATAAATGGATGCCACCCAAGACAGGACAAACAAATCAAAACGTTTCACACATGCATTTTTAAAAACTAAACGTAACACGCATATAATACATCTCATAATTTCAGAAACAAATCGAAAGAATATTTACAGGCCCAAAAAAACCAAACAAAATACATTTTCGCGCAACACAAAACTCAGACTCTTTTGGCTACTGCGGTTGACTTGTCCCAGTCCTTAATCTCTTAGCTCCGAACCTACACGGGCCAAATCCACCGTGCTAAGCATATAGCTTAGTGAGTAATAACTAATCTATATTAACCGATTTCAGAAAACAGAAAGAATGCATTTCAGAACAGATTTTTATACTAAATAGAACGGCAGAACACAGGAGATCCTTCAGAATCAGAATAATCAATCAGATATCAGAATACATACAAATCAAATTATAAATCCATGAACAGAAGTGGGTAACGGGACTTATACAGGAGATACCATAATTAGTATCAGCAGGAGAGACACATGTCTCGATATCAGAAGACACCAAAGTGTCAAATAACGAGAGCATTGCAGACCGCTTCTAGGCATGCCTATTTACCCACAACTAGGACTTAACAGTTGTAAAACAGAATAAGGTCATTTCAGTCATTTCATGTGTAGGCAAATAGCACTTCCAATAAATCAATCCTAGACATCATCTAGGTGTACCTAAAGTACTTACACTGAAATTTTCTACCTATATTACGTACTGAAATTACTAACCTGTATTACTTACCTAAATCGCATACGAGTGTTTATTGTCCAGATAATATCTGGCGTGGTCTTTCCTCTATCATAGGAACACGGACACAAATTATTATTGTGCTTAATTACTGTATGATAACCGAGTATGATGCATGTTCATGAAAATTTCGGGATTAATCAACAACTCATAGTACTAAATGATCTATGAAATTTCAGAAATTAGCGATCTGCAGTATTCAAATGAAAGCAAGTCTTTACCAATTAAAGCTGAAAATGTACAAATTACATTAATTCTCAAATGCTATGCCAATAAGTAACATAAAGATCATAGGACATGCTAAAAAGAAAAGAGTGCGAAATAATCATTTAGCTCTACACTAAGAATGAAACAAAGATACATAATAATAAGAAGTAGACAAAAAAATGAAATAGCGGACAACATTTGAAATTTGGTTTTTGTCAAGAATCACTTGTGAGGTAAGGGATGAAGTAAATGATGGAGGAGTGGTATCTATTTATAGGACATTTTTGTAAACTAGTCGTTTTTGTACCGTTAACTAGCCGTTATTACCTAGCCGTTATACATTTTTGGGTGAAAAATACGTATGACTACTGTTCACAAATACATATGGTTACTGTTTACAAATACGTACGGTTACTGTTCACAAATACATACGGTTACTGTAGCAAGACACTGTTCACCGACACTGACACTGTTCACAATTCACTATTATGCACTATTCACCGTCTTCAACCTTCGACTTCCGACTCTGAAACTTCTTCTTTTTTTTCACCTTCCTTTAATTTCTTCACTTTACAACTAACCTATTTAGTAATTCTAACCTATCAGAATTATCCTAATCTTCAAACATGATAAATCTAAACAAAAACAAAAATAAAGATATAACTCGCGTATGATAAACTAACCGTCAATTTTTACTTACCAGCTTTCCAAAGAAAACGCCAATAGCAGGTGGTGGTGAGTGAATGACTTCGCTATCTCTATTGATGGATGGGTAAAGGAGGCATTCGGTGAGGAATAAACGATAATGTTCGATTTATATCGTTGCGTTTAGGTTTGGATGCGATACAACTAATAAACAGCTAATAGGTCCAAATAGTACTAAATAACCAAAAACATTGTTATGAATTCTTAGTTGTAATAATTACCCAACAATTCCAGAAAACTTCCAAAATTTACCAAAATTCACGAGAAAATAATGACTCTCAAAATAATTTGGCAACTCAAAACTAATCCTCCATTAATTTCTAAAAATATCTGAAATATACAAAAATTACGAAAATTATAATAATACTGTCCAAATCACTCTGAAGTTTCATTAAACCAATTAACCCGAAAAATTCCATGAATGCATGCCAAAATACTTATGCACAATTTAAGCCAATAGTTAATAAGTTAATAAGCAAATAACACTCATAATTCATACTAAATTCCTTTAATATTCTAACCCCAATTTGGGCGTTACAACTCTTCCTCCTTAAGAAATTTCGTCCTCAAAATTCATACACATCCGAATAATTGTGGATACTGGGCCTTCATGATTTCCTCTGGTTCCCAGGTTGCTTCCTCAATTCCATGATGTTGCCAGAGGACTTTACCAATGGTACTGTCTTGTTCCGCAATTGTTTTACTTCTCTGGCTAATATGGAAATTGGCCCTTCTTCATATGATAAATCCTGTTGTACCTGAATCTCTTGCACCGGAATCTTATGTGAGGCGTCAGATCGGTATCTCCTCAACATAGAAATATGAAACACATCATGCAATCTGGCCAATTCTCCAGGAAGAGCTAACTGATAAGCTACAGGTCCAACCCTCTTCAAAATTTCATAAGGACCAATGAATCGCGGACTAAGCTTACCCTTCTTTCCAAACCGAAGTATATGCTTCCTTGGTGACACTTTCAGAAACACCTTATCACCCACTTGAAACTCAATATCCTTCCTTTTTGGATCAGCATAAGATTTCTGCCGATCACTAGCTATTAGCCCCGAAATTTTTTTCTTTTTATTTTATTTTTTTTTATTTTTTAATTAAGCATGATTAGAGCAATTAAGTAAATTATGTTAGCATTAATTAACTTGACATTAATTAGTATGAGTTAGCATTAATGAGTTAGGTGAAGAATTAATGGAGTTAAATGTGTTAGTTGGACTTAAATGAGTAAGATGTAACTAATGTGTTAATTGGGCTTTGGGTCCAAATGAAATGAAAAGATAAGATAATATGAAATGGGCTTTAGATGAGGTAGGAAAGAAAAGAGTTAGTGGGCTTGAGTAGTAAGGAGGATATAAGAAGGAAGGAAGAAGGAATTAAGTGAAGAAGTTGGGCTTTGGGCTAAATGGGCTTAAGTGAGTAAATAAGAAGTATAAAAAGAAGAAGAAATAAGGGAGTAGTAGGGAAAGGAGAGGAAAGTCACAAAATTTGAAGAGGGAGAGAGTGAGTTTCGGTGGTGGAGGAGAAAGGAAGAAGAAAAGAAGAAAGTTTGTGATTTTCCAAGAGTTTGGGTAAGATTTTGAAGAAAGTTCAAGAGTTAAAAGTGTGGAGGAAGGCTAGAGCTTCCATTTGAACCAAGAAATCACTTGGTTTAGTGAAGATTCAAGGTAAGCTTCTTGGTTAAGGTTAAGCTTTTGCTTGGGTTATGGATTAGAAAGACTAAGAATGGAGTGAGTTTAGTGATTCTAGAGTTAATTTCATGATTAAAGTTCATTGGGTTTTCAATTTTAGAAACCCTAAGTGATGTAAGGTTCTTTTCTTGTTATAAATGAAGGAGGACAAGAAAGAAGGGGAGAACAAGAAGAGGAGCTTCCTTAGGCAAGCTTAAGCAAGGATATAAGGTGGGTTTCATTTTATCTTTATGCTAGTAAGTGATAAATACTACTTTAATTAAAGAAATTATGTTCTTTCAAATTATTGGGAGATGAATTGATTGAGTATAATAGATGTATGAATGCCATTATATGAGAACTTGATAGTATATGACATTGCTTGACATTGCTTGATAAAGTCATGAATTGAATGAGAATGAATATTAATGAGATTATGACATTTGAGCTAAGCATGAAAAGCATTTTTCGAAAATCAGCTATATGGATTTCATGAAAATCCATTTTCAGAAATTCAGCTAGTGGGCAATAAAGCCCGATTTTTATGCATGCAATTCAGTGTTATGTGGGTTAGTTAAGTCCACCAGCAGAGTCACGTGCACGTTGACCAAGATAGCCTTCTCCGGCTGCCTGATAGTGGCATAGGATGTTCCTTTTGAACTCCTCAAAGATATGACTACACTTGTGTAGCTCATCAAGAACTCCGTGGACTTTTCAAACCATCAGCTATGTGATTATGTGTTAGCATATGTTAGCAAGAATGATGAATGCATGAATTATGAAATTTTGTTGTTAGCTTGATGAATTTGTGAAATGCAAGTTATAAGATTTGTTAATGAGAATATTGCAAACAGTATGAATAATGAATAGATTCACTTAGTAGTATAAATATAAACGTGTTACCCACGAGCGAAAGCTCACCCCCCACTTTCCGTCCCATCTCCAGGTGAAGATCTGGATCTCGAAGAATGAGCTCAAGGCATACTCCAAGATCTTAGTGTTTTGTCTTTGTATTTCATGATTTTGTTGTAAACAATGCTTTAGATGCATTTTGAGAAAATAGTAGCATTTTGGAAGTGTGTTTTGAACCATGTTGTAAAAGGGCTTGAAATGCCCACTAAAGCATTGTGAGCTACTTGTGTTGAATGTAAATGAAATGCATGAATTATGATTTACCATGGTCTTTCACAACCATTTATTCCCATGTTTAAGCATAGTTTCCAAAGTTGTATGGAATGGCTTTGAAATTCATGTGAGTAGGAGGATGATGTTAGTACAAGTGAGATTATAGTATGTTGAGAGTGGAATGAATGATTTGAGAGGATTAAAAGTATTCATGATGTTATGGATAGATTTAGAAAGGTTAGGAGTGTTCATGGTGTTAGAGTTAAGTCGAGAGAGTGTAGAGGGTTAGGATCAAGTTCGGATAGTCATAAGTCGAGTTATTGGTCCATATAAGTCGAGTTATTGGTCTCCGGCCCCCATAAGTCGACTTGTTAGTGATAAGTCGACTTTTTTGTCTCGATAAGTTGACTTGTTAGTGATAAGTCGACTTATTTGTCTCGATAAGTCGAGTTGTTCAAAGACATAAGTCGAGTTATAGGCTATTTTCCAAAGATAAGTCGAGTTGTTAGTCAAGTGTTTTGAGCATTGTTAGAGGCCGAATTTGGTTTTATGGTCTTCATAAGAGTTGTATATCTAGATGTATACTTTCAAATGGTAAAAGATTGAACACAATCAGACCTCTAGATTAAAATTTATGAGAATCGCGCAAAAAGAATTCTATTTGGGTTTTGGAAGTGATCATGGTCTATTGTTTTGGGAATAAATCCCTCATCCGGCCTTAAATTGAGGTGAGGTTTGAACCATTAGCTTCCTAAGACTTGTATATTTCTTGCTACAGAAATTGGTATCAATTGGAGTTAAATTGAGGAAGTTTGAAACAAAGCAAGTGAGAGGTCAGTTAAGAGAGCATGTTTCGGGTAGGAGCTCCTTTAGGTGTTTGGAGCATATCTTGAGTTATATGACTCCGATTGAAGCGATTCTTGTCTTAAATAAAGCAAGAGTCTTAAGGACATGATTTACAAGAGAAATTAACATTCAATTAGGGTTAAGTGAAATAAACCTTACAAGAAAAGATAATCAAGTTTCATGTTTTAGGATTCAGGAGTCGGATTCCGGAAACGGGATTCGACATCAGTTGGGCTCTGGAAACGGGGTCCAACATCTGTGGTATCAGAGCAGCTCTAGGTTTATGATTTCCTAGGAACCCTAGTGGGTAGCCTCAAGGGTAGAGTCAGCATGCATCATGTTACATGAACCCTAAGCATTGTTTTAAATACAGTACATGCATCATTGGTTTTAAATTGTTTTACATGATTTAAATTGGTTTGAAAGGCATGAACTAAAGATTTGAAATGGTTTTTATTTAAAGGAGTAATATGCCGCCTCGAAGAAGAACTCGAGGAGCTCAATCTCGACCAGACTCTCAGAGGGGAAGTACGGATGAATCCCACATTCCCCAGGATGCAGGGACCATCCTTGTCTCAGATGCAGAGGTGCCAAGTGTACAGCATGAAGTGCCTCTCCACCCCTCCTATGCCTCAAGTGCATCCAAGAGATCCCAGTTCTTTCAGGCCTTCGCCTGAAGCTTTCATCCATGCCATGGGCCAAGGACCTGGCTCAGATGCCGGCTCAAGCAGATCGGAGCGGGCGAGATGACAAGCTCCGGAAGTATGGGGCTGTCGATTTCAGCGGGACTACTAATCCCGAAGAGGCAGAAGCATGGTTGAAGAGGACCGAAAGGGTCCTGAATTAGATGAAGTGCTCAGATGGGGAGAGGGTAGAGTATGCAGCTAGTTTATTGGGGGATGCGCTGCACTGGTGGGAGGCAAGGCCCAGATCGAGTAGTACCTCCAGAGCTGACATGGAAGGAGTTTCTAGAAGTTTTCAGGAGGAAGTACTTCTCGAGGGTTTACATTCAAGAGAAGGCCAGGGAGTTCTGAGCCTCACACAGAGGAGCTGAGCGTGAGTGAATATGAGTGAAGTTCACTCAATTGTCACTGATATCAGAGAAACATTGTGGCGATCAAGAGGATAAGTGCCGAAAGTTGAGAGTGGATTGCACTTAGGATAAAGGAGAAGGTGCTGATCCATAATTTCCATGACTACCAAGATTGGTAGATCTGCCGCACTTGAGCGTAAAAGCCGAGAACATCAAGTCAGAGGTAAGCAGGAAAAGGAAGAACAGAGAACAGTCTTCCAGGAAGGGAGTGAGTGCTCCAGCATCTGAGAGGAGCATCAGGACTCATCATACTCAGTGGCATGGGCGGTGGTGGTCCCAAGTCGGTCGATCGGGGTAATTTCTGAACGAGTCTCTAGTGTGGCGAGCCCAGGGAAGTCATGGAAGGGCAAGTATCCCAGTGTGATCGGTCAGGGAAGTTTCATCGTGGAGGTGTCTCAAGGTTTTGGTGGTTGCTTCCAGCCAGGAGAGAAGGGCATATGATGAGAGATTGTCCCTAGAGGTTGAGACAGGAGGGTTCCCAAGCTCAAGCTCAGAGGCAGACGGAGACAGTGGGAACCAGGCCACCACAGAGGTGGCGCCTGAGCAGTCGGAGGATAATCCTGCAGGGAGGCCAAGAGCACAGGTCGAGCCTCAGCCAGAGTATTTGCCATGACGAGAGAGGAGGTCAGGCGCTCCCGAGGTTGTGACTGTATGGCTCGCTTGTTCAATTCTGCGGTTTATGTTTTGATTGATCTGGTTCTACACATTCTTTTGTTTCCTCAAGTATGAATATGCATGCAGCTAATCCACGAGATTATGGATGATTTTCGGTTGTTAGTACTCCTTTGGGGAGTAAAGTAGTGATCGATGTGATGTATAAAATTGTGAGCTCAGCATCAGTGGTACTAGATTGGTAGTAGATTTGCTACCTCTAGACCTTAAAGGGCTAGATGTCATATTAGGAATGGATGTCATGGAGAAGTATAAGGCCAAGCTAGACTGTAGCCTCAAAGAAGTAGAGTTTAATCTGGGAGATGGTCAGAAAGTGATTTTCAAGGGGATGAAACCGCCAGAGGATCATTTCAAATTGTTGGTGACAGTATGATGAGCCAGGGGTGTGAGGCCTTCCTGGCGTATGTAGTGGATCCAGAAGTGAATATGGGCAGATTAGAAGATTTTCGGGTTGTGAGGGAGTTTCTGAAGTATTCCCGGAAGAATTACGGGGTTGCCACCGGTGAGGAAATTGAGTTCAAATTGACTTGATTCCTAACCGCGCCAATCTCGATGCCACCATCTGAAATGGCTCCAATGAGTTAAGGGAGCTTAAGGAGCGCTTAGAGGAGTTGTTAGAGAAGCGGTTTATCGTGCCCAGTTCATCACCTTGGGGACGCCAGGTTCTATTTGTTAAGAAGAAGGATGGGACATGGCGCATGTGTATAGATTACAGGAAGCTTAACAAGGTGACAGTTAAGAACCGATATCCCTTACCTAGGATAGATGATCTGTTTGATCACCGCGAGAGCAAGGTCTTTTGAAGATCGACCTCGGATCGTTTATCATCAACTCCGAATCGTGGAGTCCGATGTTAACAAGACTTCGGGACCCGCTACGGGCACTATGAGTTCAGGGTCATGCCATTCGGACTGACCAACGCTCCAGCTACATTCATGAACCTTATGAATAGGGTTTTCAGAGTTCTTAGATCGGTTTGTCATAGTGTTCATTGATGACATTCTGTCTATTCTAAGGATGAAGGAGAGCATGAACAAGACATCTCGGGATAGTATTGCAGAGATTGAGAGAGCGAGTCAGATGCCAAATTCAAAGAAGTGTGAATTTTGGCGCGTGAAGTAGTTTTCCTTGGACATGTGATTTCCAGAATGGGATCCATGTTGATCCGAGAAAAGTGGAAGCAGAGTGAATTGGCAAGAGCCAAGACAATAAAGGAGGTACGGAGTTTTCTAGGCCCGCGAGTTATTACAGAGGTTCGTAGAGGGATTCTCCATGATAGCTGCGCCGATGACTAAATTGTTACTAAGAATCAACAGTTTATTTGGAATGAGAATTGCCAGCGAGTTTGAGGAGCTTAAGCGGCGGTTAACTAGTGCTCCCATTTTAATTTTGCCCAATGGAGATCGGGGGTATCAGATTATCTGATGATGCCTCGAGAAAGGGCTTGGGTTGTGTGTTAATGCGAATGAGCGGGGTGATAGCCTATGCTTCACTAAGCGATTGAAGCCATATGAGTTGAATTATCCGACTCATGATCCGGAATTGGCAGCGATGATTTTGCCTTAAAGATATGGAGACACTATCTCGTATGGGGTTCATACAAGGGTTTTCACGGATCACAAAAGTTTTAAGTACATTATGAGCCGAAAAGAGTGAATCGAGGCGAGAAGATGGTTAGAGTTGCTCAAGGACTATGACCGATGATAGAGTATCATCCAGCAAGGCAAATGTAATAGCGGATGCATTGAGTAGGAAGTCATCCTTAGCTTATGTTCAGGCGGTTTACTTGCCTCTTTTGAGCAAATGGCCAAGTTGAAGATCGACCAAGCGTGATCGGTCAGATTGTATTCTTGCTCAATTCGGTGAGACCTATCCTTAGGGAGAAGGTCAAGGAGCTGCAGGAGCGATATCTGAATCGAGTAAGCTGAGAGATGAAATTCAACATGGTAAGCAGTCAGAAATGTTAGTAAGGGATGATGGGCTAATGGTAGTCGAAAACAGGTTATGTATTCCAAATGATAAGGTAGTTAAGGATGAGATCATGGATAAGGCACACAATGCGCCTTATTCCATGCACCCAGGCAACACCAGGATGTACAGAGATTTGAAGGAGCATTTCTGGTGGAAAGGCATGAAGAGAGATGTAGCTGAATATGTAGGCAGGTGTTTAGTGTGTCAGCAAGTCAAAGCTGAACACCAGGCACCTTCAGGCATGTTGCAGCCATTATCCATTCCTGAATGGAAGTGGCAAAGGATCATGATGGATTTTCTGATGGGTTTACCCAGGACTGTTAGGAAGCATGATGCTATATGGGTCATTGTAGACCGATTGACCAAGTCAGCCCATTTTCTGGCCATTAGGCAAACAGATTCATTGCAAGTCTTAGCCAGGAAGTATATTGATGAAGTAGTGAGGTTGCATGGAGTTCCAGATTCCATAGTATCCGACAGGGATCCTAGATTTACATCGAGATTTTGGAGTAGTTTGCAGGAAGCTCTAGGGACTAAGTTGAATTTCAGTACAGCCTTTCATCCTCAGACGGATGGTCAGTCTGAGAGGACTATTCAGACCCTAGAGGGAATGCTCAGAGCATGTGTCATGGACTTCAAAGGAGCATGGGATGAACATTTGCCATTGGTCGAATTTGCCTATAACAATTCGTACCATTCGAGCATTCAGATGGCTCCTTATGAAGCCCTGTATGGCAGGAGGTGCAGGACTCCTATATGTTGGGATGACGTAGGTGAAAGGAAGCTAGTAGGACCAGAGTTGGTCCAGATGACAGTTGAAAAAGTGGATATAATCAAGTAGCGGCTTAAGGCAGCGCATGACAGAATGAAAAGTTATGCAGATGCTCACAGAAAAGAAATGGAGTATGCAGTAGGTGACAAAGTATTTCTTAAGACCTCTCCATGGAAAGGGGTCATGAGATTTGGCAGGAAAGGGAAGCTAAGTCCTCGTTATGTAGGTCCGTATGAGATTTTAGAGAGGATCGGGCCGTTAGCTTACAGATTGGCATTGCCTCCAGAATTATCTCAGATCCATGATGTATTTCATGTTTCCATGTTGAGGAGGTACAGATCAGATCCTTCTCACATTATTCAGACCTCAGAGGTTCAGCTGAGTGATGATTTGAGCTATGAGGAGATGCCAGTCGAAATTTTGGATAGCAAGGAGAAGGTCCTCAGGAACAAGACTGTTCAGTTGGTTAAAGTCCTGTGGAGGAACCATGCAGTTGAAGAGGCGACGTGGGAACCATTGGATGCAATGAAGGAGAAGTATCCACACCTCTTCAATGAGTCAGGTAAGAATTTCGAGGACGAAATTTCTTAAGGGGGGGAGAAATATTAGCCCCGAAATTTTTTCTTTTTATTTTTATTTTTTTATTTTTTAATTAAGCATGATTAGAGCAATTAAGTAAATTATGTTAGCATTAATTAACTTGACATTAATTAGTATGAGTTAGCATTAATGAGTTAGGTGAAGAATTAATGGAGTTAAATGTGTTAGTTGGACTTAAATGAGTAAGATGTAACTAATGTGTTAATTGGGCTTTGGGTCCAAATGAAATGAAAAGATAAGATAATATGAAATGGGCTTTAGATGAGGTAGGAAAGAAAAGAGTTAGTGCGCTGAGTAGTAAGGAGGATATAAGAAGGAAGGAAGAAGGAATTAAGTGAAGAAGTTGGGCTTTGGGCTAAATGGGCTTAAGTGAGTAAATAAGAAGTATAAAAGAAGAAGAAATAAGGGAGTAGTAGGGAAAGGAGAGGAAAGTCACAAAATTTGAAGAGGGAGAGAGTGAGTTTGGTGGTGGAGGAGAGAAAGGAAGAAGAAAAGAAGAAAGTTTGTGATTTTCCAAGAGTTTGGGTAAGATTTTGAAGAAAGTTCAAGAGTTAAAAGTGTGGAGGAAGGCTAGAGCTTCCATTTGAACCAAGAAATCACTTGGTTTAGTGAAGATTCAAGGTAAGCTTCTTGGTTAAGGTTAAGCTTTGCTTGGGTTATGGATTAGAAAGACTAAGAATGGAGTGGGTTTAGTGATTCTAGAGTTAATTTCATGATTAAAGTTCATTGGGTTTTCAATTTTAGAAACCCTAAGTGATGTAAGGTTCTTTTCTTGTTATAAATGAAGGAGGACAAGAAAGAAGGGGAGAACAAGAAGAGGAGCTTCCTTAGGCAAGCTTAAGCAAGGATATAAGGTGGGTTTCATTTTTATCTTTATGGTAGTAAGTGATAAATACTACTTTAATTAAAGAAATTATGTTCTTTCAAATTATTGGGAGATGAATTGATTGAGTATAATAGATGTATGAATGCCATTATATGAGAACTTGATAGTATATGACATTGCTTGACATTGCTTGATAAAGTCATGAATTCAATGAGAATGAATATTAATGAGATTATGACATTTGAGCTAAGCATGAAAAGCATTTTTCAGAAAATCAGCTATATGGATTTCATAAAAATCCATTTTCAGAAATTCAGCTAGTGGGCAATAAAAGCCCAGTTTTTATGCATGCAATTCAGTGTTATGTGGGTTAGTTAAGTCCACCAACAGAGTCACGCATCGCCGACCAAGATAGCCTTCTCCCTACTGCCCGATAGTGGCATAGGATGTTCCTTTTGAACTCCTCAACATATGACTACACTTGTGTAGCTCATCAGTAACCCGTGGACTTTTCAAACCATCAGCTATATGATTATGTGTTAGCATATGTTAGCAAGAATGATGAATGCATGAATCATGAAATTTTGTTGTTAGCTTGATGAATTTGTGAAATGCAAGTTATAAGATTTGTTAATGAGAATATTGCAAACAGTATGAATAATGAATAGATTCAGCTTAGTAGTATAAATATAAACGTGTTACCCATAAGCGAAAGCTCACCCCCCACTTTCCGTCCCATCTCCAGGTGAAGATCTGGATCTCGAAGAATGAGCTCAAGGCATACTCCAAGATCTTAGTGTTTTGTCTTTGTATTTCATGATTTTGTTGTAAACAATGCTTTAGATGCATTTTGAGAAAATAGTAGCATTTTGGAAGTGTGTTTTGAACCATGTTGTAAAAGGGCTTGAAATGCCCACTAAAGCATTGTGAGCTACTTGTGTTGAATGTAAATGAAATGCATGAATTATGATTTACCATGGTCTTTCACAACCATTTATTCCCATGTTTAAGCATAGTTTCCAAAGTTGTATGGAATGGCTTTGAAATTCATGTGAGTAGGAGGATGATGTTAGTACAAGTGAGATTATAGTATGTTGAGAGTGGAATGAATGATTTGAGAGGATTAAAAGTATTCATGATGTTATGGATAGATTTAGAAAGGTTAGGAGTGTTCATGGTGTTAGAGTTAAGTCAAGAGAGAGTGTAGAGGGTTAGGATCAAGTTCAGGATAGTCATAAGTCGAGTTATTGGTCCATATAAGTCGAGTTATTGGTCTCCGGCCCCCATAAGTCAACTTGTTAGTGATAAGTCGACTTTTTTGTCTCGATAAGTCTACTTGTTAGTGATAAGTCGACTTATTTGTCTCGATAAGTCGAGTTGTTCAGCATAAGTCGAGTTATAGGCTATTTTCCAGCATAAGTCGAGTTGTTAGTCAAGTGTTTTGAGCATTGTTAGAGGCCGAATTTGGTTTTGTGGTCTTCATAAGCGTTGTAGATCTAGATGTCTACTTTCAAATGGTGAAAGATTGAACACAATCAAACCTCTATATTAAAAGTTATGAGAATCGCGCCAAAAGAATTCCATTTGGGTTTTGTAAGTGATCATGGTCTATTGTTTTGGGAATAAATCCCTCATCCGGCCTTAAATTGAGGTGAGGTTTAAACCATTAGCTTCCTAAGACTTGTATATTTCTTGCTACAGAAATTGGTATCAATTGGAGTTAAATTGAGGAAGTTTGAAACAAAGCAAATGAGAGGTCAGTTAAGAGAGCATGTTTCGGGTAGGAGCTCCTTTAGGTGTTTGGAGCATATCTTGAGTTATATGACTCCGATTGAAGCGATTCTTGTCTTAAATAAAGCAAGAGTCTTAAGGACATGATTTACAAGAGAAATTAACATTCAATTAGGGTTAAGTGAAATAAACCTTACAAGAAAAGATAATCAAGTTTCATGTTTTACGATTCAGGAGTCGGATTCCGGAAACGGGATTCGACATCAGTTGGGCTCTGGAAACGGGGTGCAACACTAGCAGCTTTTAATCTCTGTTGAATTATCTGAATCTTTTCTTCTGTATCTTTCACAATGTATGGCCCGATCATCTTGTTTTCACTCAACTCCGTCCAACATACCGGAGTTCTACACTTCTTACCATATAACGCTTCATAAGGTGCCATGCCAATGCTCGTCTAATAACTCTTGTTATAAACAAACTCCATCAAAGTCAGATAATTATCCCAACTCCCGGGAAACTCTAACACACAACCCCTCAACATATCTTCCAAAATCAGATAACTGCTCGACCGTGTCCATCTGTCTGGGGATGAAAAGCAGTACTAAACTTAAGTTGAGTACCCAATGCTTCCTGTAAACTTTTCCAAAATCTCGAAGTAAATCGAGGATCACGATCAGAAATAATCGATAATGGTACTCCATGCAGTCTTACAATCTCATTCACATACAAATCTACAAGCCTATCCAATGAATAGTCAGGACGAACAGGTAGAAAATGAGCAGATTTGGTGAACTTATCCACAATAAACCATACCGCATCATGTTTCCTTTGAGTAAGAGGAAGTCCAGTGACAAAGTCCATGGTAATGTTATCCCATTTCCATTGAGGAATAGGAATAGGATTTAACAAACCTGATGGAACCTGGTGTTCAGCCTTAACCTGCTGGCATGTTAGACATTTTGCTACATAATCCACAACATCCCATTTCATACCTGACCACCAGTAATACTGCTTCAAATCCTGATACATCTTGTTTCCACCCGGATGCATAGTAAAGACTGTATTATGAGCCTCAAACAATATCTTCTTCTTCAATTCATCATTAGCTGGCACACACAACCGGTCCTTATAATACAATTCACCATCACCCTGCACAGAAAAATCAGTCTGTTTACCTTCTTGAGTAGCCAAGATAAGTTGTTGTAACTTATCATCAGCTCTTTGAGCATGAAAAATCTCCTGTCTCAATGTGGGCCTTGCTATCAATTGAGCCATCAAGGCTCCATCAGATCCCAACTGCCATCCAATCTGCTTCAGTGATAAAGCCGAGATAGTCTTTCGACTTAAGGCATCTGCTACAACATTAGCCTTACCCGGATGGTAGTCTACAATACAATCATAGTCTTTAAATAATTCCAACCAACGCCGTTGTCTCAAATTAAGTTCCTTCTGAGTAAGCAGATACTTCAGACTCTTATGATCTGTAAAAATTCTACACCTTTCACCATACGGTAGTGTCGCCAAATTTTAAGGCAAACACTACGCTGAGCTTCGGATCATGAGTAGGGTAATTATATTCATGAGTCTTTAGTTGCCGAGAAGCATAAGCAACTACCTTCCTTCCCGCATCAAAACACAACCTAACCCAATCCCGGATGCATCAAGATATCTAATATACTCCTTACCAAAAGTAGGTTGAACTAATACAGAGCTTCAAGAAGGCATACATTTCAACCGATCAAAGCTACTCGACATCTATCGCACTATTCATACTTCACTCCTTTCCGTATAGCTTAGTTAAAGGGATGCTATCACCGAAAACCCTTAACAAACCGACGGTAATAACCACCATGCACTCCAAAAACTTCTCACCTCATCACGCTCCTTGGTGGCTTCCAATTAACAACCGCCTCTATCTTACTAGATCAACTCTAATTCCTTCAGATGAGACAACATGCCCTAAGAATGATACCTCCGAAGCGTAAATCACATTTACTCAACTTCGCATAAACCGCCTTTCCCGCAGGTCTCAGAATACAATTCGGAGATGGTCAATATGCTTATGTTCATTCTTGGAATAGACCAGGATATCATCTATAAACACCACAACAAAATGGTCCAGATAAGGCCTGAATACTCTATTCATCAAATCCATAAATGCTGTTGGAGCATTAGTTAACCCAAATGGCATTACTAGGAATTCGTAATGTCCATAACGGGTCCTAAATGTAGTCTTCAGTATATCCACATCCTTTACCCGAAGCTAATAATACCCCGATCGCAGATCTATCTTTGAAAACACTCCTGCATCTCTCAACTGATCAAATAGATCGTCAATCCTTGGCAGTGGATACCTATTCTTCACTGTGACCCTATTTAACTGCCGATAATCGATGCACATGCGCAGTGTACCATCCTTCTTCTTTACGAGCAACACCGGCGCACCCCACGGTGATACACTGGGTCTAATAAACCCCTTATCCAGAAGTTCTTGTAATTGTAACTTCAACTCCTTCAACTCAAGAGAGCCATTCTATACTGGTGCTTTAGATATCGGAGCGAGATTGCATAACTTCGATAGATAACTCCACTTCTCTCTCTGAGAGAAGTCCGTGCAATTCCTCGGAAAACATCTGGAAACTCATTCACTACAGGAATCTCAAGCAGTTTATCCTTACCACCTTCCTTCTGGGAATCAAGTACAAATTCTAGATAAGCTTCACACCCCTTTCTTAGAAGCTTTTGAGCTTGCATAGCAGATACTACATTAGTTAAAGCACTTGTGCAACCACCATGAAATACAATCTCGATCGGTGGGCCTCCTCAAGAAAACTATCTTAGCCTTACAGTCAATTACTGCCTGATGTTTAGACAGCCAATCCATACCCAGAATCAAATCGAATTCGTGAAACGGTAATCTAATCAGATCTGTTGCATACTCACTGCCTTGAATCATAACTAGAAAATTCCTAACCACCTGATTCACCAACACACTACTGCCCAGAGGACTAGTTACATGCATGTCATATTCTAATTGATCTATAAGTATCTCCTTATCAAACATTTCTCCAGCACAGATATATGAATGTGAAGATCCAGGATCAATTAATGCATACAATTCAGAACCAAAGAGAGAAACCATACCAGCAATGACATCTGGTGCATCCTAATCCTCACGAGCTTTCAGTGCATAAGCCCGAGCGAAGGTATGCACACCGGTCGATTCACAGCTTCGAAAAGTCGAGCTCGGATTAGCCCTGTTCTGATTATATCCACCTCGGCCTCTTCCTCGACCTCTGTTCCCAACTGAAGCATGCGAAACCTCTCCACTAGCTTGTGCCATCCTAGGCTGTCTCAGAGGGCAATTTGCAATCATATACTCCGTACTGCCACAACGAAAACATGCACCTGTAGCTCTCCGTGACACCCCAATGGTGAATAGAAAGTGTGGGCACTCTGGAGCACTAGAACCTCGACCCCCAGAGGAACCCCTACTAGAGGTAGTCAGTGTAGGAAAGTTTTGTTGCTTTCCCCTCATCACAGATCTCTGAGCAACTCTCGGTGCAGATGAACTACTTTCCCGACTTCATTTCCCCGAAGACTGACCTCCTCTATTAAAACCTCTTCTCTGACTTCTTTCTTTCCTGATCGTCTCTTGTCTTTCTACTTTTATTGCAGCCTGTACCAACTGATGGTAAATAACGTGTTGTAACATAGAAAACGCTGCCAAATGCTCCTTGATCGAATCATGCAATCCCTCCTCGAATTAATGACATCGGAACTCTTCAGTCAGTACAGATTCAGGGGCATATTTACTGAGCCGATTAAACTCCCGATCATACTCAGCAACAGACAAACTCCTCTGCTTAAGATTTTTAAATGTTGGACCCCACACCCCACCCGTAGGTGTTTGGGGGTTATACCCTGGCGTGTGTTTGCGGGTTATACCGCGGCATCCAACCATTAATCAGTATTGTCCTCTTTGGGAATCGAACTCGCGACCCCTCAAGGTTTTGTTGTTTCTAAGAGCACGCCTCTTCCTATTGAGCTAAACATGGGACACCGCATTAGGCCATAACACAACGTAAACACTAAACAGTAAATAATAGGCAAGTAGTTGTTAAACCAGAACCGCCTAAACCAGGCGCTCTGATACCAAAAATTGTAACACCCAAATACCCCCTGGGAGGATAAATGGATGCCACCCAAGACAGGACAAACAAATCAAAACGTTTCACACATGCATTTTTAAAAACTAAACGTAACACACATATAATACATCTCATAATTTCAGAAACAAATTGAAAGAATATTTACAGGCCCAAACAAACCAAACAAAATACATTTTCAAGAACACAAAAGTCGACTCTTTTGGCATCGCGGTTGACTTGTCCCGCCCTTAATCTCTTAGTTCGAACCTACACGGGCCAAATCCATCGTATAAGCATATAGCTTAGTGAGTAATAACTAATCTATATTAACCGATTTCAAAAAACAGAAAGAATGCATTTCAGAACAGATTTTTATACTAAACAAAATGGCAGAACAAAGGAGATCCTTCAGAATCAGAATAATCAATCAGATATAAGAATACAGAACAAATCAAACTATAAATCCATGAACATAAGTGGGTAACGGGACTTATACAGGAGATACCATAATTAGTATCAGCAGGAGAGACACATGTCTCGATATCAGGAGACACCAAAGTGTCAAATAACAGGAGCAGCTGCAGACCCTTCTAGGCATGCCTATTTACCCACAACTAGACATAACAGCTTGTAAAATGTAACAAGCCATTTCAGTCATTTCATGCAGGCAAATAGCACTTCTAATAAATCAATCCTAGACATCATCTAGGTGTACTTAAAGTACTTACAATCAAATTTTCTACCTATATTACGCATCAAATTATCGACCAGACATTTACCTAAATCGCCTCAATGTTTATTGTCCGATAATATCCGGCAAAGGGTCTTTCCTCTATCATAGGGAACACGAACACAAATTATTATTGTGCTTAATTACTGTATGATAACTGAGTATGATGCATGCTCATGACAAATTTCCGGGATTAATCAACAACTCATAGTACCAAATGATCCATGAAGTTTCAGGAAATTAGCGATCTCATGAGTATTCAAATGAAAGCAAGTCTTTACCAATTAAAGCTGAAAATGTACAAATTACATTAATTCTCAAATGCTATGCCAATAAGTAACATAAAGATCATAGGACATGCTAAAAAGAGAAAAAAAGTGCGAGCTGAATCATTTAGCTCTACACTAAGAATGAAACAAAGATACATAATAATAAGAAGTAGACAAAAAAATGAAAGAGCGGACAACATTTGAAATTTGGTTTTCGTCAAGAATCACTTGTGAGGTAAGGGATGAAGTAAATGATGGAGGAGTGGTATCTATTTATAGAGCATTTTTGTAAACTAGCCATTTTTGTACCGTTAACTAGCCGTTATTACCTAGCCATTAGACATTTTTGGGTGAAAAATACGTATGACTAATGTTCACAAATACATACGGTTACTGTTTACAATTATGTATGATTATTGTTCACAAATACATACAGTTACTGTTCACAAATTCATACGGTACTGTAGCAAGACACTGTTCAACGACACTGACACTGTTCACAATTCACTATTTTGCACTATTCACCGTCTTCAACCTTCGACTTCCGACTCTGAAACTTCTTCTTTTTTTTTTTTCACCTTCCTTTAATTTCTTCACTTTACAACTAACCTATTTAGTAATTCTAACCTATCAGAATTATCCTAATCTTCAAACATGATAAATCTAAACAAAACAAAACAAAGATATAACTCACAGATGATAAACTAACTGTCAATTTCTACTTACCACTTTCCAAAGAAAACGCTAATAAAGGTGGTGGTGAGTGAATGACTTTGCTATCTCTATCGATGGATGGGTAAAGGAGGCATTCGGTGAGGAATAAACGATAATGTTCGATTTATATCGCTATGCTTAGGTTTGGATGCGATACAACTAATAAAATGACTAATAGGTCCAAATAGTACTAAATAACCAAAAATTGTTATGAATTCTTAGTTGTAATAATTACCTAACAATTCCAAAAACTTCCAAAATTTACCAAAGTTTTGTCAGAAAATAATGACTTTCAAAATAAATTGGCAACTCAAAACTAATCCTCCATTAATTTCTAAAAATATCTGAAGTATACAAAAATTACGAAAATTATAATAATACTGTCCAAATCACTCTGAAGTTTCATTAAACCAATTAACCTGGAAAATGCCATGAATGCATGCCAAAATACTTATGCACAATTTAAGCCAATAGTTAATAAGTTAATAAGCAAATAACACTCATAATTCGTACTAAATTCCTTTAATATTCTAACCCCTAATTTGGGGCGTTATAGGTTGGCTATAGTGATGGGGATTGTGGTGAAGATTATGATAATGGGGAAGAAGTATGAACAGGTTGAAAAGAAGAATCGGATGATGTAAGCAAAAAAGATGTTGGTGACTGTGATGAAATGAGAAAATTGCTATCATCAAGTGTGCCAAAGGCATGAATATCTAGTGGAAACATAGGCTGATCTGTAGGTGGAGTTTTAAAAGGGAAAACATGTTCATGAAAAATGACATCTCTGCTTACAAATTTTTTTTGAGATATTGGATTGAAAAAATGTATCCCTTTTGAATTGGAGAATATCCAAGAAAGATGGATGGAGTGGCCTTTTGTGAAAACTTATCTTGATAGTTTGTGACTATAGCAAAGCAAAGGCAGCCAAACACTTTTAAATGAGATAATGAGGGTAGCTTATGATAGAGAAGTTCATAAGGTGTTTTCCATCCTAAAACTAGTGATGGTAATCGATTTATCAAATAACAGGCAGTGAGAACACACTCCCTCCAAAACTTAACTGGTATATTGGAATGAAATTTAAGGGCTTTGGCTATATCAAGGAGGTGTTTGTGTTTTCTCTCTACCACACCATTTTGCTGTGGTGTGTGAACACAGGATGATTGATGAATGATGCCAAGTGAAATGAAAAAAGAAATTCCTTTGTTGGTGAAAAACTCATTGCCATTGCCACTTCTAATGATTTTAATAATTGCAGAGAATTAAGTTTTGATATAGGCAATGAAATCTTTTAAAACAAGAAAGGCATCACTCTTGAGTTTAAGTAAAAATATCCAATTCATCCGAGTTTTGTCATCAACAATTGTTAAAAAATATCTATGGCCACTGTGAGTAGAAAATCTATATGGACCCCAAAGATCAATGCGAATTAATGAAAATGGAAGATTAGCTCTAGTGTCACTAGATGGAAAAGATAATCGAGATTGCTTGGCAAGTGGACAAACAGTACATTAGGAAACATCATGAGTTGAAGAAGAAACAAAATGTAAAAAGGGAATTTTATTCATTTTAGAAATTGATGTATGACCAAAACTAGCATGCCACAAAGAGTAATCAACATTCTTAGACACAGATAAAGAAGTAACAGGTGACTGATGAAAGAAAGAAAGGTTTACATTGGATTGTAAAACTGGTGAAACTGATTGATGAAGAAGCAAGTAGAGACCATCCTTTTCTTTACCAATCCCCAACATCCTTCCACTGCTAAGGTCCTGTAGAACACAAAAGGAAGGATAAAAGGAAACAAAGCAGTTGAGGTCTTTAGTTAGCTTGGAAATGGATATAAGATTGAAATTGAAAGAAGGAATGTATAATACATTATTCAACTTATGATTAGGAGATAAAAAATGAGAGCCAATATGAGTAATGGAAGCAGTTTTACCAGTAGGAAATTTCACACAACAGTTAGAAGCATAAGCAACAGGTGAATCCAAAGAATCAAAAGAAAAAGTCATATGGTTAGAAGCTCCAGTGTCAAGAATCTAGTTGACTGGATTTGAACCAAGAGATGTACCTTCCATGTGAGCTATTGCCTGCACTGATGATTCCTTGTTGAGAAGATTAAGGAGTTGTTGATATTGTTTAGGAGTGAATGTTGGTGTCTGTGGAATGGGAGCATCGTCAGAATCATGAGAGGAATCATTTGCAGTGAATTTGAAATCAGCTGGAAAACCATTTAACTGATAGCAGTTTTCCTTCTTATGGTCTTCAATATGGCAGTAATCACACTTGCCAGTGAATTTCTTCTTGGAAGTAGAAGAACGGTGAGTAAGAAGAACAATTGATTTAGAGAACAGAGGAGCTGCAATCTCTTGTTGATGTTCATCACGAACAACCGTGACATAAGCCTGATTAACCAGAGGAAGAGGCTGCATCAATAGAACTTGACTACGAACATTAGCATAAGTTTCGTTTAGGCCCATAAGAAATTGGAATAGACGCTGTTGAGAGAGTTGAGCATGCTTCTGAGTGAGATCACAACCGCAAGTAAAGGCAGGGACAAGCACATCATATTCATCCCAGAGTAAGCGCAACTTTGTGAAATAGGAAGCAACAGAGGAGGTACCTTGAGTATGAGAGGCGATCACACGATGAAGATAGTAGATTCGGGAATCATCAACCTTATCATATCGCTCTTGAAGATCCTGCCAGACTAAAGCAACATTCGATGCAAAAACGATACCAGCCGATAGCTCCTTTGAAACAGTATTTAGGATCTAAGAAAGGATAAGAGCATTGCAGCGATCCCATTGAGCATGAAGATCAGGAGGAAGAGAATCGTGAGAGAAGGATCCATCAATGAAGCCAAGTTTATTCTTGGCGAGAAGAGTAATTTTCATTGAACGGCTCCAGATGCAGTAATTATCACTGTCGATGAGCTGATGTGAGATGAGAACAATTCCCGGAAGATTAGACAGATGAAGGTAAAGAGGAATGTGAAAATTAATGACGAGTAAAGAGGCAGAGGAAGCGAAATCAGTGAGAGTCATGAATAAATTAGGGATTTGATGATGAAATTAGGGATCGTGAAATGAGTGTATAGAATAAAAGAATAAAAAATGAAGAAATGATGATGAAATTAGGGATCGTGAAAAGATTGAATAAAACAAACGAATCAAAAAATGAAATGATGAGAAAAGGATCGCGATCGGTAAAGATCCGATTAGGGCTTTGATACCATGTTGAGGAGAGAAAAGAATTGAAGAATGAAAGATGATTTTTTATTTAATAAGTGTTTTCATTTACACTGTAGCTATTTATATACAGAACTGTACAACTAATCAAACTAACTAATTACAAGGACTTATAATGTATTAAACATCAATGTAACAAACTCTCAACAAATGGTTCGTTGATTCGTCTTAAAGTAGAAAACTAGCCTTTAATTTGAATATTCAAACTATATTATTAGCTTAAAGTAGAATACTGGCCTTTAATTATTACGACGCAATAGCTATTAATTGTCCCTTTGAGAACATCAGATAAAATTAGAATAATAAGCATAATTCTTGTGTAAAGATGACCCACACAATTAAGAGAAATGATAACAACACATCATATATGAGCAGATTTTACAATACATTAGATATATTTGCCTTACTATTTTCTTAATAATTTTATCTTTTAAACTTGCATCAATGGACATATGTAGCTTTTTTATAGGTTATTATTATTCTATTTTAATTATTTATTATTATTTCATTCTAAAATTTTTAATTTTTAATTATAATTATTTAAATTTTATAATATCTTGGTAACCTCTCTCATTATTATAATTATCATCACATCTAGTCCAAATTTCAAATAAAGTAAAATCTGGAGGTCCGATAAGACGCAACCTTACCCCTATATAATATAGAAACTGCTTCTAATAGTCTTACATATAGATGTGACAATAAAAGAATGATGCTGATTAATGAGTAAATAAGTAAAACTAACACGCTAAATAATTATATAAATAAAATTACAATAAATATATAAATAAATAAAATATAATTTGACTTTTAAAATAAAATGCATTTTAAAACTAAAATATAACGAAATATATCATCCATTTATCATGAAAAGTACCAATATCTAAATAATAAGAGAGCAATAAAGCATCAAAGAACTGTAGAAAAGTAGCAATACCCAGATAATAAGAGAACAATAAAGTATCAAAGAACTCGACTTTGACTCAAAAATATGTAGAAATACAAAACGTCTTAAACCATAAGATCATTAAGCATGAAAATTTACTCTTGACATAAACCCAATAATATCAATTGCAAAGAGATTAACATAATCAAATCTAGAAAATATTAAACACTAAATTAAACAAAAAACTAATATCAAAAGCAAATAACATAAATAACATAAAATTAAAAAAACTCAACTTGAAAACACCCGAGCAGAACGAATTGACTAATAAAAAATTATACTAAAAAAAAGAAGGCTACGACGAAGGAAGAGAGATTGAGAGCATCAAAATCAAAATAGAGAAAAAACAACGTTTACGTTCTTTAAGTATATATACTAAAAGCGAGTTGGGATGGATGACCACGCAATGCATGCCGCCCGACCATTTAATCTGACGGCTTATCTTGTTCATTGAATGTTGTATCCTCACACGACCACGCAATCCATCCCACCCCTCCATTTATTTAATCTGATGGTTTATCTTGTTAATTGAATGTTGTGTCGTGAGGCGACCACCAATCCATCCCGCCCATCCATTTAATCTGACGACTTATCTTGTTCCTTGAGTGTTTTGTCCCAATGTCTTTGTGACGGTTTATATCTGTTCATTGAATGTTGTGTCCTCTTCCGCAAAACTTTCTCTCTCTTTGTTTTTCCTCTCCGCCCTTGCCTCCCTTTGCTCTCTCACTTCTTTCGTTTCTGTTTGTTACTGTCGGCGTACACTTTTCTCTCGAGCCTGGGTAAGTTTACAGTTATTTAACATTTGGACTTTCTGTCCAGGTTTGGAAATTTTTCGTTTTTGCTTTTGTTTCTCTGCACCTGTGGTAAGTTTTTGTTTTTGTTTTCCTTTTTTTGTTTGCATTTTTTTCTTCGACTTCCATCGACTTTTTATTGTGTCTAAAAGTTTTCCTTCATTTTTTGCCATTTTTTCTGTGCAGTTGTTTCATTCACTTTTTTTATGTGTACAGATGACCTATAGCTTTGGAAAGTTTTCATGTTTGCTTTTGTTTCTCTGCACCTGTTCGTTGTTAGTGACAAACTTGCAGCACCTACATTCAGGGGAGAAAAATCATGCCTCAAATAAAAAAGACGTAGTGTAGACTTGGAAATGAGGAGATTTATCATATTTTAGGCATCCTTTATCAAATTTTTCTCCCCTAGATGTAGGTGCTCCAAGTTTGTTAACATCCACGTTTGGAAAGTTTTCGTTTTTTCTTTTATTTCTTTGCACTTGTGGTAAGTTTTCATTTTCGTTTTCTTTTTTCTTTTTTTGTTTGTGCTTTTTTCTTCGACCTCCATCGACTTTTTATTGTGTCTAAAAGTTTTCCTTCATTTTTGGCCATTTTTTTCTATGCGGTTGTTTCATCCACTTTTTTTATGTGTACAGATGACCTACAGCTTTGGAAATTTTTCGTGTTTGCTTTTGTTTCTTTGCACTTGTTCATCGTCAGTGACAAACTTGCAGCACCTACATTCAGAGGAGAAAAATCATGCCTCAAATAAAAAAGACGTAGTGTAGACTTGGATATGAGGAGATTTATCATATTTGAGGCATCCTTTATCAGATTTTTCTCCCCTGGATGTAGGTGCTCCAAGTTTGTTAACACTGATAGACTTTCTGTCCACGTTTAGAAAGTTTCCGTTTTTGCTTTTGTTTCTCTGCACCTGTGGTAAGTTATCGTTTTAGTTTTCCTTTTTTTGTTTATGTTTTTTTTCTTCGACTTCCATCGACTTTTTATTGTGTCTAAAAGTTTTCCTTCATTTTTGGCCATTTTTTTTCTGTGCGGTTGTTTCATCCACTTTTTTATATGTACAGATGACCTACAACTTTGGAAAGTTTTCGTGTTTGCTTTTGTTTCTCTGCACCTGTGGTAAGTTTTCATTTTTGTTATCGTTTTCATTTTCGATATGAGGAGATTTATCATGTTGTCCTTCGTCAATGTTAACAAACTTGGAGCACTTACATCCAGGGGAGAAAAAATATGATAAAGGATGCCTCAAATAAAGAAAACGTAGTGCAGACTTGGATATGAGGAGATTTATCATGTTGTTCGTCGTCAGTGAAAAACTTGGAGCACCTACATTCAGGGGAGAAAAATCATGCCGCAAATAAAGAAGACGTAGTGTAGACTTGGATATGAGGAGATTTATCATGTTGTCCATCGTCAGTGTTAACAAACTTGGAGCACCTACATCCAGGGGAGAAAAATCTGATAAAGGATGCGTCAAATAAAGAAGACGTAGTACAGACTTGGATATGAGGAGATTTATCATGTTGTTCATCGTCAATGTCAGTCCATATAGTAGCTACTTATGATGCAATAGGAAGATTGTAAATGTGTTGATCAAGATTGTATCTTAAAGAATTGTAATATTATATAGCATAATATGGTAACCGCTTCGTCTCAGTTTCCAGTTCTTCTGACTTATCGCTTCGTGTTTTTTTTTATCTGTGCACTATATTAAAAGTAAAATGAAGTGACGAAGTAAAAGTAAGACGATACAAGTAAGACGATAAAAATAAGACGATCAAAGTAAGACGAAGTGATAGTAAGACGATTGAAGTAAGACGATCGAAGTAAGACAATAAAAGTAAGACGATAAAAGTAAGACGAAGTTAAAGTAAGACGATAGAAGTAATGCGATCGACATAAGACGAAGTGAAAGTAAGACGATAGAAGTAATCCGATTGAAGTAAAGACGATGTGAAAGTCTGACAAAATCAAAGTAAAGACGATGTGAAAGTGAGACGATAGAAGTAAGACGATAAAAAAGAGACGAAGTGAAAGTAAGACGAAGTGAAAGTAAGACGATAAAAATAAGACGATGTCAAAGTAAGACGATATAAGTAAGACGATCAAAATAAGATGATAAGACAAAGTGAAGTGAGACGATCAAAGTAAGACGATAAAAGTTAGACAAAGTCAAAGTAAGACGAAGTGGAAGTAAGACGAAAGAAGTGAGACGATCAAAGTAAGACGAAGTCAAAGTATGACTATAGAAGTAAGACGATTAAAGTAAGAGGAAAGAAAAGCAGACGGAAGTTATATTAAAAAATAGACGATGAAAAGCAGATGAAGAAAAGTAGATGGTAGAAAAGCAGACGGAAGAAAAGCAGACGAAGAAAAGCAAACGAAAGAAAAGCAGACGGAAGAAAAACAGACGGAAGAAAAGCAGACGAAGAAAAGCAGACATAAGAAAAGCAGACGGAAGAAAACAAGATCGAAGAAAAGGCATTTGAAGAAAAGCGATTTGAAGAAAAGGATCGGAAGAAAAGCGGATTTAAAGAAAAGCGAGGCGGAAGAAAAGGTATTTAAAGAAAAGGGCGGAAGAAAAGTAAAAGTAACGTATTGCAGAAGTTAGCAAACATGAGGAGAATTAGAGAAGAAGAGGACCAGAACAGAGATTGACATTTCAATTGATAGGTGATAGATTTATGGAGACCGCCAAAATTTTTTACTTGTGGCAAGGAAAGACACGCTAACCCCTAAAATGTGTGAACCAGATATTCAGATCTATTTTTCTTGTATCGAATAATCTTCTAACTGCTATAATAATGTCAAATCCTGCCAATAACGTATTGCAGAAGTAAGCAAACATGAGGAGAATTAGAGAAGAAGAGGACCAGAACAGAGATTGACGTTTGAATTGATAGGTGATAGGGTTCTGGAGACCGGTAAAATTTTTTACTAAATGGAAGAAAAGTAGACAAAGAAAAGCAGACGGAACAAAAGCAGACGGAAGAAAAGCAAAAGTAACGTATTGCAGAAGTAAGCAAAGATGAGGAGAATTAGAGAAGAAGAGGACCAAAACAAAGATTGACGTTTTAATTGATAGGTGATAGATTTCTGGAGACCGCCAAAATTTTTTACATGTGGTAAAGAAAGACACGCTAACCCCCAAAATGTATGAAACAGAAATTCAGATCTGTTTTTCTTGTATCAAATAATCTTCTAACTGCTATAATAATGTCGAATCCTGCCAATAACGTATTGCAGAAGTAAGCAAATATGAGGAGAATTAGAGAAGAAGAGGACCAAAACAGAGATTGACGTTTCAATTGATAGGTGATAGATTTCTGGAGACCGCCAAATTTTTTTACTTGTGGCAAGAAAAGACACGGTAACCCCCAAAATGTATGAACCAGACATTGAGATGTGTTTTTCTTGTATCGAATAATCTTCTAACTGCTATAATAATGTCGAATCCTGCCAATAACGTATTGCAGAAGAAAGCAAACATGAGGAGAATTAGAGAAGAAGAGGACCAGAACAGAGATTGACGTTTCAATTGATAGGTGATAGGGTTCTGGAGACCAGCAAAATTTTTTACTAGGCAGAAGAAAAGCAGACAAAGAAAAGCAGACGGAAGAAAAGCAGACGGAACAAAAGCAAACTAAAGAAAAGCAAACGGAACAAAAGCAGAAGTAACGTATTGCAGAAGTAGGCAAAGATGAGGACAATTAGAGAAGAAGAGGACCAGAACAGAGATTGACGTTTCAATTGATAGGTGATAGATTTCTGGAGACCGCCAAAATTTTTTACATGTGGTAAAGAAAGACATGCTAACCCCCAAAATGTATGAAACAGACATTCAGATCTGTTTTTCTTGTATCAAATAATCTTCTAACTGCTATAATAATGTCGAATCCTGCCAATAACGTATTGCAGAAGTAAGCAAATATGAGGAGAATTAGAGAAGAAGAGGACTAAAACAGAGATTGACGTTTCAATTGATAGGTGATAGATTTATGGAGACCGCCAAAATTTTTTACTTGTGGCAAGAAAAGACACGGTAACCCCCAAAATGTATGAACTAGACATTGAGATGTGTTTTTCTTGTATCGAATAATCTTCTAACTGCTATAATAATGTCGAATCCTGCCAATAACGTATTGCAGAAGAAAGCAAACATGAGGAGAATTAGAGAAGAAGAGGACCAGAACAGAGATTGACGTTTCAATTGATAGGTGATAGGGTTCTGGAGACCAGCAAAATTTTTTACTAGGCGGAAGAAAAGCGCATAAAGAAAAGCGCATTTTAACAAAAGCGCATTTTAACAAAAGCAGACTAAAGAAAAGCAAACGGAAGAAAAGCAGAAGTAACGTATTGCAGAAGTAGGCAAAGATGAGGAGAATTAGAGAAGAAGAGGACCAGAACAGAGATTGACGTTTCAATTGATAGGTGATAGATTTCTGGAGACCGCCAAAATTTTTTACTTGTGGTAAAGAAAGACACGCTAACCCCCAAAATGTATGAACCAGACATTTAGATCTATTTTTCTTGTATCGAATAAGCTTCTAACTGCTATAATAATGTCGAATCCTGCCAATAACGTATTGCAGAAGTAAGCAAATATGAGGAGAATTAGAGAAGAAGAGGACCAAAATAGAAATTGACGTTTCAATTGATAGGTGATAGATTTCTAGAGACCGCCAAATTTTTTTACTTGTGGCAAGAAAAGACACGGTAACCCCCAAAATGTATGAACCAGACATTGAGATGTGTTTTTCTTGTATCGAATAATCTTCTAACTGCTATAATAATGTCGAATCCTGCCAATAACGTATTGCAGAAGTAAGCAAACATGAGGAGAATTAGAGAAGAAGACGACCAGAACAGAGATTGACGTTTCAATTGATAGGTGATAGGGTTCTGGAGACCGGCAAAAATTTTTACTTGTCGCAACGAAAACCATGGTAACCCCCAAAATGTATGAACCAGACATTGAGATGTGTTTTTCTTGTATCGAATAATCTTCTAACTGCTATAATAATGTCCAATGCTGCTAATAATGTATTGTAGAACTAAGCAAACATGAGGAGAATTAGAGAAGAAGAAGAGGACTAGAACAGAGATTGACGTTTTGTTGATACCACTCCTGTGCTCACACAACATTGAGATGTGTTTTTCCTGTATTGAATGATCTTCTAACTGTTATAATAATGTCAAGTACTGCCAATAACGTATTGCAGAAGTAAGCAAACAAGAGGAGAAGAAGAAGAGGACCAGAACAAAGATTGACGTTTCAATTGATACGTGATAGATTTCTCCACACCACCAAAATGTTTTTACTTCTCACAAGGAAAGACACGGTGACCATCAAAATGTATGAAGCTGACATCAGTTTCAAATTATTACGATATAAAAAATTTGTTATAAGATTCGGTGTTGTTTTTACGATTACTACTTAAATTCTCTTTTACAACTTAACGCTCGCGTCATATCAAACGTAACAAATCAAACAACCTGTTTATCCACGTTTCTAATTATTATACACGTGCTACTCCTGACAGGTTGACCTTCTACAATAATTTTCTCTTCTTAAAAAATGACTATCATTGCTTGCTTTTACTCTTCTCTACACATTCATAAATTACCATGATTGTTTGGCTTTTTTTGCAGCCATTTATCATCAATCATTCAACGGCCATTTCTTTATCATTAAAATAACTTACATCACCTTTATATTCTAACTTCTTACCTTTTCTCCTGTCTTAACCCTTAAATCAAATCTACCATAACCGCTGAAACATTTTCTCCACCCAAACTTTACTTCTCTCAACTACCCTCTTCTTTTACTTATCAAATTCTCTGTTCTACATTCTGACTGCATTTGTACTCCATTTTTGTAAGGTCCCCTCCTTATTCTCTACTGCATTCTTCGAGTACTAAGTTATATATATTTATCTTAAATAAATTTATTGTATAAATTCTGCTATAGTTATTTATTAACCTGAATAAATCAAATTCTCGGTTCTACATTCTGACTGCGTTTATACTCCATTTTGTAAAGGTCCCTTGCTTATTCTCTGTTGTATTCTTTGAGTACTAAGGTATGTGTAGTTAACTTAAATTAATTTATTTTATAAATTCTGCTATAGTTATTTAAATGGTCTATAATCATATTTGTTCCACATATAGTTTGTTAGATCATAAACAAAATCTTTTTTAACATATTTCTTGTGATATGATTTATAATATATATTCAATTATATATATATATGAACAATATAATTGAATATATATTATAAATCATATCACAAGAAATATATTAAAAAAGATTTTGTTTATGATCTAACAAACTATATGTGGAATATATATATATATATATATATATATATGTATGTATGTATGTATGTATGTATGTATGTATGTCTGTATATAGATCTAACAATTCATTTTTATCGAACATCATCAATGGATTAATCAAACACGTTCATATTATGTCGATCCCTCAGGTATTTACATATGGATAGAAATGCTAAAAGACGTTAAAAATATGCTGACTGGCAAATGATAAAAAAACAAGAATTGTTACGACGACGTAGAGAAAGTCGAGCTGCAAAAAACAGAAGCTCCACTTCATCGAAACTTCACCAAACAATTATTCCTCAACATAACGATTCTTTCATTAATACCGAACCTTCCACCGGTCAACTTCGGAGTCATAAACCCTCTTATCAACAAATACGTCGCCGATGTATTGATATCCATGCTGATCACATAAATGAAGGTACCTTTTTTCACTATGTTTAAACTATTTCCAACCTAACTAGTCCATGTAATGATAATGTCCTTTTCATACATTTGAAGGGATAAATCATCGCATCTTTCCTTCAACATTAACATCCTTACAGAATTTACCTGTTGAACCTCAACAACTCCCTTCTGTTCCAGATTGTCAATATTGTAATGCAAAACGATTTTACCTTGAACCTCCATCGTTTTGTTGCTCGTCTGGACAAATTTTTATTGTTGCTCCTCAAATGCCTTATGCTTTAAAATCTTTGTTTCTAAATAGTGACGAAGAATTAGAACATTTCATAAAGAATGTTCGTACATACAATAACAATGTAGCTTTCACTTCCAATGGAGCCAGATATGATTGTGACCTCACAAAAAAAACAAAGGGAGTTTATACATTCCTTGTTCAAGGACAAGTTTACCATTTCCTTGACAGTTTAGTGCCGACAAGCAATAAGGTATCTGGAATCGAACTTTATTTTTTTGATACTAATGAAGAACTACAAAAAAGGGTTAGCAGTTCTGATAAACTTCGTGAAAGTACATTGAAGCTCATTATGACAATTCTTGAAGATAACCCTTATGCTAGGTTCTTTCGAAGTCTTAAAGATATTCTGTCGCTTGAAAATCACGAAATTGTTCTTAGATGTTATCCTGGTTTTGATCAGCGCGTCTACAATCTTCCTATTGCATCACAAGTAGCTGCTATATGGACTGAAACTGGTGATGAACAACATGGTAAATCTCCTCATATCTAAATCTACACTCATTCAGGTCCGAGCTATAGAATTCAATCTTATTATGCATGCTATGACCCTCTTCAATATCCACTTTTGTTTCCACGAGGTGAATCAGGATGGCATCCTCGCATTAAGCGCTTAATTCCACAAGCAAACAACACCAATGTTTTCGATCAAACAATCACTGCTCCTTTTTGCACTTTTACTGAACCAACTGAATTATTTACTCCCGAAAACATAGATTAGTTGTCTACTTGTTCCCTTGTTTCCCAAATATTGTCTAATTATGTAAATTAATTTATCATTTTTTCTTACTATTACTAGTTACTCAAGAAGCGAACTCTAAACATGGTCTAGTATCTACTAGAGAGTATTACTGCTATCGACTTCAAATGAGAAGTTATGATGAATCCATGCTTCTCCATAACTTAAGACTACTACAACAATTCATTGTTGGTTCTTATATAAAGATTGAAACATAACGGCTTGAATTCCATAGGAAAAAACAAAATGAGATACGATCAGAAATTTTGCAAGGTGTTTTAGATAGCGTTAATGTTGGTCAAACTGAAGCTTCTACAATTGGCCGGCAAGTTGTCCTCCCAGCTTCGTTTATCAGTGGCCCAAGGGACATGAAATGGTATTATCTCGATGCAATGGCTCTAGTTTAAAAATATGGCAAACCAGATATTTTCCTCACTATGACTTGCAACCCTATATGGAAAGAAATACAAGAGAATCTAAAATTCCACAAAAAGCACAAGACAGACAAGATTTATTGTCCAGAGTGTTCAGAGCGAAATTTGAAATTCTAAAAAATGAGTTGATCAAAAAATGAATTCTCAGAGATGTTGCCGCATTTGTTTACGTTATTGAATTTCAAAAGCGTGGATTCCCTCATGCTCATTTGCTGCTAATACTTCAGCCACAATTTACGTTGTTGAATCCAGATTCCTATGATCATATCTTATCAGCTGAAATACCTAATCCTGATCACAATTCCAGGTTATATTCTCTTGTCATTAAGCATATGATCCACGGTCCTTGTGGTTTTATGAACAAACAGTGCCCTTGCATGAGAAATGGTGTATGCAAAAGTCATTATCCCAAAGATTTTACTCCTTTCACTATCCATGGTGAAGATAGTTATCCGTGCTATAGACGCAGAGATAATGGAAGAAAAGTTAAAATTTCCAGACATGAGGTTGATAATAGATGGGTGGTTCCTCATAACCCGTACCTTCTGATGTTACTTGATTGCCAAATTAATGTTGAAATATGTTCCACTGTGAAGCTTGTTAAATGCTTATACAAATATATATTTAAGGGCCACGACCTTGTGAACTTTAGCGTCAACGACCAAGAAACCACGTCTAATATTGACGAAATCACTAATTTCCCAGAAGGCCGTTGGATTTCATCCCCCGAATGTAACATCCCATCACCGATGGGAGGGTTATATTGATAATTTGGGACAGGCTAGTAGGTTAGACTGCATAATGTGATATGAGCATTCATTTGGCCTCTAATTTTAGAGGACTGAGACATTTTGCCCATGCACTTATACGTACATGCATTCATGACATTTCTCGGCATTTAATTGTGAATATGATCTGTTTTACAAATTCTGTAATATTTGTGCTTGAGAATTGGAATTGGAACTATTTTAGAGTGTTGGTAACTTGAAAGTGACCCTTAGAAGTTTTCTGGATAATTCGGGAGAAAAAGTCCGGACCGGAAAATTTTTCGAGTGACGGACTGATTGATTTTATAGTACTGAAATAATTGTCCAATGGCCATAGAAAAATTAGATATATGAATTTAGAGATGAATATGTTGAGCCATTAAAATTTAGAGATGAATTGGACTAGAAATGAAATTGATAAGTGAAATATGTTACGAAATTGGCAAGTGACAAGTACATACGTTTGATTGTTTAAATAACCCTTAATGCCCTAGATTTTTGACTTTCTCCTTTGGCAAACACGGAAATCACTTTGACAAAATTGTCTCCTCCATCCTAGGGCATGTTATTTTCTCCCATCGTTTGATCCTCCTTCACCCACGATTCTTGCTTGCTCCTTCCTTATTGTTTGAGATCAACCCTAATCCATGAGAAGATGAAGATTGTTGAAGTTTTGAGAGAGATCCGTGGGTGTTAGAGAAAGGTAAAAGGGTTAGAGAAATTTTCAGAAGTTTTCGAAGGAAAGCTTGATTTGGTAAGTGATTTCTATATATGTTGTTTATTAATGAGTTTGATGCATTTATTGTGTTTAATGTGAAAGTTTGGGGTAGTTGAAAGGGAGTTATGGTGGTTTTAGAGAGAAAAATGTGAGAAATTTAGTCCGAGAAGACGACCTGCGATCTACACGTCGCGACGAGGGGATTACTGGACGTCACGACGAGCGTACGCCGCGACGAACGGTTTGCCGCGACGAGTTGGACATCGCGACGAGCTGCTGTGTGGACGCCGCGGGGAGCGTCTTTTCACGCCGCGACGAAGCGACCCCTTGACGTCACGGTGAGAGTTCCTTCGCCGCAGTGAGCCCCATTTTTTTGAACCGATTGATTTTAGTTTTTGGGGCATAACTATTGGTGTAGACCTCCAATTGAGGTGATTCTTGATTCGTTATGATCTAGAGAAAGAGGTCTACAATAGAGGTAAAGAAAGAAAGTTTGAATTTAGGTTTTTAAGATCTCAATTTGTGAATGAAAGTTGGGTTTAGATTGCTATTACAACCTAAGGGTTGTTTCATGATAATTGGGATATAATTATGAGATTTTTGAATTTAAGGAAATGCTATTGGGGTTTTAGAAACTGAGTATAATGGGTGAATTTGACCAAATGAATAGTCACCTTGGCTTTAAGGTTTTCTTGGGACTATTTTAGTGTGTATGATTTGGTGAATTGAACTGAATTTTAGAAATGAATTTGTGAAGTTCCATGACATGTTATTAAATTGAAATGAGTCATTATTGAGAAATTGAGTGAAAAGTTAGATTTTTACTAAAGAAAGGGGAAATTGGGATATAGCGCTGGGAAGGTCATGAATAGGCACAGTACATCTTTTATTTAAGACTTGTGCATCATTGAATTATTCTGATTGTGCATTTAGTAATGGGTACTTATTTGACTGTATAGAGGCGCCGTTGGAACAACATTTCACAGATATTGCTGGGACTTCCAGGCTGTAGCTCGGAAGTACAGGTGAGTAACCTAGTTGGTTCCTCAATTTTTAATTGTTAAATGTTCTGTAAACTGTCTGTGAATATGAATTGTTATGTTTAAAATCTCGGACCGAAGGTCTGAGGGATTGAGTGATTGGATATGCCACTGTGATTGTTTGTGAATGCCTCCATGGGATAAATTGTGAATGTATGGTAGTGTGGAATTGGAAATGATATGACTGTTTCCGGGAAATCGATTCTGATTGCATATGATAAATGAATTCCATAATTGATTGATTAATAACGGTTGTGACTGGAGCTGCCACCGAGAGCTACAAGCTCGATCACTGAAAAAGAGCCTCAAGCTCGAAAGGGATTAGTGCATACCCAGAGGGCTCTCCTATCCCTACTGACGTGTGGAAAGTAGTGCATACCTAGAGGGCTCTCCTACTTCCTAAGACGCGATTACTGTTTAATGTGCCCGAAAAGGGGCAGACGCATTTGCATCCCTCGAGTAGGGGCGAAGCAAAACTGTGAGGGTTACCCACCACACCAAAGCGGACAATATCAAGGGGTGGAAGTGCATTCCCTGAGGGCTCTCCTCCCCCTAAAACGCGTCTACTGAATACTGTTCACTGTTTTAGTGCTTAGTCACAACTCATAATAAAAATTGGAAAATAATGGGAAAAGATTATGTGTGTAACTTTTATGCGTGTGGATCAAATTGTGGACTAAGAAAAAGGGTTAAATGCTCGTGATTATGTGATAACTGATTTGTGAAATTTCTGAATTTTGTGATTGCATGAGGAACTGTAAATTGCTATATGGTATTATGAATGTGATATTGTGATATGCTGTACACTATTTGCATAATGCATGAATTGAGTGAACCATCGATGATAGTTTCTCATTGAGTTCACAAACTCACCCAAAATTGCAACTCTTTTCAGGAACTGAAGAGTATCCTGTTAGACAAACGGGAGTATGCCTCCTGCATGCAAGTCAGGGTTTGAAATCAGGATCAGTTCACGTCTGCATTAGTGTCATTGTTATTCACGTGTAAATTTGTATTTTTGCAATTTTTGCAAAATAGTACTGTTATTGTAGAGGGCCCAATTGATAAATGTTGTAAATGTAATGTGATTACCGAAAATGTTCAGGAATAGCATTGTGCCCAATTTGGCTATGGAGTTTTGTGCATAAATTTATTAAATACTGTTGACTGCCTTTTTAATGACTGTAATTGTGTTGTGATCGAACTGTTTTCGATTTTAAGCGGGCCCAAATCGTTTATTGACTTCCACGCATATAACCATTTTCAAAAATGAAAATGTCATATTGAGTTTTTGAACTGTAATTGAGTGATCTAGCATACCACCTTCGTGAGGCACGGGCTCGAATGTCACCCTCGATGTCGAGTTTGGGTCTTACGGGAGTAGGATGCTACACCAAAGCTTTATGGCGCATATATGAATTCCGCCTGGCAGAGATTAATTCATCGACCTATATACTGCAAGTTCACCTCCCAGATCAACAATCTGTTTTCTTTGCAAAAGATGCTAATTTGTCTTATTTATTAAGAAATATTGACTTCTCCAAAACAATGCTGATGGAATTTGTTAGGACTAATTCAACAAATCAAAAGGCTGCAAAAATGAAATGTTTGTATGCAGATTTCCCGCAACATTTTGTTTGGAATCAAAAAACAAAAACATGGTCGGAAAGAAAGAAAATAAAAGTCATAGGACGGTTAGTTATTGTTGACCCTCGAGAAGGAGAAAGGTATTATTTGAGATTATTGCTCACAAATGTTAGAGGACCAACATCGTTTGACCACTTGTTAACTGTTGATGGTCAAAAGATGAACTCTTTTGGAGATGCTGCACTGTAATTAGGATTACTAGCATCTAACTCTTACATACAACAAACACTTCACGAAGCTATGATATTTCAAATGCCAACATCCTTTAGATTGTTATTTGCTACACTCTTGTCCTATTGTTCACCCACAAATCCTAAGGAACTCTGGGAAACTTTCAGAGACGATCTCTATTCTGACTACGTGTATTCTTATTCTTCCTGTAATACGTATTCATATGATGATATTACAAAAATGTCTCTTCAAGATATCAATAAATCTCTAGAACAAATGGGAAAAAGCTTAGCTAATTATCATTTCACTGAACATGAGTTTCGTACTGATTACCGCCAGCACCAGACTAAGGAAGTAGAAAGTGAGATGAATATAGAGATTGATGAACAAGACCTTTTATTACAATCAAAACTGAACACTGAGCAAAAAAACATATTTGATTTAATAATGAATTCAGTTCTCACTTTAACGAATGCAAGTTATTTTATCGATGGTCTTGGGGGAACAGGAAAAACTTTCTTATACCGAGCTCTTCTTGCAAATTTACAATCACAAGAACATATTGCAATCACAGTCGCCACATCAGGCGTTGCTGCCTCAATTCTTCCAGGGGGTAGGATAGCTCACTCAAGATTTAAAATCCCACTTGATTTCTCAAAGAAAAAAGTTTGTCAGTTGAGCAAACAGAGCAGTATTGCAAAATTGATATTTGAATCTAGCCTTATTTTATGGGACGGGGCTTCCATGGCAAAATGAGAAGCCATCGAAGCATTTCACAGCTTACTTAAAGATATAATGAACTCTGATAAGCCTTTTGGAGGTAAAATTGTTGTATTTGGTGGCGACTTTCGTCAAACATTGCCAATTATTCACCAAGCAACGAAACAACAACTCATTAATTCAAGTCTTCTAAATTCACATCTCTGGCCCCACATCTCTAAATTCTGTTTAATGACAAATATGAGAGCTATCTCAAATCCAATTTTTTATGATTTCTTATTGCGGGTTGGAGAAGGCACTGAGCCAATGGATGAACAAGATCAAATATGCTTACCAAATGAACTCATTATTCCTTACGACAACAAGGATTAATATGTTAATAGGTCAGTTCTTTTTTCATTAAACAACATGCTAACCTTTTTTCTGATTACTATTACACTTTCCTAATATACAATTATCCTCACTAGGTTATTGGAAAACGTCTTCGCTGACCTAAGTTTATATTCATCCGACCCATATCAGATGATAAACAGATGCGTGCTATGTCCAACAAATAGTTGTGTTGATGAAATTAATGACATCATGATTCAAAAATTAGTAGGAAATTTGCATTCATATGTGAGTTTTGACAAGACGGTTGATCACAGACATCAAGCTAATTATCAAGATTTCCTCAATTCTTTGAACCCTAAAGGCCTACCTGCACATAAGCTTTTGCTGAAAGAAGGCTCTCCAATTATGCTTCTGAGAAATTTAAATCCAACTGAGGGATTATGCAATAAAACAAGGTTGATATACAGACAACTAAAAGATCATACAATTTCAGCTGAAATTGTTTTTGGACCTCACAAAGGAAAATTCATTTTTATACCTAAGATTCCTTTGCAATCTTCGGAGAATGAAAAAAATGGAAATCCTTTCATCAGAACACAATTTCCAATTTGTTAATGTTTTGCAATGACCATAAACAAATCCCAAGGTCAAACACTTGATCATGTAGGAATTTATCTCCGTCAACCTGTATTCTCACATGGACAGCTATATGTGGCTCTGTCAAGGGCTCGAAGTCCTGAATCAGTTAAAGTTCTTATTATTCCTGGAACTTTTCAATCTTCAGACTTTGAAAAAAAAAACAAGGAATATTGTTTTTCGTGAAATTTTTCAATTAGTCAAATTATAAATTATCAAATTTCCTCAAAGGTATATAACTTGTTTGTTTTCTCAGTTCACACAATTCAATTTTATATGAATAATTATTTGTCTTCGCTTGACCATCGAACATTTTCTTTCAGCATGGATAATCATTTATTGATGAAACATATTTTCCCTGGAGCGCAATCATGGTCTTATGAAGTCATAGTCTAAGAAAAACAACAAATCGCCGCTTCGGTTAATACATCGACTAAAAGACAAAAGTTTATCTTCTGCGATCCTGAGGTATATCAATTACACTTTCTTCCTTTTACATTTGATCAACTTACCTATCAATAATTCCTTCATAACTAACAGGGATCGCAAGTTGAGGGTATCAAATTCAACAATGATATCCAAAGAATTGGGGACATCTTACAGCCGTGCCAGAAATATATCATTTCTAATGCGATTGTCAAATCAGTTCCCCCTCAGTACCAAACCAAAAATTTGAAAATGCAGTGGATTATCACGAGCCGCACAGTCATCGAGCCTGTGACATAAGACGATGCAATCATCCCTATAAAATTCAACTTCACACCTTTCCAAAGTCTTATGGATTATGTGGACGACAAGCAAAAATCTGTTGGTTAGATGCTTAATATATTTGTTCATACAGTCTTCAATAAACTTTTTCGTTACTGATTACATTAATCTTTAACACGTGATAGATATTTTAGCCGTCGTCGTTGAAGTGTTGGAAAAAAAAAAGAAATCATCAAAGACGAAAAAGCTTCAACTGTACAAAAATTTGTTATCATGAATAAAGAGTAATTCTCGCTCTGTTTCTTTGTTAATATTTTGCGTTAAAGGTAAACAAAATTAACATTTTTCTATAATCTCTTGTTTTTCATTAGGCAGCAAACAGTCATACTATCACTTTAGAATTCTTTTGTTGAGAAAGAGGGCCAGCAAATTACGGAATCACTTCACTCTCATCCAGTTATTCTTTGTAAAAGGCTCAAAGTCAATTTCTTTAACGGTATTTTTTCCTTCCTCATAATAACACATCTTACTCTGTCTAATCGCGGCTCTGTCAATTCGACCTTAAGATCGATCCTTGGAAACCGAGTCAAAAATAAAAATTCCATGGATTGCAATACAGGATGCAACCTCAGGTCGTCTCACTTAATTGGAACCAAATGAAAAAGGTCTAAGCTAGCCTAATTGTCAAAAATTGCAATCAAAGTTGATAAAATGGGAGGTTTTGGTCATTAAAAAGAATTAAGGAAATTTAACTAAATTGAAGGTCAAAGTGTAAAAAGTATATTTTCTGGATTTTACGAAAGTAAATGAAATTAAAATTTTGAGTAATAAGCAAATGATAATAAATCCTCTTGAAAATGAGCTTAGGCTATCATGGTTCAAAACAATTTTCGGGAAGTGAGATTCACTAAGTTTTCAAATATCAACCTTAAAGACTTCTCCTCAAGTCCAGGATCTTGATCAATGAACTCCATTTCTCAAGACCCCATTAAGTGCTCTTAAGCCTTAGAACCTTAAGGGATTCTTTAAGTCCAAGGTTTTAATCAACGAACTCCGTTAACTAAAACCTTGTTAAATGCATCTTAGTGTGTGAAATGGACAACCTAATGCAATTGGTCAATTGGTTCAAGCACAATCTCAATATCAAACACAACTAGGCAGATAAAGAGGGTTAACACAATCACCAAAAGACATATATGAGACTTCATATATTGAGCATTGAAGTTCTACATTAAGCAATCCATAACACAATACATCGTTCAACACTTGATGAAACTATAACCAATATAATCTAACTACAAGAAGTAAACCCTAACTCAGGAATTTACAACAATGTAATTAAACTTGATGATGCAAGATTAACTCCCTTTTTAGAACCGGTGAACTCAAGCCGATGCTACGTCTCCAAGAGGAAATGTGGTTTAGCTATGCATGACTCTGGACTCTCTCACGACTGGTGATGATTGGACGTCTCCCATGGTAGCAGAAGATACTAACGGTGGAGTAGAAATGATGGTGATGATCGAAGATGATAAAAATGGGAAATGATGGTGGAAGAGATAGTCATCTCTGCTGTCTCCCCAAAACGTGTCTCGAAGATATCCGTCCCTTTTGACCTAAAAATAGCAAGGTTTTTAAATGATGGATGCAGGTCGAGTTGGTACAGTGAGAGATCTTTCCAAATAAAGTCCGGGTATTTGTCTGCTCGCCGTGGCGAGATGTTTCTTGGACGTCGCGGCGTGTCTTCTTGGATTGCTCGCCGCGACGAGATGTTTTGTAGGCGCCATAGCGTGCGCTTCATGGTTCCTCGCCGCGATGTGCTGCTTGCATTACGTTGCGGCGTACAGACCTCTTCATGCGACGTATTGACTCTTCGGATGCTTTTGACTCTTCTTTTCTCTACAAATGAAATAGCAATTTGGCAGTATCAATTGTCTTTGGAAGAATTATGATGGAATTAATGTCAATTGTGACAATTTTACTATCAAATTGTATAAAGTGTAAGCTCACTGTAAGGGACAGATTAAAGCACAAAGTCACAAATTAAGAGTCAAAAAGTACATTAAGAACAGTAAAAGTGTAGCCAATTAATAAGATAAACTTGGGCTCAATCAAATTCCCCCACACTTAGGCCTTTATACTCCTGGACAAAGTTTATAAGAATAAAAAAGATACAAGTGTAAAAAAAAATCGTCCATGCTCAAAACAATAACTGGAATTTGGCGTAAATCACTTTCTCAAAATTCAATCAAAACAAATTGAAAAAGTTCTAATAAAAAAAACACTAAAAGAATTCAATTCAAGAGATTGCACAAAAGAGATGTCACTCAAGATAAGGTGTTTACTCTATCCTCACATATTGGGGATATTTCACTCTCAATCTACTTAACCCATTCTCTACCATAAGCTTGTAGCAATTCTATTTCTCCACTACAAGAACTATAATTTGAAGATCAAGAGGACTTTTCAGGGTTGTAATGTACGGAGGGCTAGATGAATGGATGGAATGGAAGAAAGAAAACGTATGAACACATGCACTACAATTATGAACTGGGTGTCGAAAGATAAGCTAATATTGACACTTTTTTTCTTTTTTTTAATGCAATATATACTGCTTGAATTTTTATTGCTCTTTCTTTTCTTTTCTTTTTGTATCCCTTTTTTTATTATTGACAAACACTCTCTGTCCCTTTTTGGAACACAATTTTTTTAATAATAAAATTAAACTACTGACATCATGTAGGGTGTATGCAAGTGCTCATAAATAAAAATGGCTCAAGGGACTAGCAAGTGATAAGTGTTTGTGGGATAAGTGTTTAGGGAGAAGGGTTGAGGAAAGAATGCCTCTATCACATCAACAAAATTTTAGTCCAGAAAGCTTTGATTAAAAATTGAGACAAGTTCTAAAGAGATATGAAACAAGCAGATGCACACAATATCAAAGAAAAATTTAGGCTCAAATATCCTTCCAACAGGGGTAATATTTTAATGAACAATCTCAAGTCTCAAAAATTTAAAGTGTTACTTTGTTAGCATGCCTTAATTCACTTTGTATTGAAAACATCAAAAGTAAAATTAGTCAAGACCAACTATCATTAAAAGAATGGAAGGTATTTTCATAAACCCAAGTATCACTTTGAAACTTATAAGTTCTTTGAAACACAAAAGTGACAAGAGTCAATATGGAAAAAGTTAGAATTGAGGAAAAATTTTCGTACAAGCCTTCTGTAAAAAGGGTAGACGTCGCGACGTGTAGCATGCACGCCGAGGCGTATAGGTATGAATCGCGTCTCGCCACGGCGACATGCTACATGCATGCCGCGACGTGTTGACGTGAATCGTGGCTCGCCGAGGCGTGTGAACTGTCGCCGCGGCGAGAAACAACAGAGAGGCAGAAAAAATAATGTGCACCAAGTCTAAAATGTGTAACATCATGCAAGATTGGCTAACACACACATAAAAAAAGCCAATATGGAGCAGAACAAAAATAAGAACATAGGGACAGCTCCCCCACACTTAAACAACACATTGTCCTCAATGAAAATGAAAATAGAGACTTGGTATTAATCATAGTGGCAAAAAGTGGTCAGTACAATGTGTGCTAAGAAACCGAGAAACAAAAGAAAACATAAAACGAAAGAAAACAACAGAAAAGAAAAAGAAAAACAACACAAAACAAAATGCCAGAACTATGCTGAAGGAGCATCAGGGGCAGGATCAGGAGGTGCGGCCGCAGAAGGGCTAGGACCGACCGAAGAATCACCGTCCGCAGGAAGAAGAGGAATGTGGAGGTGCGCCACAATCAGGGCATACATCTGCTGGTGGTATCGACGATCGGCGGCTAGCTAGGCTTCGTGATGAAGAAAAGCCACATGAAGGGTTGCCAAGGTAGGGTGGGTGTCCGGAGGAGGCACATCGGCAGGTGTAGCAGCATTAATAAGATGGGAGGGAGGGGGTGGGGAAGGAGGATGTGGTAGTGGAGGGGGAGGTGAGGGGTAGTGAGGAGAAGGTGGTGGTGTAGGGAAGCGGGGTTGTTTAAGGCGGACGTAGCAAAAAAGGGAGGCGGGTTCAAAGGTTTCACTACAACAAATATATGCAATTTACGATGTTTTTTTTAAAACGTCACAAATTGTTCAGCCTTTTTATGACGTTTAAAAAATGTCACAAAAAAACCAATTTTTTGTGACATTTTATAAAATCATCATAGATTTATTATATTTTTCGCGACGTTTTTTTAGACAAAACGTTGCAAAATAAAATGCGCAACGTTTTGTTGGAGAAAACGTCGTAGTTTGTTCAATTAATATTTATAAGTGTTCATTTCCCACCATTTGGCTAGTTACTTCTTCTGTCACGTTTCTTCTTCTTCTCCGTCTTTCGGTCCCTAATAAATAACGCCCTCCACTCTTTTCCATTCCTCTCATCTCTCTCTATCTCTCTCTCTGAAACCCGAAGCGCAGCTCTGCCTAATCTCACTAGTAAGTTCCTTTTCAGTTTTGTATAGGTTTTCATCGATTTCAGCTTTGTTTGATTTGTTTTAGGAGTTTTTGTAGTTGATCTATGGATTGATTTGCAAGATTCGCGATGAAAGGAGGTAAATCAAAGTTTGATACCAAGAACGCTAAGTGAGTTTCGTTTTTTCTTTTTTGGAGCTTTTTATATTTTTGTTCTGGAATTAGGTTTCGTTGAGGTCTTTGCAGATCTTAAATCTAGAAATTTTCAGACTCGGAATGGGCAAATTGATGAGTTTGTTGAATGGGCAAATTCAGAAGCAACGCGCCTCTCAACAGCTGTTGTGCACTTTTGATTAATTCATCAACCAAGAAGTTCCAGTATCTAAAAATTGCTTATCGTCTCTGTTTTCTTCGGAAGGTAAATATCTGATTTCTTTTTGTTATGTGTTTGGAGCACATACACATCACCCTTTCGTCCTCATAAGATCCATCACGGTTTTCATCGTTTCATTTCTCAATTTTTTGTACGAGTTTTATCATTTACTGACACTTTTGCAGGACTCCACCTCGGATCCCAGAATTTCAAATTCCAGAGGAACTATTCCTGCAGGTTGCTTTGGCGGTGAGGATTGAAGTCAACCATGCCTTTGCTGTCTTATGTGATATCGCATCTGGAAAAGATTTGAAGCAATCTCTCACTGTATGGTTCTTATCTTTTGACATTACTTTTAAGCATTTCTTATTTGAACCTTTGTTATAATATTCATGTTATTATTGAAAGATTTTAGTTTCTTAGCTGAAATCTGAGTTTTGGTCGTTTTCGGGTTTACTTGTCTTATATACGTTCTGTGGCTGAAGCCTTACTTATAGGTTCGGTTAGTGGGGTTGCAGATTTGGGTTTCTAGATGACGATATAGCTTATTTATGGGTAGATGGGTAAGTAGTAGGTCGTAGTTTCCTTTTCTTTACTGACGTCCTTATTTTTAAAACAAACGAGGTAGTCTAATGCTTGTAACATTCAATCAAAGTAATCGCTTTAGTTAAATTTGGAGGTGGATCGGGCATATTTCTCATATTTTAAGAAAGGACTTGCTTTGAATGTTTCTATGAGCCATGTTCATACTTATTGCTAGTAATCTACACCCATTTCGATCATATGATTATGATTTTGTTGAGCTTTCTTGCTAGTATGTTTATGTTTATGTTTATGTAATTTTGTTTTTGTGTTTCCATGCAACCGTTTTAAGTGTGGAGATTGATGGTTCATTCGGGATTCTGATACCCGTAAGGAGTCTAGTTCAAAAAGAGGTACATTTCTTCAAGGTGAGTCACTTTTACGCCTCATATTGAGAACTATGTACTCATTAGTCTTCATAAGGTCATTCTTAACTTTTTCCTTAATGCTCTTTTATATCCTAGGAAGTCTTTGCATCTTGACTTAGAATTTTCTTCTTTATACCTTTCTGCGACATGATTATGTTGATCTTATAATTTCATGTAATTGTTGTCCAAGCTTGAGAGGCGTAACAATCAAAAGTGAAATCGAAATTATCTCTTTTGAGCAGTTCTTATGATTTTTATTTATGTTTTTTTTGGATGCAATGGATATTGAGCCCATAGTCATGAGTTGAGATTTTTCCAAATGTGTAATTATCTGGGTAGAGTTCCTTTCTATGGATCGATTTCTATTTCTCTAGTGCCATATTATTATTGTGGCGAAGCACCTTAATGTATCAATCAACATAATAAATCTATTAAGAGGACTAATAGATTAGCATGTAACTCAATTATTACGCTTAAAGTACTTCTTTTAACTTGATTGAATCAACAACCTTTACATTTTTAATCCATCTTCTTTATAGCAACAACAAACTTATGCATCATTATTCATTAATTGATTTAAATATTTAATAATTGGATTGAAGGAGAAATAAATTGATAGAGGACTGTCGACACTCACATATTTCTTCCTGCAGGGGTAGATCTGAAGCTTCTAGTGGTTCTAGCTCTAAGGCATGTAGGGAGAAGTTACGGAAAGATAGGTTGAATGACAAGTGCACCCTTAATCTCTCTTACACTCAAAATAAAGTAGCCCACCTCCCCATTTCAAAGAAAATGTAAGGTTCTCACCTTTTGTCTTTGGGTTGGCTTTTTAGGTTTATGGAGTTGGGTTCTATCTTGGAGCCTGGAAGGCCTCCTAAAACAGACAAGCCTACTATTTTGATTGATGTTGTCCGAATGGTGGCTCAATAGGGATTATGCCTGTGATCATCTAATGCTGTAAGTTACGTTTTGTCTTGTGTAGGCTGAGAAGAATGAACTTCGTGATGAGAAACAGAGGCTAAAGGTAGAGAAAGAGAAGTTGGGCAAAGAATCAAAACTATAAACACTCAACCTAGCTTCATTCCTCCCCTCCAAAGAATTCTCGCTACATTTACAACCCAAGGCCGGGCACTGTAACAATTCTGCTACATTTCCTTCCCTGTTTTGCAGTAGCAGAATGGGCAGCATCTCCAGCAATCCTTTACGGATTATAGAGAATGCAGACTAAATTCAACTTCTTCCAAGTGATTACAGCTCGGAAGAAAAAGTGGGAAGTGAATCAGACTCCACTGGAGAGAATCATGTCAGGGGTGGTAAAAGGTTCAACTTGTTTACGTGGTAACAATCAGGAATAATTTGGTTTAGATCATACAAAATTGGAAGGCATTGTATATGTGAATCGATACCTGAAGAAGCGATGGTCGATTTTCATACAAAGACTAACCTTTAGGTTTGTTGTATGTGAATCGCATACAAAAAAGCGATGGTCGATTTTCATACAGCATTAACCTTTAGGTTTGTTGTAAGTGCTTGTTTTCTGAATTGGCCATTGTAATACGAAGCTTAAGCGTACTTTATGACATCCAAGATAATAAGGTAGAATTTGGGAACGGTGGTTGTAGCAATTGAAACTGCATTCTTATACAATTATTATTATGGTATAAGGAATCAAAATGGATACTTGTTTGTATGTTTATTCCTAGTTTCCGTAATTGTTTCAAAGTTAACTGTTTGGATGCTGGAACCTTCTTGTTTCAACATTTTTTTTGGTCTTGTTGCAATTACCATAATCTTCTGTCTCTATGATCCAACAAAATTTGAGCAATAGTTTAGTTATAAAAAAGCAAAGGCTCACCGTATTTCATGAAGTTGGAATTTAATTTTGGTATAGGATTTTGATATACTTAAAAAATTGAAGAATTATTAAATAAATAAAATTCATAAATAATATTGAATAGTTATTAATATGATTTTTGAAAAAAAATGAAAAAAATCATAAAAAATAATACAAATAATAATAAAAACGTCGCTGAAGATATTCTGCGACGTTTTTAGAAACGTCGCAGAAGACATTCCGCGACATTTCCAAAAAAAACGTCGCAAATTCTTATACATTTTGTGACGTTTTAAAAATGTCGCAGAATGTTAGACAATTTGCGACGTTTTTTTAAAACGTCGCGGATTGTCCAACTTTTTTGTGACGTTTTACAAAACGTCGCAGAATGCCCATGTTTTTTGTGACATTTTTCATAAAATGTCGCGAAATTTTTTTTCCTACACTATATTTTGCGATGTTTTTTATGACGTTTTTTAAAACGTCGCAGAAGAGCTTCTTTGACGTTTTTAGGACCTTTTGTGACGTTTTAAAAGAAGAGCTTGTTTTCTTGTAGTGTTTGGTCAGAAGGAAGTTCCGGGACCTGATGGGCCCGGAACAGATCGCTAATGAGGTGAGGGAACCGAATGGAGTGAGTGAGAGTAGAGGTAAGGATGGATTGGCGGAGGGCGGAAGCGATTGCATGAGCAATATCAACCGGGCGGGCAACCATCAGGAGGTAGATGTAGAGTGCCTGTTCTTTGAGAAAGAAGGCAAGGTGGGTGGTGGGAAGGACGTTGTTGCTGATGAGTTAAAGCCAAGGACGGGCCTCAGGACGGAGATCAGCACGTCGACTATGTAGGAAAATTTCGGTGTGAGCATCACATGCCCACGGTGCGGAAAACAAAAATTTTTGTTCCGGGACCTTCCTGAAAGCCAGGATCCATGTGTATATATAACAAACTCAAACCAAACGACCAAAGGAGACCGTCTCTAACGGTATCCACGCAGAGATCGGAAAACCTAACCGGGACAAACCCTTTGACCCGGAAATAGCTAGAACAAATTAAAAGCTGCTAGATCTTACCTTTGTTTTGAAGAGCTTGGAAAATGATGGTGAAGGAGAGATGAAGAAGAAGCTTGAAAGGAGATGATGTATGCTTTTTAAGGAGGAAACTTTTTCTTCTTCTTTTCAAAAGCCAACCCACGATGATCACCTTCCAAAAAACTTAGGTTTTATTCCAAAACCTCACTTTTATACTAAAACCAACGATCATCACTTCTTTCATTCTTCATTTTGTCTTTAGTCATTAATTACATTAATGACTAAGCAAAGTAATGGAAGCTTCTTCCATCTTCCTCCTTCATTCCACGTACACACCATATATATATATTAATTATATATATATATATATAAATAAATGCTGAAGTGGTCCAGTCACACTGAGGACGGTCCTACCGGCCTCCCGGGCCCCGGTATGGGAAAAACCCCCGAAAACCCTTTTCAGCAATATCAATGTCGCGATCTCATCGGGACATATCTCGATCACTTCGGGATCCATTTAATCCGATTGCTCTCCATTTATTAGAACTCTGTCCAAAACTATTTTACGAGTTCTTCGAGACACTCTTATGCGTGTGACCCATTAAGTTCCCGGTTATGTTGGCCACTTAGATTAACATTTAATCTAAGCAAGTCATGAGCGGTATCTAGCAACACATCATGACCCCCAATTGACCGGGAAGTAATTGGTTTGACGAATGAAGCTATATTTATCATGAACCATATCACGAACCTTTCCATAGATAATTACCGTGCAATTCGTCCTTTCACCATGCTATACCCCACTTGGTTACGAGTATGGGCAAAGTGTCAACTCTTTACTAGACTGACTATGTCAAATCTAGTCCAAGTGATTTCAGTTCTTGTCCTGGGACTCATTACTTATTACTAAATATGTCAATGAAGACACTCTTCATAACATATGTACTCTGATCAAAGATTTCCAAGTAATGACCCTGACAAGAGGCCATGGGTATCATCTTCTGCTATCACAGAAGTGGTGAATCCTCTATTGGCTACTCAATTACCTTCGAATACCTCAAACTGTACCCAATCACCACCCTATGAACGACCTCTGTGAGGTAACAAGGAATGGAGTCAAAGCACAGAATCAGTATCCAAGATATCCTTGAGTACCTCAAGTCTAAGGATACTTACACCATTGCTATAATGAGATTATCACTGACATTAGAATAGTACATCCATGTGATGATCTCATAGCAGGTCAACCAATGTACTTACTACCTCTAGTAAGCATCCACATCTCAACCCTAAATATCTCATACGTGCAGTTTACGAGATCCACCGCTGATCAAATCAAGGAGCTTGAGATGTGTTAGTCTTTCCGGATTCTGATGTCCAGCCTCAAGAATCCTATAACTAGGGATAATTAAGATATCTTGACATAATTGCACATGATAGGAATCTCAGTAGTATGATCACATCATAATTTCCTTCATGTTATGTCATATATCATGGACTTCATTAATTTGCTTATTGATCAATATCAGTTCATAAATAATGAACAGCAACGTAATGAAATATGCCTTTCTTTATTTATTTATAAAGAATGTACACAGTTTTGTACAAAATGCGCTAAAGGCGATTGCCTTTAGGGCACTACTCTAACAATCTCCCACTTGACCTAAAGCCAATCGCCTTGATATCTAATACCATAGGCGAGTACATGAGAATCAAAACTCTTCTGTGACAATGGCTTTGTTAACGGATCAGCAATATTATGCTCTGTGGGAATTCTCTCTATCTGCACATCACCTCGACCAATGATCTCCCTGATCAGGTGATATCTGCGGAGTACGTGTTTGGATCGTTGATGAGACCTTGGTTCCTTCCCTGCTTGAATAGCCCCATTGTTGTCACAATACAATCAGTATGGACCCATCAACGTTAGAACCACACCAAGTTCAAGAATGAACTTCTTGATCCAAACTCCTTCCTTTCTGCGCGTCAAGCGGCAATGTACTCGCCTCGGTTGTTGAATCGCAATGCGTCTCTTGTTTGGAACTCTTCCAACCGACCGCCTCATTGCTCGATGTGAATATGTAACCTGATTGGGATTTGGAATCATCCTTATCGATTGGGCTGCATCTGTATACCCGCCACTATGAGATCTCCATCTCCATATATCAAGAAAACATCCCAGTCCTTCGCAAGTACTTGGGATATTCTTGACAACTACCGAAGACCCTCACCAGATCCGATTGGTATCGCTCGTAACACTTAAAGCATATGATACATCGGGTCTCGTACATAGCATAGCATATATGATAGATCCAACCGCAGATGCATACGGGATCATATTTATGCGCATCCTCTCATCTTGTGTCTTAGGACACATAGATTTCGAGAGTGTTATCTCATGAGTGATGGGAAGGTACCCTCTCTTGGATTGTTCCATGCTAAATCTCTTTAGCATCTTGTCTATGTACGTTGATTGTGAAAGACCAAGCAATCTTTTTGATCTATCTCTATAGATCCTTATCCCAAGGATATAAGTTGCTTCACCAAGGTCTTTCATGGAAAATTGTTTGGACAACCAAATCTTGACTGATTGTAGCATCGAAACATCGTTTCCTAGCAATAATATGTCATCTACATATAGCACAAGGAATACGATTGCAGTCCCACTAACCTTCTTATACACACAATATTCATCCGGATTTTGTGAGAAACCAAACTCTTTGATTACCTCATCAAAACGGATATTCCAACTCCTGGAAGCTTGCTTCAATCCATAGATGGATTTTTGAAGCTTGCATACCTTTTCACCATCATAGGAGGTGAAGCCCTCAGGTTGTGTCATATACACATCCTCAGCTAGATTTCCGTTTAGGAAAGCTGTCTTCACATCCATTTGCCATATCTCATAATCATAATGAGTGGCAATGGCTAGGAGTATCCTAATGGATTTAAGCATTGCTACTGGGCTGAAGGTCTCGTCGTAGTCAACTCCTTATCTTTGACGAAAACCTTTAGCCACAAGCCTTGCTTTATAGGTAATTACATTACCATCCATGTCGGTTTTCTTTTTGAAAACCCATTTGCACCCTATGGGTTTTATTCCTTCGGGTGCCTCAACCAAAGTCTATACTTGGTTTTCATACATGGAATCCATTTCAGCTTTCATGGCTTGAAGCCATTTCTCAGCCTCTGAACTCTTCAGAACCTCTTCATAGATGGTAGGCTCATCATCTTCTATGAGCAATACGTCATTCTATTCACTCACGAGAAATCCATATCTCTCGGGAACAGAGCATATCCTACGTGACCTACGAATTTCGTGTGTTGTAGAAGGTTGAGCTGTTACTTCATCTGTATGAGTCACAGTTTGAGTTCAGCAATTGATCAAGATCTGTCACAAGATCTTGAACTTCTTCAAGTTCTATTTTTCTCCCACTGTCTTCTTGTAAAAGAAACTCTTTCTCTAAAAAGACAACATGCTTTGAAACAAACACCTTTTGTTTCTCAACAAGATAGAACTGATATCCCATTGTTTCTTTAGGATATCCTACGAACAAACACTTGTCAGATTTTGCATCAAGTTTATCTGACTGTGTCCGCTTCACATAAGCAGGACAGCCCTAAACTTTCAAATGAGTAAGATAGGGTCTTTTGTTAGTCCACATCTCATATGGAGTAACATCAACTGTCTTTGATGGAACTCTGTTTAGCAAGTAAACAGCTGTCTCGATTGCATACCCCCAAAAGGATTTAGGTAACTTTGCAAAGCCCATCATCGATCGTACCATGTCTAACAAGGTTCGATTTCTCCTTTCTGCCACACCATTATGCTGTGGTGTGTAAGGAGGAGTCCATTGAGATAAAATCCCATTATCTCTTAGATAATCTAAGAATTCTTGGTCTAAGTATTCCCCACCACGATCGGATCGTAATGTTTTGATACTTTTCCCAAGTTGGTTTTCTACTTCATTTCTGAATTGTTTGAACTTTTCAAATGCTTCAGATTTGTATCTCATCAGATACAAGTACCCATATCGAGAATAATCATCAATAAAGGTAATGAAGTAAAGACAACCACTTCTGGCATGGATGGACATCGGACCACATACATCTGAATGTATTAGGTCTAATAGTCCAGTCGCTCATTCACCCTTTCCCTTGAAGGGTAACTTAGTCATCTTGCCTAATAAACAAGATTCATATGTGTCATATGATTCATAATCAAATGACCCTAAACTTCCACTCTTATGGAGCTTAGCTATGCGTCTCTCATTTATATGGCCAAGGCGACAATGCCATAAGTAAGTTGATTTTAAATTATCTCGTTTATGTCTTTTGTGTCATTGACATTCATTATTGGATGTGACATATCTAATATGTAAATTCCATTGCATAATATACCAGTACCATAAAGCATTCCATTCAAACTAATAGAACAACCATTGTTACTAAAAGTCAAATGGAAACCAAATTTATTTAAATAAGAAATGCATAATATGTTCTTTGTTAATACAGCACAAAATAACATTCATCCAATTTAATTACAAACTAGTGGGAGTGACAAAAGTAAGTGCCTATGGCTAATGCAAAGAACTCTTGCTCCATTTCGCATTAACGTAGGTCTAGTTCTCCTTCATGAGTTGTCTCATCGTCCCTCGAGGCCCCGCATATCATTGCATATGTGTGAGCCACAACCGTATCTAATACCCATATGTTATGGTCGAAACAAGATAACCTCAATGACAAACATACCGAAGAAGTCGAGGCATCGATGCCTTCTTCGCTTCAGCCCTCCAGATAGACTTTATAGTTCCTCTTCCAAAGGCTGGCCTTGCCACAATGGAAGCAAGTTCCTTTAGTGCGCCTCTTTTGGTCTTCTTCTTGGTCGGGCTTCCTTTGGTTTCTTAGACCTTTTCTTCTTCGCTTTTTTCTTTGAACTCAAGAAGAGTCCACCATAAGCACTTGCTTGCTATCCTTCTTGATAGCTTGTCATTGCCTCGAGAAGATTGATCAACTCAGGAATTGTCGTGGATATTTGGTTTATCCGATAGTTTAACACAAACTGTGAATAACTATCAGACAATCCAACTAGAATTAAGTCAACACTTAATTCATAATCCATGACAAAACCTAAGACAGCCAACCTCTCAATATACCCATTCATCTTCAGTGCATACTGCACTGCAGATGAACCTGGAGTCATCTTAGTAGTAAAGAGTAACCTTGAGGTCTCGAATCTTTCAAACCGAGCTTGCTCATCAAACAGCTCTCTAAGATGATACACTATGGTATGAGCATCCATAGACTCATGCTGCTTCTACAGCTCTGGTGACATCGAGGCAAGCATAATACATGTAGCCATGTCACTGTCTTTTAGATGCTTTCGATAAACTTTCTGATCCTCATCAGAAGCCTCAATAGAAGGTGGATCAGGAAGTGGAACATCTAGGACATATCCCAGTTCCTCAGACCTGAGAACAATTCTCAGATTTCTCAGCCAATCTAGAAAGTTGGGTCCAGTTAATTTGTTCGAGTCCATAAGCGAGCGCAAATTCACACTGGAAGTCATCTTCAATAACCTAAAGGGAAAGAGAGAAAGAATGTTAGAATATAATTAAATGCATGATCATAAGGACTTGCATGACATGCATATGGCTCCCACTAGTTTCAAAGAATCCATAACCCTCAGTACGAATCCAAGAAACATTATGACAAAATGTCCTAGTGGGTCGATATCCGATATTACTAACAATGACCTTGGGTTTACCCAACAAGCCACCTTAGGTCAATCGGTAGGTATCAGTCATACCAATTGCATCTTAGATATCCGACATTACTAAAATGACCTTGGGTTTACCCAACAAGCCACCTTAGATCTATCTGCAGGTATCGGTCATACCAGTTACATCTTAGGTGCAATTATCGACTAGTGTTATCAACTCGTGATGTGTGCACACTCATTGGGTTATCAACTCTTGATGCGCGTACATCTAATGTAGACTACCCAATTTCTCCTCTGTCCACGTTGACCTTGAGTTTACTCAACAAATCAACGCTTCCAGTAAAAACCGACCCATTAATATGAAAATCTTATTTTCATGGTTCGAACATATTCGTATAGAGTGAGCTTGGGTTTACCCAACAACCCAACTCTATAAGAACTCTGGTTCTTCCCATATTAATGGAAGGCGTTAGTTTTCATATGATTTAGGGTTTTCAGGTCTCTTCTTCTCCTTCTCCAAGCTGTAGGATTATAGTCACCATGACTATATGATATGATTTAGGGCATTTCATCAATCACATTGAGTTTATACCTAAAATCATCCATCATCCCATCTTAGCATGTTATAAGTCGACTTGTATATGTACAAGTCGAGTTATGGCTCTGTATAAGTCGAGTTATGCATGTATAAGTCGACTTATGCAACTGTGCACGTACAAGTCGACTTGTACCATTGTGCAAGTCGACTTATTCGTCTACAGTACACCAAACAAGTCGAGTTATGAATGTATAAGTCGACTTGTGCATTTGGAATTGCTATCTAATCGGCTAATTTCTCAATCCGTGTAGTTAAAATTCACAATACCAAGTCTAATACACTTTAGCTTGATGTACCAATGAAACACTTTCATTGTAGCTCACCATATATAGTCAAAACTATACATGAAAAACTTGAAATCGATGAATACGCTATTATTCACTTAGATTTTCAAATAATTTGGTGAATATCAAATTATCACCCTAAGTATCTCTAAGTAGTCTACACTTTATCAAGACTACTTCGGCACTGGTCACAAAATTTGTGACGGTCAAAACAATGAAGATAAGGGAATATACTAACGAGACGCTAATGAGACACATTTGACATCCGAAAATTGTTTGGAAACCTAATTTCAAGATATTCAATTTGGAAAGAATACAACATCAATTTAACACATTTTCAATCACATTAAAAATGATCCAAGGCATTGGAACTGAAATCTACACAATTTCTTATTTCAAACAAAACAGCTCCAGCAACTTTTTCAAAACAGCCAAGCTTTGCCTTTTGCTTGAAAAACTCATTGAAACAATTTCAATAAATTCTGAGAAAATTACAAAGGTTACTAAATGTTCACAACATGCTTCATTAATTTTTTCAGGATTTATTTCCATCAAAAACTCATTCAACCTCAGCAACTAAGCCAATGTAGAATCTGTGTTCCCCAACACAGTTATTTCCAAAAGCACACAATAAATTCTCAAATAAATAGTAAATCACCTTGAAAACATTTTTCCATTCTCATAGACATTCATAAACATCTTAGAGACATTTTTGTGAAAGCAAATCAGAAAAAAAAAATTTCTACAATTTATTCTCGAATTTATAAGCATGCCTGTTCAAGGAATGTGCACAAAGACAGCAACCAGAACATTAGGGAATAAATTAGCAAAACCATATCAAATCAAATTGATAAATTCCGAGCTTCCACAGAACTATACAAAAACATCTTTTGAACATATCTGGGCAAGAAAATTTCGAAAACATAATCTCTATACTGAATTCGAAATTCACTCATTCAACATGCATCATCGTTACAAGCTATAGGCAGCTCCGACCTAGTCATGGTTTCTTTGTTATATACGACACAAGTGGCTCTGATACCACTGTAGGAAAATCCCGGTATGAGCATCACATGCCCACGGTGCGGAAAACAAAAATTTTTGTTCCGGGAACTTCCCAAAAGCCAGGATCCATGTGTATATATAACAAACTCAAACTAAACGACCAAAGGAGACCGTCTCTAACGGTATCCACGCAGAGATCGGAAAACCAAACCGGGACAAACCCTTTGACCCGGAAATAGCTAGAACAAATTAAAGACTACTAGATCTTACCTTTTTTCTGAAGATCTTGGAAAATGATGGTGAAGGAGAGATGAAGAAGAAGCTTGAAAGGAGATGATGTATGCTTTTTAAGGAGGAAACTTTTTTTTCTTCTTTTCAAAAGCCAACCCACGATGATCACCTTCCAAAAAACTTAGGTTTTATTCCAAAACCTCACTTTTATACTAAAACCAACGATCATCACTTCTTTCATTCTTCATTTTGTCTTTAGTCATTAATTACATTAATGACTAAGCAAAGTAATGGAAGCTTCTTCCATCTTCCTCCTTCATTCCACGTACACATATATATATATATATATATATATATATATATATATATATATATATATATATATATATATATATATTAATTATATATTAATTATATATATATAAATAAATGCTGAAGTGGTCCAGTCACACTGGGGTCGGTCCTACCGGCCTCCCGGACTCCGGTATGGGAAAAACTCCCGAAAACCCTTTTCAGCAATATCAATGTCGTGATCTCATCGGGACATATCTCGATCTCATCGGAATCCATTTAATCCGATTGCTCTCCATTTATTGGAACTCTGTCCAAAACTATTTTACGAGTTCTCCGAGACACTCTTATGCGTGTGACCCATTAGGTTCCCGGTTATGTTGGCCACTTAGATTAACATTTAATCTTAGCAAGTCATGAGCGGTATCTAGCAACACATCATGACCCCCAATTGACCGAAAAGTAATTGGTTTGACGAATGAAGCTATATTCATCATGAACCATATCACGAACCTTTCCATAGACAATTACCGTGCAATTCATCCTTTCACCATGCTATACCCCACTTGGTTACGAGTATGGGCAAAGTGTCAACTCTTTACTAGACTGACTATGTCAAATCTAGTCTAAGTGATTTCAGTTCTTGTCCTGGGACTCATTACTTATTACTAAATATGTCAATGAAGACACTCTTCATGACATATGTACTCGATCGAGATTTCCAAGTAATGACCCCGACAAGAGGCCATGGGTATCATCTTCGCTATCACGTAAGTGGTGAATCCTCTATTGGCTACTCAATTACCTTCAATACCTCAAACTGCACTCCAATCACCACCCTATGAGCGACCTCCGCGAGGTAACAAGGAATGGAGTCAAAGCACGTAATCAAGATTCAAGATATCCTCGAGTACCTCAAGTCTAAGGATACTTGCACCATTACTATGATGAGATTATCACTGACATTAGAATAGTACATCCATGTGATGATCTCATAGCAGGTCAACCAATGTACTTACTACCTCTAGTAAGCATCCACATCTCAACCTTAAATATCTCATATGTACAGTTTCTGAGATCCACTGCTTGATCAAATCAAGGAGCTTGAGATGTGCTAGTCTTTCCGGATTACCGATGTCCAGTCTCAGTAATCCTATAACTAGGGATAATTAAGATACTGACATAATTGCACATGATAGGAATCTCAGTAGTATGATCACATCATAATTTCCTTCATGCTATGTCATATATCATAGACTTCATTAATTTGCTTATTGATCAATATCAGTTCATAAATAATGAACAGCAACGTAATGAAATATGCCTTTCTTTATTTATTTATAAAGAATGTACACAGTTTTGTACAAAACGCGCTAAAGGCGATTGCCTTTAGGGCACTACTCTAACAGAATATATCTCTGGGACGCCCGAGGTTAATGCCAGTCAGCACCCTCAGGACAAAGGGTACAAAGGACATCATCCCAAGGGTAGTCATGAATAAGATCGGTGTAGTGATAGCGAAGGATAGGAGGGAGGTGGTAATGTTCGCGGATGGCGGCGTGGACGAAGGCGTGAGGAATGGTAACACCGCAGAAATGAATATCCAGGGTGTCATGGTAACGGGAATGGGTATAGAAATGACGAACGAAGGTGTCATTTCCAGGAGTCCTAGGCTGCACTAAATCGGAAAGTTGGGAACGGACTAGCTGTTGGACAAAAGGGTGATGGGAGGGTGAGAGAGGGAAAGGTCGCTCCTTGAGTAGCGGCCTAGCTTCTATCTTCGCAGCTAGGTCGGCATACTCCTGATCGATCGGAGGGGAGGAAGTGGAAGAGCGAGTGGGGGAGGCTGGAGGATGTGAACTGTGGGAAGGGCCAGAAGGTGAAGGTGAATGCTCGGAAGAGAAATCAAGGGAGCTAGAAGAGTAGAGATCGGATGGTGTAGAGGGACGGACGAAGGCGTTCTTGGTACAAGGCATAGTCCTGAACAGAAAATAAACACAGAAAATCAGTGAAACAAAAGAAAAATAAAAGTGCTTCACCGCGATGTATGAACCCGCGCCGCGACGAAAAATGCGGTGCCTCCCACACCACAGCGAGATGCGATAAACCCGCACATCGCAGCGAGATGGGATAAACCCACACACCGCGGAGAAAGGGAAAAATCGGACACACCGTGATGCGTCGAAACATATTCGCCTCAGAAAACAATTCCTATTCTACAGAACTGAAATGGAAATGACTAAAGGAAAGAGATTTCTTACAAGGAGAACACAGAGCAGAGACAGAGATGGACAACTGAGGTGAGCCACTAGCAAAGGACGAAAAGGGAGGAAGGGTCACAGTGCAATGAGAGAGGGAGAAGTCGTGGCGCAAAGATGAACAAGAGGAATGAGAAAGATGTGGAGTGAAGGTGGTGCGTCGGATGGTAAAGAAGATTTAGAGGGGAAAATTACTAAAAGAACACTGGTTAAAGGGAAGAACCGCCATGTAATAAGGACAAGAAGGGAATTTAAACCCCTCTAGGGTTTCATTCAAAGGCCTCGCTCCGCGGCGTCACAATCGGTGTACGCCGCGTCGAAATGATTAGTTGACGTCGCGGCGTGACCTTCTCCTGGAACGCTCGCCGCGGTGTGTTATTTGGTACACGTCGCGACGAGACATCCTACGTCACGGCGAAACTTCCCAAAAATTAACAAGGATCCTAAACTCACTATTCCTGACCACTTATGCAGAAAAATTTCTTCGACCAAGCTACATGTATCATGCATTCACTAAGATCATGGGTCCCAAAGAAAGAGAAATTATTAAAAATAACTGAACCAAAATCCTACTGAACTAAACCTAACTCTACTGATTAAGTTTCTCCCCCACACTTAGACAACATATTCATGCACAACAGTGTCACTCCAATTTTCAATCAATATGCACAAATATATGATAAGTGAAAGGAAAGAAACTACCCGGTGCTTAAGGTGGGTCTGTTTGTCTCTTGTGGATGTCTGGCTTGTTTTCATACCTCGGTGAGGTAATGCGACTGCTGTCCAGCTCCATGCTAACATCCACACTCAACGATTCACCTGAAACATCGGAAGCAAAAATGTTCTCCAAAGAATTGTCAGTCAAGAGGTCCATTGATTGTTCAAAATCAGTGCATGCATCTTCAACAACCATATCAAGCATATTAACTCCTAAAAGTGAATAGTCCTCATTGGGGTGTTTCATTGCCTCATACATGTTGAAGCTTACCTTTTGGTCGCCTACCTCCATGGTGATCTTACCTTCCTTCATGCTGATCATGGTGCTTGCTGTCCGCAAAAAGGGTCGCTCGAGAATTAAAGAAGTATCCTGCACAACTTCAGAAGACATATCAAGTACATAAAAATCAGCAGGAAATACTGACCCTTTACCTGGACCAAGATGTCCTCAATTATACCCACTGGATGCCTAAATGATCTATCAGCTAGCTATAGGACAACAGATGTGGGTCTCAAACTCTTCACTCCTAAGGACTGATAGACAGATTTAGGCATCACATTAATCGTTGCCCCCAGATCTAACAACACTCTTCCTATAGTTACTTTCCCTAAGATGCAAGGAATGGTGAAAGATCCAGGGTCTTGACATTTCACAGGTATCTGCGGTTTGAACAAAGCTGACACATTGGAGCTAACTTGGACTCTCTCATTTGGCCTACACTTTCTCTTATTAGTGCACAAGTCCTTCAAATATTTAGCATAGGCCGGAACTCTCTTCACTAAATCAAGCAAGGGAACATTTACCTCTACTTTTCCAAACAAATCAATGATTTCTTTTTCATGTTTTATCTCATTCATACGCTTGCTCATCAAATATGAATTTGGAAAAGGAAGGTCTTGAAGACTTACCTCCTCACCTATTTTGAGCTCCTATTAAAAATAAAAAGAAGTAAAATTTGAACCTTTTGTTGGTCTTTATAAGGTTACAAACTAGCACTATTTTATTTCATTTTTAACATAAAAATGAACCATATTTTACTGTTGATGAAGATGGACCCTAGGTGAGCGCCTAGGGTTACCCTTGCCAAAGATCGACCTAAGTTTGGTCATATTTCAAAATTGCAGAGTGTAGAAATTCTTGTTGAAAGGTTGCATATGAATAGATATAATGATTGTAGATAAAATCTTAAATTCTCAAATTAATATAAGATTTTATTATTTTAAAGTTCACATTTGCCACATACATGATTAATCGATTAATATTAAGATTATGATAATGTCAATATAAAAAGTTAAATTATACAAAAGTTAAAATATCATGTCTTTTATAAATTTAATAAACATTAAATTAAAATTAAAATTAAAATTTCAGTATAAATGTTATAGATTAAAACAAACCTTCAATTAACATAAATTAAAATTAAAATTTAAAGTTTCGATATTAATTTAAAATAAAATTTAAAAATTAGACACTTTTGAATATATTATCTCTATCTTATTTTAATCATTAATGCACATAAAATAATATAAAATAATATTTAAAATACACCAATTGCATAAATAAAAACTCAATACCATAAACACATCCTACATAATTTGCGTAAAAATTATGTAGATGCACTATAGTAATTATACATCATCAATCACAAGAAACTACACTTAATTAAATATGATACTCTTTAATTATCAATTAAGTGAAACCTTATATCTTATGTGAAAGAGTTCAATTAAATTAAGGGTTTGGTTAGGGTTTGATTATTCAATAAACATATTCGATTGAAGTTTGACTAATTGGTATCAATTTATAATCTCATCTTATGAAATTATTAGTAGTTATCTTAATTTTTGTAAGCATCAAACAATTTATTTAAACTTAAATTCTTTTAAAACTTCAACATATTATAACAAAAATAATTCACTTCACATATACAATAACACATTTATTGCCTTCCACCCATTTAAATATATTTTAATTTATTAAGTCTAGACTGATTCTCAAATAATCAAATTTAAAAGTTTTGTTAAATTTATATCTTAATTCAATCAAACCATGTTTTATCTGTTACGTGGGATAAGATTATGAATGAACAACTTTACCTCTAACTGCTATATTCACTCAATATTTCACAAGTCAATCCAGTCACATTGTAGATTGCGAAAGAGCTGACATTATCGAAACAATAGTGTTAAAAGAAATGTATGTTTACTAAAAAAACAAGAAATGTATGTTTACTGAAAAAAACTGTAGAGGATAATAGTTTCACAAAGTTTCCAATTCTACTGTGGTTGACTCTAATACAAACAAGAATAAAAGCAATCAAAAGCGAAATAACAAAAATACTAAAAATTTGATTACACAGTTCGGCACACCATACCTATATCTACAAGTTTCGCATCTAGCTTAATATTTTCATGAAAGTACAATAGATTTACTAAAGATTTTACTGAACCGACAACACTTAACCCTTGACACTATATTTCAATCTTACTTTCCGTGAAAATTTTTCACCCCTAATAGTACAACTGTCTCGTACTAACTTTAATAAAACATTTTCTTAATCAATTTTTTAATGAAAGAGCAGTAACCGAATAACTCAAATAATTAGAATAATAAATAACAAAAACTAAATACACTTAAGATAAAGAGAAATAATCGACAAATTCAGCTCCCAATTTCCAATCTACATTGGAGTATTAAAGAAGATACTAAGTCGATTCACATAAACACCAACACGAAACTATAGTGTCGTTAAATATTTTGCCCTCCGTTATAACGAGATTTACGTGACTAACATATACCAAGGCTGATTGCAGAATATCTGAAGAGAAATTAACTTGATTTACAAATTATGATTCACTCCGCTTCGGCTTAGCTGATCAACTTCGCCGTTCTCCCGAGTTGTAAAACTAAAGGACAAACATGTCGGTCACCAGCCACTAATGCTTCCCCAAGACAGCAGAAAGGTACTTCATCTTAAGTGGGACGTAGCTAGCAACCTTGGCCCTCACAGTCACTAATCTTTTTTTCGTTAGATACTGAATCTTTTTGTTCAAGATTGGTACTTCGATATACACCGGTTGCTCAAGTCTAACAATAACACCACATCTTGTCAATATACACGTTTAGAGATAGAACTCTATCAAGATTATTTTTAATAAATTTTTAAATCCAAGTCAAACAAAGATATTTGATTAGCTATCATCATCCAATTAATATTTTATAGATCTAATTAATAATAAATATGCCTGTTGAGTTTTTAAAGCTTTTCTGTTATCTTTCAAACAAAGAACTTGATAAAGCTTGATTACTTTTTTTTTTAATTCTAAGAAACTTAAAATTACCAAAGAAACAACGTGTACAATGTACAAAGAATAGCAAACCTATACAGGTAAGACAAAAAAGAAATGTAGCCTTTCAGACCATTGTATCAGATTTGCCACTTTCACATAAAAGCCAAGTGGGAACAAATCACAGCTTCGCCAACATCATGCCACATCTAAATACTCCAACGCCTTCTCATTGCCAAACATAACTGATCTTGCTTCCCATGCCCGATTATGACCTGCCTTATCAAGTTAATAATGCAATTCGCTAACTCATATTTGTTCCATTCTATTTGCTTGTAAAGTCATCGATTTCTCTCCCGCCAGATGTGGTAGAAAACCATCTGAAAAGAGGTCCTAAATGTGAAACAATCCTGCCTCCTTTGTTTGACTGCGCGAATAACCTCATCTAGAACCTCATTCCATTCATAAGTAAAGTTCAGGATACCTATCATATACAAGATTCGGTTCCACACTGTTTTGGTATACTCGCATTCAAAAAACAAATGATTTCTAGTTTCATTGACTAACTTGCACAACACACAAATGACATCATAACTACCGAACCACCTGTCCTTTGTTCTCAATCTGTTTTTGATAGTCAGCCACAGGAAAAAAGTTGCTTTAGGACATAATACCTGTTTCCAAACGAGCGCAACCCATGGAACCTCTTCCTTAAACCCTCTCCCAATTTCACGTGCTGAGGAGGTTGTGAATTCACCGGTTTGGGTAGCTGTCCATATCAACTTGTCCAGAGTGTTACAAAGCTTGATTACTTTTGCAGAAACGTAAATGCAGAAAAATAAAGAGATAAGATTTTACTTGGTTCGGTAGTGTAAAAATATCTACATCTAAGGTTCCCTCCTATGGTGGTAAAGATTTCCACTATATGAAGAAAACAGAAAAGGAGAACTGATACAGAGAAGAGTGTATCTTTACACTTGCAAAGAGCCTCTCCAAAATCTCTCCTAATACCTACAGGTGTACCCTAGCACTCTTTGAATCTTTTTCTCACTCACAAAGATTGAAAACAATGAATATTGATGACTGAAGTGTTAAGATGCTCTCATCCCACATCAGTGGGATGAGAAAGGAAGGAGGGGAGTGAAGCCTATAAAAGAAGGCTCACTCCTCCTCATTTAACACACCAAAAAAATCAAACATTTCTCCTTTGTATACAAATTAGAGGATTAAGTTTGTAATCCTATTTTTGTTCTAGTGAAATTCTTCTCTCTTCGTGGTTTTTATCATATTGGGGTTTTCCATGTAAATTTTTTATGTTCTTTAATTTCTTCCTATTTCCTATATATTTTTTCTTTTTCCGTGCTTTCTTTTCCAACAAGTGGTATCAGAGCCACGCTTGGGTTAAGTTTAAATCTATTTACTGTATGCTCTGTGGTTTTCCCTTAGTGTGGATACCCCACATCAGAAAGTAAGTTAGATTTTGCGGTTACCCTCGGATGTGCACGGTGCGTTTATGGGACCACCTTTCGGTTTTCATACCTAGTGGGGCCCATTGTCCTCGGATATTTCTAAATTGCTCAATGACATCATTTGTGAGGCTCGTTTTGTGTATGACTCATGAGGTTACTATTCACGCGTGAGGTTGACTGACGTGAAATAGTGGGAGGAGCTTTTCGACAGAATGTCAGAAATGAAAGGAGAATATAAGGTGGATAAATTCAACGGTGGAAATTTCTCAATTTGAAAGATGAGCATGAGGGCTATCTTGGTGAAAGATAAGTGCCTCGCAGCAATCATAAAAAGGCCAGATAATATCACTGATGAAAAATGGGAAGAAATGGATGCAAATGCAACGACAAATTTACATCTGGGATTGACAGATGAGATATTGTCAAGTATAGAAGAGAAGAAGACAACCAATGAAATTTGGGATTATCTTACAAGTATATATGAGGTAAAGTCCCTACACAACAGAATATTTCTCAAGAGGAAGTTGTACACTTTGCGGATGTCAGAATCTTCGACAGTGACTGAGCACGTCAATACACTGAATTCTCTATTTTCACAACTCAATAACATGGGTTGTGTAATAGGGACTAGTGAACGAGCGAAAATTCTACTTTAGAGTTTAACGGATTCATATGATCAACTCATTATCAACTTGACAGCCAACTTGCCTATGGAAAGCTTGATCTTCGACAATATTGTAGCTGCGATCACTGATGAGGAAAAGCGGTGCAAGAATAAGGAGGGAACTTCACAGCAAGTAGAGGCATTGGTGGTAACGAGAGGTAGTCGATGGAATGTGGTTCCAATGGGAGTCAAAAACACGGTAGATCGAAATCTCGGAGTAAGAAAAATTTCAAGTGCCACAATTGTGGCAAGAAAGGTCACTATAAGAAAGATTGTTGGAACCTGAAACAGAGTTCTGGTCTTCAGGGAAGAGTTGCAGACCCTCAAGGAAATGTTGCAAGTAGATCAAACGTCAATAACACCTTGACTTCTGAAGCATCAACAACACATGATGGCAAGAGGATGACGCAGGATATGTGGTTGGTTGATTCTGGTACAACCTATCACATGACCTCTCGTAAAGAATGGTTCTATCACTATGAACCAGTCTCAGGAGGTGTTGTATACAACTGTAGTGATCAAGCCATGAATGTTGTTGGAATTGGATCCATCAAGAAGAAGATGTATGATGGAATTGTTCGTACCATTCAACAAGTACGACATGTTAAGGTAATTCGAAAGAAACTATTGTTGTTGGGGAAATTAGATGACCTCGGTTGTAAGATGGAGTGTGAAAGGGGAATCATGAAGATAGTTCATACGGCGCTAGTGATAATGAAGGCAGAGAAGATAGCTACAAACTTGTACATGGTAAAGGGAGAAACTTTGGTGGATGGAGAAGCTTTAGTTGCCTCGAATAACAATGAGAGGTCTTCAATGATATGGCAAAGGAAACTTAGTCATATGTCGGAGCAAGGAATGAAGATTCTCGTAGACCGAAAGTTACTTCCTAGGCTCACAAAGGTTTCACTACCATTTTGTGAGCAATGCGTGACAAGCAAGTAGCATCGATTGAAGTTCAACACATCAGACCGAAAGTTACTTCATCGATTGAAGTTCACTCTGATTTATGGCAAGCACCAGTTGTGTCCCTGGGAGGAGCGAAATACTTTGTGTCATTCATTGATGATTATTCCAAGAGATGTTGGGTGTATCCAATCAAGAGCAAGGGAGATGTGTTTTAGACCTTCAAGGAATACAAAACACGAGTCCAGTTGGATACAAGAAAGAAGATAAGGTGCCTCAGGACAGACAATGGAGGAGAATATACTGGTGCAGAGTTTGATAGTTACTGTAAGCAAAATGGTATTAAGCGTCAGTTCACAACGACATATACTCCACAGCAGAACGGTGTGACAGAGCGAATGAACAAAATGTTACCGAAGAGAACAATGTTGGCGACAACTAGTCTGGAGAAATCCTTTTGGGTTGAAGCTGTCAATATCGCTTGTTATGTGATCAATCGGAGTTCATCAACGAAAATTGATTTGAGGACACCGATGGAGTTGTGAACAGGTAAACCTGTAGATTATTCTAACCTTCATGTTTTTGGAAGTCCTACATATGTGATGTACCATGCCCAGGATGTTTCAAGGCTGGATCCGAAGTCTGGGAAATGTATTTTTGTAGGCTATGCTGATGGTGTAAAGGGGTATCGCTTGTAAGATCCCACTACCCGCAAGGTCGTTATCAGCAGGGATGTCATCTTTATGGAAGATAAGCACTGTAGTGAAGCTGCAGGTACATTAGGGTCAGATATTACGGTGATACAAGTGAATGAACATACTTCTGAAGTAGTGTCGGATTAGAATTCTGTGGAGAATGATGCTAAAGTCGATGAAATCAAACGATCTGATGTTGAAGTTGATGAACTCAGACGATCAACTCGCACAAGGGAAGTTCCCAGTTGGTATTCTGATTATATTATGGATATCAACGTAGCATACTGTTTACTCACTGAAGATAGAGAACCATCAACCTTTTAGGAGGCGGTAGGCGATTCAGATGTGTATCAGTGGATAGCAGCAATGCAAGAGGAGATCGAGGCTCTGCGTAAGAATCAAACTTGGGATCTTGTACAACTACCATCAGGGAGGAAACCCATTGGAAACAAATGAGTGTTTAAGATCAAAAGAAACAGTGATGACTAGTTGGAGAGGTATCGAGCAAGATTGGTGGTCAAAGGATATGCTCAAAAGGAAGGTATTGATTTCAATGAAATATTCTCTCCTGTGGTTCGGTTAACTACCATTCGTATAGTTCTGACATTATCAGTAGCACATGATTTACATCTAGAGCAGCTAGATGTAAAGACAGCTTTTCTTCACGGTGATCTTGAAGAAGAGATTTATATGCTCCAACCAGAAAGTTTTGAAGAAAAAGAAAAAGAGAAATTGGTTTACAGGTTAAACAAATATCTATACGGACTCAAGCAGGTGCCAAGGTGTTGGTATAAGAAATTTGATATTTTCATCATGAGTATGGGATACAATAGATTATACGCAGACGCTTGTGCGTATTACAAGAGGTTTGGAGGTGATGATTTTATCATATTGCTATTGTATGTTGATGGCATGTTGGTTACAGGCCCCAACAAAGATCGTATTCAGGAATTAAAGAATCAGTTAGCTAGGGAGCTTGAGATGAAAGACTTGGGACCGGCAAACAAGATTTTTGGGATGCAGATTCACCGAGACAGGAACAATAGGAAGATCTGGCTTTCTCAGACAAATTACCTAAAGGTCTTGCATCACTTCAACGTACAGGACTGTAATCCAGTATCCACCCCCACTCCCTTTTAATTCTAAGTTGTCCTCTAAGATGAGTCCAAGTAATGAAGCAGAGAGGGTAGAGATGTCTCGAGTATCGAATGTATCAGCAGTAGATATCCTGATGTTTGCCATAGTTAGCACCAGATGAGACATTGCACATGCAGTGGGAGTTGTGAATCGGTACATGGCAAATCCTGGTAGAGAGCATTGGAGAGCAGTAAAAAGAATTATTCGTTACGTCAAAGGAACGCTGAATATTGCATTTTGTTATAGAGGATCAGACACGGGTATTTGTGGGTATATTGACTCAGATTATGCAGGTGATCTCGACAGAAGCAAGTCCACCACCGGATATGTGTTGCTAGCGGAGCTGTAATGTAACATCCCAACCCCAATTGGAAGGGTAAAATAGTAAATTTGGCATAGGATGAGATGGATCGGAATGACTTAGGACTATCCATGTATACTGGTACTAGTAACTAGTGAAATCTGTGCACATGAACTTATTGTACATGCATACATGACATTCCCGGTAATTGGGCCTAATGCAATTTTATTGAGATTAACATGGTTATTGGGTTTAAAAAAATTATTCTGAGTGCTTCATTGAGTGTTTTATCTTTTAAGAGAATTATAGAAATTTTTCTAGAATTTTCTGGAGAAAATTTCCGGACCGAAAAATAATCGTCAAGTGACGAACCGGTCACTGTTATTTGGTACTTACCTATTACTTATTTTAGTGGGACCCATAAGTGGACCCTTAATATGTGTAGGAACTGAAAATTTGGGTTGATAGGTGGATATTGCTTAAAGTATAATAGTTGTTTTCTTTGACTTTTCATTTTCCTTTGGACAAATCTTCTAATGCCACCTTTGCCTCCATTTAATGCATTCATACTCTTAGATTTCGGTGGCTTCTAGTTGAAAAGAAGGAATCCTATCTCTTATTGCTTAATGGAACCGAAATTGGGTGAAGTTGTATTGTTTTTGGATTAAATTGATTCAAGTTGACTTTTCTTCTTATTTTGGACTAGTGTCAACTTGACACTTAGCACTTGCATTAAGTTCTCGACTCTTCTAGTGGGAGGAATGAAAAGTTGAAGTTGTTGTTTTATTTATCCCATTCACGACTCTTTTTAGTGAATAAATGAAACAATAGAGTAAGTGGTTGCTTTTGGCTTCTTCTCCACCGAAACTCATCCCTTCTTTCTCTTCATTAATTGTCGAAAATCCTCCAACTTAGTGCTTTCTCTACAAACTTCAACCTCCTATTTCCTTATTATGCTTGTGGTTGTGGAGTGAAGTGAAGAAGTTAAGAGTAGAAAAGCTTGAATTGGTAAGTGTTTCATTAAGCTTTAATTATGTTATGTATGGCTTGATGAAGTAGTAGGATTGAATGAATGTTTAGCTTGATTTTGGAGTGAATATTGATGACTAATCTTGCATATAACTTAAGAGTTTTATGCTGCCAAATTGTGACTATGAACCCTAGTGAATGTATGAATGTGTTAGGGACTGATTTTGTGTCAAATTGGGATGCTTATGGTAGTAGAATTCGAATTGGCATGATAGGAAGTGTAAGTTGAAGATGAAAGCTGGAAATTGTACTTTGAACATGTTCTAATGTTTTTGCCATAACTAATTGTGTGGTTGTGTAATTGAGGCAAGGTTTGTGCCCACTGAAACTTTGGGATGTTGGCTACAACTTTGTGTGAAATAGGTGTTGTTAAATTGTAATGTTAGAAGGGTGAATTGTTGCATGGAAAGTTACTGTTTTATTGCCTGTGAACAGTAACCGAAACCATAACCTATGAGCTTTGCTGATTTTTCTAAATTAATTGAGATGGAATTAGGGAGAATGGTCTTCATGAAAGTTGTAGCATATTGAGTTATCTCTCCATTTCCACTGATCTTGCTATTTTTAGAGGTGTATATTGTGAGATATGAACTGTTTTCTATGGACTGGTTTTGGGCATGTTGATGAAACCTAGCTTAAGTGTCTGACTTGTGAGTATTCTGCTTGGAAGCAATTTTAGCTATTTTTGTGGACCGAATTGGTGTGAGTGATCTTCTGAAAAGTTGCAGAGGAAAAAAGCATCTTGAAAATGAGATATGGCATATAATTTTGAGAGGTCAGAATTGTGAGTTATGATTTTACAAAAACTGATCCTGCATTGGGATGTGAATGGCTGATCATGGCAGTAACTTGCATAATAGATTTGAAATTGTTAGAAATCGAATTGGAGTTTGAGTTCTTCATGAAACTTGAAGTTGGTGCTCTTATCTTTTCAGGAACATAAGGTAGTAAAATTGTTGACATTTGTGCTAAGATATATGCTATTTGGAAAATTACTGCCCAGATTGATTGATTTCAGTAGACTGATTCTTTGTTGAATTGTTTGACCTAGTTAGTTATGGAATTTGATTTTGGGTTGTTCATGAAAGTTGTAGATAACATTGTTATCTTGATGAGCATATTTATTGTGTAATTGTTGACTGAAGAATCAGAGAGTTATGGAATTTGCAATGTACTGTTCTGTTTTAATGGGATTTGAGTAGGCAGCAGCTTTGATGGGATATTTGACACCCTTAGGGGTGAAATTGATTTTTATGGTCTTCTTGAGAATTGTAGAGCTTTTCATGACCTTTCCAACAAGCTAAAGTTTGTAATTTTCCGAATTGTATGCTAAGAATTATAAAGGTTGGAAATTTGGATTGAAAACTGGAAAAAGGGGAAATGAGAAGATGAATCACGCCCGGTCACTAGGGCGACGCCTCGCCCTAGTGACGAGGCTTAGAGAGGGTCGGCATCGCTAGGGCGACGCCTCGCCCTAGCGACGAGGCCGATCGATATCCGGCCTCGCTAGGGCGACGTCTCGCCCCAGCGAGGCTGGTTTGTTCCTTTTTATTTTATTATTATTTTGCGATTTCTTGTTTCTTTTATCAATTACTTTTCCGTCCGACGTCCGATTGACCTGATTCTTGAGGCATCGGATGCATAGAATATTGAATTTCATTTTGTGAGAAATTGGAAATTTTTAGACGAAAAATTGATGTGGCCCCGCATAACGGAGCCTTTAATCACTATTTTATTTGATTGGGGACCTATAGAGGTCCGAATTGCATACCGTCAGCGCCAATAGGTTTCTAATTTTTAGACGGATTTTTTTGAGGGAAAAAATGAGATTAGGGCCGGGAATTCATGAACATGCATATTTTACCTACATGTGCACAAAATTGCATATTTAGTGACTCGTTCTTTCTCTGCTTTTCTTAGAGGCCCAGTGGGCGTCGTCCGATCGACAGTGGAAACTTCTCAAGATTAGCTCGGAAGTAATAGGTGAGTAACCTAGGTAGTTACCTCAATCTCGTGTTTATGTGACCTAATTGCCTACGGGGATTGCTTGAATTACGTATGAGTAGATAAATTGTGTGATATGGACTATTAATTGGTGATTGATCGCAAAATATTAATCATAAATTACCCGAGATTCTTGATCATGGTGGCGTGTATCTTTTACTATGACCGAATAGAATCTTATTCTTGTGATGGATGGTAAATGACCGTGAACACTAGATGGTTTTCGATTCTATCTTGTTTGCTAATCTTATTCTCGGATGAATATTGATACTAGTATATGCATCGCATACATTACTACATGAATCGATAATAGCGGTTGTGACCGCAAGACTCATCGATATTGATATCGAGCCTTGAGCTCGAATGGAGAAATCCACTCCCATCGCTTCTTCGGAGAAATCCACTCCCCAACGCCATCGTCATCCTTAAAGCGCTCGGTCACAACATGAACTAAATGGAAAGCATCACATGCGATCGCATTTATCTTGAATTGAATAAGCGTGTTCCTCATATCTTGATCGTGTTATTATTATTACTACTATGAATGCATGATTTTTTATGTAGTATATTACTATGATTGTAGGCGTAGTATACATGCTCGCTGATTCTTGTAAATTGTTATATGATGCATGAATTGGGAGAACCATTGATGATGGTTTCTCATTGAGTTCGCAAACTCATCCAAAATTGCAATCTATTTTCAAGATTTGAAGAGTCTGCGTTCAACGAGGAGTATCTCTTGTAGGCAAGTGAAGGATAGTGGTCGGGATCGGTTAGTATCTGCATTAGTGTCTTATCAAATTGTGTTCGCAATCATTGTATAACAATGTTTTGTATTTATACTAAGCCCATTGTGGTGTTATTGTTTTACACATTGACAATTTCATTATTGTTGCTGTTGTAATTAGTGTTGATATGCGTAATAACCGAAAATAGTTTATTGTGCACATGGGCTTAAATTACTCCTTTGTTTTACCGCCAATGTATGTTATAAAAAAATTGGATACCGAAGTTTTACCGATGATGTAGTACTCCACCCTCGTGAGCGCGGACTTCTGATATCACCAATGATATCGTGTTGGTCACTAGGGGGAGTGGGTGTTACATTTAGGTGATATCGAGACCGATGGTATGTAATGTATCCGGGCACATCAAACATAGGTGCATGCAGATGAGTCATGTCATTGCGCATCGTAGCAAGCGATCCCTAGTTTGAGTCGCACGGGTAGAAATCCTACGTGGGCATATGTGTCAGTGACTAAGTGAGAGAAAAGTGAGGCTGTGTTAGAGGGTGAACCCTGAAAGAGTATAAACAATTAGGAAAAAATGGATAAGGAGATTGAAACTGCATCTTGTGGTTGAATGAGTCGTGTTAGTTGGCTGAGCAGTTAAGGAAAGAATTGATATCAATGAATTCTTGGATTAAAATGGTAATATTGTGGTGATAGAAAAATGAATATGTCTAGAATCGAGAGGTCCACTAGAGATATGGGAAGCATCTTTGGTTATAGTAGGCCTAATGAGATTAAAAGTCAGGGATGATTAGGTAATTCATTTCGATTGTATATGTGATGAATTGGGGAAACATTGGAACTGAGTAAAGTGTAGGTGGTCCGATTAGGTAGATATTGTTTTACTTTATTGGTGTTAGATATTAGTAGATATCATAGATAGATGATGATAGCGAGAGTGTAAGAAGATCAATAGTGTACTATAACGGTCTATCGAGAACTGAAAGAATTGAAAAGGCAAGATGCCTAGTGTTTAGTAGAGTGAGGAAAAATAGAAAGGGTGAGAGAAAAGTGTACAAATAAACTAAAATGAACTCGTGAAATGGTTATGCGAATATGGTGCTAAGAGTTTGGAAATCAATATAATAAGATCGTAAGGGAAAAAGGACAGACTGACAATTTCTACTGATTGTATATCGGGAAATTCTGGATATGTATATGGACACAGAAATGATAAATGGATGGGTAAATAGAGAAATGGATGGAGATACAGTGGAGTTGTATCAACGATTTTGTCGCATATTAAAGACTGTGAATATCTTATCATAGACTGTTTGAGGAAAATAAAGAGATACGTAGTAATAAGGAGATGACAGTGTATAAGTCAAGCCGTTATGACCTTACAAGGTCAAGCTTGCAAGTGACGGATATGGAAATAAAATGATGAGACATATAGTCCAATGATAAGTGAAAAATGAAACAATGATAGTGAAATAAGAAAGAGTTGTCGCATGTAAGTCGGTTACTGTTGGGAATATCTATTGGATAGTAACGTTGATCGTGATTAATAAAACATATGTGATGAGATACATGGAAATCACAGAGGAGATGATCGGTGAAAAGCAGTGAGTGGCTATAAGTGTAAAATTCATAATGGGTTAAAGTAAGACATGGGAGGACTGAATGTACCTTTATGAGAAGAAATGAGAAATGATTATGGCATCGCTTATTTATTCGAGGATTAGCATAAGCGGAAAGGATTTTATGGAAGTCTGAATTATATAGGTTACTAATTGGTTTCGGAAGCTGTTGAGGTATAGATTCTCGCATAAGTGTGAAAGAAAGTGTTTATGTGACTGTCACAAAGGAACCTTAGTGTAAAGAATGTTCAGATCTTTTAAATTATGGAATAAAATTGTTCCGATTGAGATAGCACGTATAGTGAAGAATGATTGAAAAGCAATTAGGGACACTAATTGACTGATGAGACCTTCATGAACAGTATAATGATGGTAGCAAGAAAGGAAGTATAGACGAAATCAAAAGTGAAATTGAGTCATATCTCAAGAGGAGATTTAGACATAACAAGTGAAATATACGATTGAGGTTATATGTATTGTGTGCGTATGGGAATGTGAAGTATCCAACGACATAAATGGAATGTTAATTTGTGGTGATCCAATTGCAATGAAAAGTGAATAGATCTCCTTCGAACTGTGAAGTAAAATACTTAAATGAAGTGGAATTTATGGAAGTCCAAATACGGATGACTAGGTATTGGCACATGTCGATGTTACCGACAGGAAAACAAATGAAAAGAGTAAATGAATGGAGACAAGAAGTTCAAAAGGGAAACTGACAATGATGTAATGTATGGGAAAGTTAATAAGACCCTAATAGGGAATGATGTGAAGTAAGCAAATGATAGTGATTATGATGATAGACGGAATGTGTTTGAAAGTGTTGAACAGTGATAAATTAAATTGACTTTGATAAATGATATTGGTGTTATCCTCGAAATTGTTTAAAGCTTTGGAGACCTTGGATTCCCATAAGGTATACATCATGAAATTTGAGAAAAGTTTGGAGTTTGAACGTCATACATGACTGAATATTATACTGATAAAGGTCTACTGTAGTCTCAAATAGTGAACAGACAATTACGAATCGAATCGAATAAATACTGAGATATTGGGGTTTCCACTCAAGAAGGCCAATTGTCACGTAGAATATGGAGCAAAAAAAAAAGAAGTGTTACTAGACCATGGAAATTTGTAGATAATGGAGCTAGATAGAGCTAAGAAAGGCTAAAAGTTCAAGAATCAAAATGATGATTTCCATACTGCATCTGGACGTTCGAGTAAAATCGGAGGAACAGTATTGAGTGATTCCTCTTGAAGTATATGTACCTGACAAAAGTGATTGAGCAAAGGAATTGGTGAGCAAGGAAACTGAATAATCGAAGCGAGACATTCTCGTAGGAATATGCGAAGAGTGAACTTGAGTTACTACGGGTACCGAATGAAGTGATTTGCTTATAGGTGTGAATGTTCAACAGAAGAAATGCTTACGTGGTTTGAGTTTCACAGGATTATGACCATGTTATAGAGTTACGATTTCTTGTAGGAATATCTTGCTACATCAGTCATGCTTAATGGAGTCAAAGACCATAATGGATTCGAGATATGAAGAGTATAAAAAGGAAAGTGACTTAGGAAACTGCATGGGTTAGCTAAAGTGGTGAATTATCTACGGGAATTGAATTTGAATAGAGAGTCAATGGAACATAAAGAGTGACTGCATTAAGTGAATTATCACTGGTGATAGTAAAATAGAGCTAAATGTCATTGTATTGGTACCAAAGGAATGTAAATCGTCCCTTACGAGATAAAGGAGGTTAGGGTAAGTATCACCTTGAAAAATGGAGGTACCAAAGAAATGGTTATGATGGAATGTAAATTAGCCTATATGGCACTGGAGAAAAAGGTATCAGAGGGATAAAATGTGATGAATGAATGGGTTCTGAAATACTGAACGGAGTCATAATATCGGAACCAAAGGTAGTGGCTATTCTAGAAATGGGCAAGTGAGATAGTTAAGAGAGTGAGATCGCTAATCGACAAAGTTGAGTTAGCCACATAAGTGGCTGAACAATTGACTGAGTGTGGTTACTGTAATTTTTTTCGAGAAAATAAATTATTGAGGGAAAAAGTGTATGGGACATGTAGGGACATTTGATGAGTGTCAGTGAACTATTGACTGAGAATTTCGAGGACGAAATTTTTATAAGGAAGGGGGAATTGTAACATCCCACCCCCAATTGGAAGGGTAAAATAGTAAATTTGGCATAGGATGAGATGGATCGGAATGACTTAGGACTATCCATGTATACTGGTACTAGTAACCAGTGAAATCTGTGCACATGAACTTATTGTACATGCATACATGACATTCCCGGTAATTGGGCCTAATGCAATTTTATTGGGATTAACATGGTTATTGGGTTTAAAAAAATTATTCTGAGTGCTTCATTGAGTGTTTTATCTTTTAAGAGAATTATAGAAATTTTTCTAGAATTTTCCGGAGAAAATTCCCGGACCGAAAAATAATCGCCAAGTGGCGAACCGGTCGATTTTCTACTGTTATTTGGTACTTACCTATTACTTATTTTAGTGGGACCCATAAGTGGACCCTTAATATGTGTAGGAACCGAAAATTTGGGTTGATAGGTGGATATTGATTAAAGTATAATAGTTGTTTTCTTTGACTTTTCATTTTCCTTTGAACAAATCTTCTAATGCCACCTTTGCCTCCATTTAATGCATTCATACTCTTAGATTTCGGTGGCTTCTAGTTGAAAAGAAGGAATCCTATCTCTTATTGCTTAATGGAACCGAAATTGGGTGAAGTTGTATTGTTTTTGGATTAAATTGATTCAAGTTGACTTTTTTTCTTATTTTGGACTAGTGTCAACTTGACACTTAGCACTTGCATTAAGTTCTCGACTCTTCTAGTGGGAGGAATGAAAAGTTGAAGTTGTTGCTTTATTTATCCCATTCACGACTCTTTTTAGTGAATAAATGAAACAATAGAGTAAGTGGTTGCTTTTGGCTTCTTCTCCACCGAAACTCATCCCTTCTTTCTCTTCATTAATTGTCGAAAATCCTCCAACTTAGTGCTTTCTCTACAAACTTCAACCTCCTATTTCCTTATTATGCTTGTGGTTGTGGAGTGAAGTGAAGAAGTTAAGAGTTGAAAAGCTTGAATTGGTAAGTGTTGCATTAAGCTTTAATTATGTTATGTATGGCTTGATGAAGTAGTAGGATTGAATGAATGTTTAGCTTGATTTTGGAGTGAATATTGATGACTAATCTTGCATATAACTTAAGAGTTTTATGCTGCCAAATTGTGACTATGAACCCTAGTGAATGTATAAATGTGTTAGGGACTGATTTTGTGTCAAATTGAGATGCTTATGGTAGTAGAATTTGAATTGGCATGATAGGAAGTGTAAGTTGAAGATGAAAGCTGGAAATTGTACTTTGAACATGTTCTAATGTTTTTGCTATAACTAATTGTGTGGTTGTGTAATTGAGGCAAGGTTTGTGCCCACTGAAACTTTGGGATTTTGGCTACAACTTTGTGTGAAATAGGTGTTGTTAAATTGTAATGTTAGAAGGGTGAATTGTTGCATGGAAAGTTACTGTTTTATTGCCTATGAACAGTAACCGAAACCATAACCTATGAGCTTTGCTGATTTTTCTAAATTAATTGAGATGGAATTAGGGAGAATGGTCTTCATGAAAGTTGTAGCATATTGAGTTATCTCCCCATTTCCACTGATCTTGCTATTTTTAGAGGTGTATATTGAGAGATATGAACTGTTTTCTATGGACTGGTTTTGGGCATGTTGATGAAACCTAGCTTAAGTGTCTGACTTGTGAGTATTCTGCTTGGAAGCAATTTTAGCTATTTTTGTGGACCGAATTGGTGTGAGTGATCTTCTGCAAAGTTGCAGAGGAAGAAATCATCTTGAAAATGAGATATGGCATATAATTTTGAGAGGTCAGAATTGGGAGTTATGATTTTACAAAAACTGATCCTGCATTGGGATGTGAATGGCTGATCATGGCAGTAACTTGCATAATAGATTTGAAATTGTTAGAAATCGAATTGGAGTTTGAGTTCTTCATGAAACTTGAAGCTGGTGATCTTATCTTTTCAGGAACATAAGGTAGTAAAATTGGTGACATTTGTGCTAAGAGATATGCTGTTTGGAAAATTACTGCCCAGATTGATTGATTTCAGTAGACTGATTCTTTGTTGAATTGTTTGACCTAGTTAGTTATGGAATTTGATTTTGGATTGTTCATGAAAGTTGTAGATAACATTGTGATCTTGTTGAGCATATTTATTGTGTAATTGTTGACTGAAGAATCAGAGAGTTATGGAATTTGCAATGTACTGTTCTGTTTTAATGGGATTTGAGTAGGCAGCAGCTTTGATGGGATATTTGACACCCTTAGGGGTGAAATTGATTTTTATGGTCTTCTTGAGAATTGTAGAGCTTTTCATGACCTTTCCAACAAGCTAAAGTTTGTATTTTTCCGAATTGTATGCTAAGAATTATAAAGGTTGAAAATTTGGATTGAAAACTGGAAAAAGGGGATATTGGAAGATGAATCACGCCCGGTCACTAGGGCGACGCCTCGCCCTAGTGACGAGGCTTAGAGAGGGTCGGCATCGCTAGGGCGACGCCTCGCCCTAGCGACGAGGCCGATCGATATCCGGCCTCGCTAGGGCGACGTCTCGCCCCAGCGAGGCTGGTTTGTTCCTTTTTATTTTATTATTATTTTGCGATTTCTTGTTTTGTTTATCAATTACTTTTCCGTCCGACGTCCGATTGACCTGATTCTTGAGGCATCGGATGCATAGAATATTGAATTTCATTTTGTGAGAAATTTGAAATTTTTAGACAAAAAATTGACGTGGCCCCGGGTAACGGGGCCTTTAATCACTGTTTTATTTGATTGGGGATCTATAGAGGTCCGAATTGCGCACCGTCAGCGCCAATAGGTTTCTAATTTTTAGACGGATTTTTTTGAGGGAAAATATGAGATTAGGGCCGGGAATTCATGAACATGCATATTTCACCTACATGAGCACAAAATTGCATATTTAGTGACTCGTTCTTTCTCTGTTTCTTCTAGAGGCCCAAGTGGAGCTTTGTCCGACTGACAGGGAGAAAACTTTCCGACATTAGCTCGGAAGTAATAGGTGAGTAACCTAGGTGGTTACCTCAATCTACGTGTTTACTGTGACCTAATTGCCCTACGGAGATTGCTTGAATTACGTATGACAGAGATAAATTGTGTGATATGGACTATTAATTGACTGATTGACTGCAAAATATTAACTGTAAATTGCCTGTAGATTACTGATCATGGTGACGTGTATACTGTTACTATGACTGAATAGAATCTTGTTACTGTGATGGACTGGTAAATGACTGTGAACACCTAGATGGTTTTCGTTCTATCTTGTTTGCTAATACTGTTACTGTGACTGAATATTGATGCTAGTATATGCATCGCATACATTACTACATGAACTGATAATAACGGTTGTGACCGCAGACGACTCATCGATATTGATATCGAGCCTTGAGCTCGAATGGAGAAATCCACTCCCATCGCCATCGGGAGAAATCCACTCCCATCGCCATCGTCACCGTAAAGCGCTCGGTCACAACATTGAACTAAATCGAAAGCATCACATCGCATCGCATACATCTTGAATTGAATAAGCGTGTTCCTCTTTATCGACTATGTTATTGTTATTACTACGTAAATGCATGATTTTTTTGTAGTCAGATATTACTATGATTGTAGATCGTAGTATTCTCATGCTCGCTGATTCAGTAAATTGTTATATGATGCATGAATTGGGAGAACCATTGATGATGGTTTCTCATTGAGTTCGCAAACTCATCCAAAATTGCAATCTATTTTTCAGGATTTGAAGAGTACCCCGTTCAACGCGGGAGTATGTCTACTGTAGGCAAGTGAAGGATAGTGGTCGGGATCAGTTCGTGTCTGCATTAGTGTCTTATCAAATTGTGTTCCGCAATCATTGTATAATAATGTTTTGTATATAGACTAAGCCCATTGTGGTGTTATTGTTTTTACACATTGACAATTTCATTATTGTTGCCTGACTGTAATTAGTGTTGACTGTCTGTAATAACCGAAAATAGTTTATTATGCACATGGGCTTAAATTACTCACTGTTTTTACCGTTGTTTTTTACCGGGCCAATGTATGTTATAAAAAAAATTGGATACCGAGTTTTACCGACTGATGTAGTACTCCACCCTCGTGGGCACAGACTCGGATATCACCAATGATATCAGGTTCGGGTCACTCGGGAGTGGGGTGTTACATTTAGGTGGTATCAGAGCCCAGTAGTATGTAATGTATCTGGGCACAGTCTGAAACATAGGGTGCATGCAGATGAGTCGTGTCATTGCAGACCGTAGCAACTGATCCCTAGTTTGAGTCGCACGGGTAGAAATCCTACGTGGGCATATGTGTCAAGTGACTAAGTGAGAGAAAAGTGAGACTGTGTTAGAGGGTGAACCCCTGAAAGAGTATAAACAATTAGGAAAAAAATGGATAAGGAGATTGAAACTGTCTTCGTGGTTCAATGATCGTGTTAGTTGGCTGATTAAGGAAAGAATTGATATCAATGAATTCCGGATTAAAATGGTAATATTGTGGTGATAGAAAATGAATATGTCTAGAACTGGGAGAGGTCCACTAGAGATATGGGAAGCATACTGGTTATAGTAGGCCTAATGAGATTAAAAGTTCGGGATGATTAGGTAATTACAGCTCTGACTGTATATGTGATGAATTGGGGAAACATTGGAACTGAGTAAAGTGTAGATGGTCCGATTAGGTAGATATTGATTTACTGTATTAGTGTTAGATATTAGTAGATATCATAGATAGATGATGATAGCGAGAGTGTAAGAAGATCAATAGTGTACTATAACGGTCTATCGAGAATTGAAAGAATTGAAAAGGCAAGATGCCTAGTGTCTAGTAGAGTGAGGAAAAATAGAAAGGGTGAGAGAAAAGTGTACAGATAAACTAAAATGAACTCGTGAAATGGTTATGCGAATATGGTGCTAAGAGTTTGGAAATCAATATAATAAGATCGTAAGGGAAAAAGGACAGACTGACAATTTCTACTGATTGTATATCGGGAAATTCTGGATATGTATATGGACACAGAAATGATAAATGGATGGGTAAATAGAGAAATGGATGGAGATACAGTGGAGTTGTATCAACGATTTTGTCGCGTATTGAAGACTGTGAATATCTTATCATAGACTGTTTGAGGAAAATAAAGAGATACGTAATAATAAGGAGATGACAGTGTATAAGTCAAGCCGTTATGACCTTACAAGGTCAAGCTTGCACGTGACGGATATGGAAATAAAATGATGAGACATATAGTCCAATGATAAGTGAAAAATGAAACAATGATAGTGAAATAAGAAAGAGTTGTCGCATGTAAGTCGGTCTACCGTTGGGAATATCTATTGGATAGTAACGTTGATCGTGATTAATAAAACATATGTGACAGATACATGGAAATCACAGAGGAGATGATCGGTGAAAGAGTACAGTGGCTATAAGTGTAAAATTCATAATGGGTTAAAGTAAGACATGGGAGGACTGAATGTACCTTTATGAGAAGAAATGAGAAATGATTATGGCATCAGTTATTTATTCGAGGATTAGCATAAACGGAAAGGATTTTATGGAAGTCTGAATTATATAGGTTACTAATTGGTTTCCGGAAACTGTTGAGGTATAGATTACTGCATAAGTGTGAAAGAAAGTGTTTATGTGACTGTCACAAAGGAACCTTAGTGTAAAGAATGTTCCGATCTTTTAAATTATGGCATAAAATTGTTCCGATTGAGATAGCATGTATAGTGAAGAATGATTGAAAAGCAATTAGGGACACTAATTGACTGATGAGACCTTCATGAACAGTATAATGATGGTAGCAAGAAAGGAAGTATAGACGAAATCAAAAGTGAAATTGAGTCATATCTTAAAAGGAGATTTAGACATAACAAGTGAAATATACGATTGAGGTTATATATATTGTGTGCGTATGGGAATGTGAAGTATCCAACGACATAAATGGAATGTTAATTTGAGGTGATCCTATTGCAATGAAAAGTGAATATATCTCCTTCGAACTGCGAAGTAAAATACTTAAATGAAGTGGAATTTATGGAAGTCCAAATACGGATGACTAGGTATTGGCACATGTCGATGTTACCGACAGAAAAACAAATGAAAAGAGTAAATGAATGGAGACAAGAAGTTCAAAAGGGAAACTGACAATGATGTAATGTATGGGAAAGTTAATAAGACCCTAATAGGGAATGATGTGAAGTAAGCAAATGATAGTGATTATGATGATAGACGGAATGTGTTTGAAAGTGTTGAATAGTGATAAATTAAATTGACTTTGATAAATAATATTGGTGTTATCATCGAAATTGTTTAAAGCTTTGGAGACCTTGGATTCCCATAAGGTATACATCATGAAATTTGAGAAAAGTTTGGAGTTTGAACGTCATACACGACTGAATATTATCTTGATAAAGGTCTCTCAGTCTCAAATAGTGAGCAGGCACAATTAATCGAATGAGCGAATAAATACAGATATTGGGGTTTCCACTCAAGAAGGCCAATTGTCACGTAGAATATGGAGCAAAAAAAAAAAAGTGTTACTAGACTATGGAAATTTGTAGATAGTGGAGCTAGATAGAGTTAAGAAAGGCTAAAAGATCAAGAATCAAAATGATGATTTTCATACTGCATCTGGACGTTCGAGTAAAATCGGAGGAACAGTATTGAGTGATTCCCCTTGAAGTATATGTACCTGACAAAAGTGATCGAGCAAAGGAATTGGTGGGCAAGGAAACTGAATAATCGAAGCGAGACATTCTCGTAGGAATATGCAAAGAGTGAACTTGAGTTACTACGTGTACCGAATGAAATGATTTGCTTATAGGTGTGAATGTTCAACAGAAGAAATGCTTACGTGGTTTGAGTTTCACAGGATTATGACCATGTTATAGAGTTACGATTTCTTGTAGAATATACCGCTACAATCGCACAATGCTTAATGGGAGTCAAAGACCATAATGGATTCGAGACTGTGAAGAGTATAAAAAAGGAAAGTGACTTAGGAAAACTACATGGGTTAGCTAAAGTGGTGAATTATCTACGGGAATTGAATTTGAATAGAGTCAATGGAACATAAAGAGTGGCGCATTAAGTGAATTATCACTGGTGATAGTAAAATAGAGCTAAATGTCATTGTATTGGTACCAAAGGAATGTAAATCATCCCTGACGAGATAAAGGAGGTTAGGGTAAGTATCACCTTGAAAAATGGAGGTACTAAAGAAATGGTTATGATGGAATGTAAATTAGCCTATATGGCACTGGAGAAAAAGGTATCAGAGGGATAAAATGTGATGAATGAATGGGTTCGGAAATACTGAACGGAGTCATAATATCGGAACCAAAGGTAGTGGCTATTCTAGAAATGGGCAAGTGAGATAGTTAAGAGAGTGAGATCGCCAACTGACAGTGAGTTAGCCACATAAGTGACTGAACAATTGACTGAGTGTGGTTACTGTAATTTTTTTCGAGAAAATAAATTATTGAGGGAAAAAGTGTATGGGACATGTAGGGACATTTGATGACTGTCAGTGAACTATTGACTGAGAATTTCGAGGACGAAATTTTTATAAGGAAGGGGGAATTGTAACATCCCACCCCAATTGGAAGGGTAAAATAGTAAATTTGGCATAGGATGAGATGGATCGAATGACTTAGGACTATCCATGATATCTTGGTACTAGTAACCAAAGAAATCTGCACATGAACTTATTGTACATGCATACATGACATTCTCGAAATTGGGCCTAATGCAATTTTATTGGGATTAACATGGTTATTGGGTTTAAAAAATTATTCGAGTGCTTCATTGAGTGTTTTATCTTTTAAGAGAATTATAGAAATTTTCTAGAATTTTCCTGGAGAAAATTCGGACCGAAAATAATGCCAAGTGGCTTAACCATCGATTTTCTCTTGTTATTTGGTACTTACCTATTACTTATTTTAGTGGGACCCATAAGTGGACCCTTAATATGTGTAGGAACCGAAAATTTGGGTTGATAGGTGGATATTGATTAAAGTATAATAGTTGTTTTCTTTGACTTTTCATTTTCCTTTGGACAAATCTTCTAATGCCACCTTTGCCTCCATTTAATGCATTCATACTCTTAGATTTCGGTGGCTTCTAGTTGAAAAGAAGGAATCCTATCACTTATTGCTTAATGGAACCGAAATTGGGTGAAGTTGTATTGTTTTTGGATTAAATTGATTCAAGTTGACTTTTCTTCTTATTTTGGACTAGTGTCAACTTGACACTTAGCACTTGCATTAAGTTCTCGACTCTTCTAGTGGGAGGAATGAAAAGTTGAAGTTGTTTCTTTATTTATCCCATTCACGACACTTTTTAGTGAATAAATGAAACAATAGAGTAAGTGGTTGCTTTTGGCTTCTTCTCCACCGAAACTCATCCCTTCTTTCTCTTCATTAATTGTCGAAAATCCTCCAACTTAGTGCTTTCTCTACAAACTTCAACCTCCTATTTCCTTATTATGCTTGTGGTTGTGGAGTGAAGTGAAGAAGTTAAGAGTTGAAAAGCTTGAATTGGTAAGTGTTGCATTAAGCTTTAATTATGTTATGTATGGCTTGATGAAGTAGTAGGATTGAATGAATGTTTAGCTTGATTTTGGAGTGAATATTGATGACTAATCTTGCATATAACTTAAGAGTTTTATGCTGCCAAATTGTGACTATGAACCCTAGTGAATGTATAAATGTGTTAGGGACTGATTTTGTGTCAAATTGAGATGCTTATGGTAGTAGAATTTGAATTGGCATGATAGGAAGTGTAAGTTGAAGATGAAAGCTGGAAATTGTACTTTGAACATGTTCTAATGTTTTTGCTATAACTAATTGTGTGGTTGTGTAATTGAGGCAAGGTTTGTGCCCACTGAAACTTTGGGATGTTGGCTACAACTTTGTGTGAAATAGGTGTTGTTAAATTGTAATGTTAGAAGGGTGAATTGTTGCATGGAAAGTTACTGTTTTATTGCCTATGAACAGTAACCGAAACCATAACCTATGAGCTTTGCTGATTTTTCTAAATTAATTGAGATGGAATTAGGGAGAATGGTCTTCATGAAAGTTGTAGCATATTGAGTTATCTCTCCATTTCCACTGATCTTGCTATTTTTAGAGGTGTATATTGAGAGATATGAACTGTTTTCTATGGACTGGTTTTGGGCATGTTGATGAAACCTAGCTTAAGTGTCTGACTTGTGAGTATTCTGCTTGGAAGCAATTTTAACTATTTTTGTGGACCGAATTGGTGTGAGTGATCTTCTGAAAAGTTTCAGAGGAAGAAATCATCTTGAAAATGAGATATGGCATATAATTTTGAGAGGTCAGAATTGGGAGTTATGATTTTGCAAAAACTGATCTTGCATTGGGATGTGAATGGCTGATCATGGCAGTAACTTGCATAATAGATTTGAAATTGTTAGAAATCGAATTGGAGTTTGAGTTCTTCATAAAACTTGAAGTTGGTGATCTTATATTTTCAGGAACATAAGGTAGTAAAATTGGTGACATTTGTGCTAAGAGATATGCTGTTTGGAAAATTACTGCCCAGATTGATTGATTTCAGTAGACTGATTTTTTGTTGAATTGTTTGACCTAGTTAGTTATGGAATTTGATTTTGGACTGTTCATGAAAGTTGTAGATAACATTGTGATCTTGATGAGCATATTTATTGTGTAATTGTTGAATGAAGAATCAGAGAGTTATGGAATTTGCAATGTACTGTTCTGTTTTAATGGGATTTGAGTAGGCAGCAACTTTGATGGGATATTTGACACCCTTAGGGGTGAAATTGATTTTTATGGTCTTCTTGAGAATTATAGAGCTTTTCATGACCTTTCCAACAAGCTAAAGTTTGTATTTTTCCGAATTGTATGCTAAGAATTATAAAGGTTGGAAATTTGGATTGAAAACTGGAAAAAGGGGATATGGGAAGATGAATCACGCCCGGTCACTAGGGCGACGCCTCGCCCTAGTGACGAGGTTTAGAGAGGGTCGGCATCGCTAGGGCGACGCCTCGCCCTAGTGACGAGGCCGATCGATATCCGGCCTCGCTAGGGCGACGTCTCGCCCCAGCGAGGCTGGTTTGTTCCTTTTTATTTTATTATTATTTTGCGATTTCTTGTTTCTTTTATCAATTACTTTTCCGTCCGACGTCCGATTGACCTGATTCTTGAGGCATCGGATGCATAGAATATTGAATTTTATTTTGTGAGAAATTGGAAATTTTTAGACGAAAAATTGAGGTGGCCTCGGGTAACAGAGCCTTTAATCACTGTTTTATTTGATTGGGGACCTATAGAGGTCCGAATTGCGCACCGTCAGCGCCAATAGGTTTCTAATTTTTAGACGGATTTTTCTGAGGGAAAAAATGAGATTAGGGCCGGGAATTCATGAACATGCATATTTCACCTACATGGGCACAAAATTGTATATTTAGTGACTCGTTCTTTCTTTGTTTCTTCTAGAGGCCCAAGTGGAGCGTCGTCCGACTGACGGGGCGGAAACTTCCCGGCATTAGCTCGGAAGTAATAGGTGAGTAACCTAGGTGGTTACCTCAATCTACGTGTTTACTGTGACCTAATTGCCCTACGGGGATTGCTTGAATTACGTATGACAGAGATAAATTGTGTGATATGGACTATTAATTGACTGATTGACTGCAAAATATTAACTGTAAATTTCCTGTAGATTACTGATCATGGTGACGTGTATATTGTTACTATGACTGAATAGAATCTTGTTACTGTGATGGACTGGTAAATGACTGTGAACACCTAGATGGTTTTCGTTCTATCTTGTTTGCTAATACTGTTACTGTGACTGAATATTGATACTAGTATATGCATCGCATACATTACTACATGAACTGATAATAACGGTTGTGACCGCAGCAGCTCACTGATATTGATATCGAGCCTTGAGCTCGAATGGAGAAATCCACTCCCCACTGCTTACTGGGAGACTGTAAAGCGCTCGGTCACAACACTGAACTAAACTGGAAAGCATCACATGCGCATCGCATACATCTTGAATCAATAAGCGTGTTCCTCTTTATCGATGGCGTGTTATTGTTATTACTACTGTAAATGTATAATTTTTTTTGTAACCGTATATTACTATGATTGTAGACTGTAGTATTCTGTAACTGCCTGATTACTGTAAATTGTTATATGATGCATGAATTGGGAGAACCATTGATGATGGTTTCTCATTGAGTTCGCAAACTCATCCAAAATTGCAATCTATTTTTCAGGATTTGAAGAGTACCCCGTTCAACGCGGAGTATGTCTACTGTAGGCAAGTGAAGGATAGTGGTCGGGATCGGTTAGGTATCCGCATTAGTGTCTTATCAAATTGTGTTCATGATCATTGTATAACAATGTTTTGTATTTAGACTAAGCCCATTGTGGTGTTATTGTTTTTACACATTGACAATTTCATTATTGTTGCCTGACTGTAATTAGTGTTGACTGTCTGTAATAACCGAAAATAGTTTATTATGCACATGGGCTTAAATTACTCACTGTTTTTACCGTTGTTTTTTACCGGGCCAATGTATGTTATAAAAAAAATTGGATACCGAGTTTTACCGACTGATGTAGTACTCCACCCTCGTGGGCACGGACTTGGATATCACCAATGATATCGGGTTCGGGTCACTCGGGAGTGGGGTGTTACATTTAGGTGGTATCGAGCCCAATGAAGACGTAATGTATCCGGGCACGATCAAACATAGGTGCATGCAGATGAGTCGTGTCATTGCGCATCGTAGCAATCGATCCCTAGTTTGAGTCGCACGGGTAGAAATCTTACGTGTGCATACGTGTCAAGTGACTAAGTGAGAGAAAAGTGAGACTGTGTTAGAGGGTGAACCCCTGAAAGAGTATAAACAATTAGGGAAAAAAATAGATAAGGAGATTGAAACTGTACTGTGGTTCAATGATCGTGTTAGTTGGCTGAGCAGTTAAGGAAAGAATTGATATCAATGAATTCCCGGATTAAAATGGTAATATTGTGGTGATAGAAAAATGAATATGTCTAGAACTGGGAGAGGTCCACTAGAGATATGGGAAGCATACTGGTTATAGTAGGCCTAATGAGATTAAAAGTTCGGGATGATTAGGTAATTACAGCTCTGACTGTATATGTGATGAATTGGGGAAACATTGGAACTGAGTAAAGTGTAGATGGTCCGATTAGGTAGATATTGATTTACTGTATTGGTGTTAGATATTAGTAGATATCATAGATAGATGATGATAGCGAGAGTGTAAGAAGATCAATAGTGTACTATAACGGTCTATCGAGAATTGAAAGAATTGAAAAGGCAAGATGCCTAGTGTCTAGTAGAGTGAGGAAAAATAGAAAGGGTGAGAGAAAAGTGTACAGATAAACTAAAATGAACTCGTGAAATGGTTATGCGAATATGGTGCTAAGAGTTTGGAAATCAATATAATAAGATCGTAAGGGAAAAAGGACAGACTGACAATTTCTACTGATTGTATATCGGGAAATTCTGGATATGTATATGGACACAGAAATGATAAATGGATGGGTAAATAGAGAAATGGATGGAGATACAGTGGAGTTGTATCAACGATTTTGTCGCGTATTAAAGACTGTGAATATATTATCATAGACTGTTTGAGGAAAATAAAGAGATACGTAGTAATAAGGAGATGAAAGTGTATAAGTCAAGTCGTTATGACCTTACAAGGTCAAGCTTGCACGTGACGGATATGGAAATAAAATGATGAGACATATAGTCCAATGATAAGTGAAAAATGAAACAATGATAGTGAAATAAGAAAGAGTTGTCGCATGTAAGTCGGTCTACTGTTGGGAATATCTATTGGATAGTAACGTTGATCGTGATTAATAAAACATATGTGACAGATACATGGAAATCACAGAGGAGATGATCGGTGAAAGAATGCAGTGGCTATAAGTGTAAAATTCATAATGGGTTAAAGTAAGACATGGGAGGACTGAATGTACCTTTATGAGAAGAAATGAGAAATGATTATGGCATCGTTATTTATTCGAGGATTAGCATAAGCGGAAAGGATTTTATGGAAGTCTGAATTATATAGGTTACTAATTGGTTTCAAAATGTTGAGGTATAGATTATCGCATAAGTGTGAAAGAAAGTGTTTATGTGGTATCACAAAGGAACCTTAGTGTAAAGAATGTTCCGATCTTTAAATTATGGCATAAAATTGTTCGATTGAGATAGCATGTATAGTGAAGAATGATTGAAAAGCAATTAGGGACACTAATTGGTGATGAGACCTTCGTGAACAATTATAATGATGGTAGCAAGAAAGGAAGTATAGACGAAATCAAAAGTGAAATTGAGTCATATCTCAAAAGGAGATTTAGACATAACAAGTGAAATATCGATTGAGGTTATATGTATTGTGTGCGTATGGGAATGTGAAGTATCCAACGACATAAATGGAATGTTAATTTGAGGTGATCTATTGCAATGAAAAGTGAATAGATCTCCTTGAATGCAAGTAAAATACTTAAATGAAGTGGAATTTATGGAAGTCCAAATACGGATGACTAGGTATTGGCACATGTCGATGTTAAGACGGAAAACAAATGAAAAGAGTAAATGAATGGAGACAAGAAGTTCAAAAGGGAAACTGACAATGATGTAATGTATGGGAAAGTTAATAAGACCCTAATAGGGAATGATGTGAAGTAAGCAAATGATAGTGATTATGATGATAGACGGAATGTGTTTGAAAGTGTTGAACAGTGATAAATTAAATTGACTTTGATAAATGATATTGGTGTTATCATCGAAATTGTTTAAAGCTTTGGAGACCTTGGATTCCCATAAGGTATACATCATGAAATTTGAGAAAAGTTTGGAGTTTGAACGTCATACACGACTGAATATTATACTGATAAAGGTCTACTGTAGTCTCAAATAGTGAACAGACAATTCTGAACTGAACAGAATAAATACAGATATTGGGGTTTCCACTCAAGAAGGCCAATTGTCACGTAGAATATGGAGCAAAAAAAAAAAGTGTTACTAGACCATGGAAATTTGTAGATAATGGAGCTAGATAGAGCTAAGAAAGGCTAAAAGTTCAAGAATCAAAATGATGATTTCCATACTGCATCTGGACGTTCGAGTAAAATCGGAGGAACAGTATTGAGTGATTCCCCTTGAAGTATATGTACCTGACAAAAGTGATCGAGCAAAGGAATTGGTGAGCAAGGAAACTGAATAATCGAAGCGAGACATTCTCGTAGGAATATGCGAAGAGTGAACTTGAGTTACTACGGGTACCGAATGAAGTGATTTGTTTATAGGTGTGAATGTTCAACAGAAGAAATGCTTACGTGGTTTGAGTTTCACAGGATTATGACCATGTTATAGAGTTACGATTTCTTGTAGGAATATCTTGCTACAACATGCATAAAGGCTTAATGGAGTCAAAGACCATAATGGATTCGAGACTGTGAAGAGTATAACAAAGGAAAGTGACTTAGGAAAACTACATGGGTTAGCTAAAGTGGTGAATTATCTACGGGAATTGAATTTGAATAGAGAGTCAATGGAACATAAAGAGTGACTGCATTAAGTGAATTATCACTGGTGATAGTAAAATAGAGCTAAATGTCATTGTATTGGTACCAAAGGAATGTAAATCATCCCTGACGAGATAAAGGAGGTTAGGGTAAGTATCACCTTGAAAAATGGAGGTACCAAAGAAATGGTTATGATGGAATGTAAATTAGCCTATATGGCACTGGAGAAAAAGGTATCAGAGGGATAAAATGTGATGAATGAATGGGTTCGGAAATACTGAACGGAGTCATAATATCGGAACCAAAGGTAGTGGCTATTCTAGAAATGGGCAAGTGAGATAGTTAAGAGAGTGAGATCGCCAACTGACAGTGAGTTAGCCACATAAGTGACTGAACAATTGACTGAGTGTGGTTACTGTAATTTTTTTCGAGAAAATAAATTATTGAGGGAAAAAGTGTATGGGACATGTAGGGACATTTGATGACTGTCAATGAACTATTGACTGAGAATTTCGAGGACGAAATTTTTATAAGGAAGGGGGAATTGTAACATCCCACCCCCAATTGGAAGGGTAAAATAGTAAATTTGGCATAGGATGAGATGGATCGGAATGACTTAGGACTATCCATGTATACTGGTACTAGTAACCAGTGAAATCTGTGCACATGAACTTATTGTACATGCATACATGACATTCTCGGTAATTGGGCCTAATGCAATTTTATTGGGATTAACATGGTTATTGGGTTTAAAAAAATTATTCTGAGTGCTTCATTGAGTGTTTTATCTTTTAAGAGAATTATAGAAATTTTTCTAGAATTTTCCGGAGAAAATTCCCGGACCGAAAAATAATCGCCAAGTGGCGAACCTATTCGATTTTCTCTTGTTATTTGGTACTTACCTATTACTTATTTTAGTGGGACCCATAAGTGGACCCTTAATATGTGTAGGAACCAAAATTTGGGTTGATAGGTGGATATTGATTAAAGTATAATAGTTGTTTTCTTTGACTTTTCATTTTCCTTTGGACAAATCTTCTAATGCCACCTTTGCCTCCATTTAATGCATTCATACTCTTAGATTTGGTGGCTTCTAGTTGAAAAGAAGGAATCCTATCACTTATTGCTTAATGGAACCGAAATTGGGTGAAGTTGTATTGTTTTTGGATTAAATTGATTCAAGTTGACTTTTCTTCTTATTTTGGACTAGTGTCAACTTGACACTTAGCACTTGCATTAAGTTCTCGACTCTTCTAGTGGGAGGAATGAAAAGTTGAAGTTGTTTCTTTATTTATCCCATTCACGACACTTTTTAGTGAATAAATGAAACAATAGAGTAAGTGGTTGCTTTTGGCTTCTTCTCCACCGAAACTCATCCCTTCTTTCTCTTCATTAATTGTCGAAAATCCTCCAACTTAGTGCTTTCTCTACAAACTTCAACCTCCTATTTCCTTATTATGCTTGTGGTTGTGGAGTGAAGTGAAGAAGTTAAGAGTTGAAAAGCTTGAATTGGTAAGTGTTGCATTAAGCTTTAATTATGTTATGTATGGCTTGATGAAGTAGTAGGATTGAATGAATGTTTAGCTTGATTTTGGAGTGAATATTGATGACTAATCTTGCATATAACTTAAGAGTTTTATGCTGCCAAATTGTGACTATGAACCCTAGTGAATGTATAAATGTGTTAGGGACTGATTTTGTGTCAAATTGAGATGCTTATGGTAGTAGAATTTGAATTGGCATGATAGGAAGTGTAAGTTGAAGATGAAAGCTGGAAATTGTACTTTGAACATGTTCTAATGTTTTTGCTATAACTAATTGTGTGGTTGTGTAATTGAGGCAAGGTTTGTGCCCACTGAAACTTTGGGATGTTGGCTACAACTTTGTGTGAAATAGGTGTTGTTAAATTGTAATGTTAGAAGGGTGAATTGTTGCATGGAAAGTTACTGTTTTATTGCCTATGAACAGTAACCGAAACCATAACCTATGAGCTTTGCTGATTTTCTAAATTAATTGAGATGGAATTAGGGAGAATGGTCTTCATGAAAGTTGTAGCATATTGAGTTATCTCTCCATTTCCACTGATCTTGCTATTTTTAGAGGTGTATATTGAGAGATATGAACTGTTTTCTATGGACTGGTTTTGGGCATGTTGATGAAACCTAGCTTAAGTGTCTGACTTGTGAGTATTCTGCTTGGAAGCAATTTTAGCTATTTTTGTGGACCGAATTGGTGTGAGTGATCTTCTGAAAAGTTTCAGAGGAAGAAATCATCTTGAAAATGAGATATGGCATATAATTTTGAGAGGTCAGAATTGGGAGTTATGATTTTGCAAAAACTGATCTTGCATTGGGATGTGAATGGCTGATCATGGCAGTAACTTGCATAATAGATTTGAAATTGTTAGAAATCGAATTGGAGTTTGAGTTCTTCATAAAACTTGAAGTTGGTGATCTTATATTTTCAGGAACATAAGGTAGTAAAATTGGTGACATTTGTGCTAAGAGATATGCTGTTTGGAAAATTACTGCCCAGATTGATTGATTTCAGTGGAGACTGATTTTTGTTGAATTGTTTGACCTAGTTAGTTATGGAATTTGATTTTGGACTGTTCATGAAAGTTGTAGATAACATTGTGATCTTGATGAGCATATTTATTGTGTAATTGTTGAATGAAGAATCAGAGAGTTATGGAATTTGCAATGTACTGTTCTGTTTTAATGGGATTTGAGTAGGCAGCAACTTTGATGGGATATTTGACACCCTTAGGGTGAAATTGATTTTATGGTCTTCTTGAGAATTATAGAGCTTTTCATGACCTTTCCAACAAGCTAAAGTTTGTATTTTTCGAATTGTATGCTAAAATTATAAAGGTTGGAAATTTGGATTGAAAACTGGAAAAAGGGATATGGGAAGATGAATCACGCCTGTCACTAGGCGACGCCTACGCCTAGTGACGAGGTTTAGAGAGGGTCGGCATCGCTAGGCGACGCCTCGCCTAGTGACGAGGCCGATCGATATCCGCCTCGCTAGGGCGACGTCTCGCCCAAATGGGCCGGGTTTGTTCCTTTTTATTTTATTATTATTTTGCGATTTCTTGTTTCTTTTATCAATTACTTTTCCGTCCGACGTCCGATTGACCTGATTCTTGAGGCATCGGATGCATAGAATATTGAATTTTATTTTGTGAGAAATTGGAAATTTTTAGACGAAAAATTGAGGTGGCCTCGGGTAACAGAGCCTTTAATCACTGTTTTATTTGATTGGGGACCTATAGAGGTCCGAATTGCGCACCGTCAGCGCCAATAGGTTTCTAATTTTTAGACGGATTTTTCTGAGGGAAAAAATGAGATTAGGGCCGGGAATTCATGAACATGCATATTTCACCTACATGGGCACAAAATTGTATATTTAGTGACTCGTTCTTTCTTTGTTTCTTCTAGAGGCCCAAGTGGAGCGTCGTCCGATCGACGGGCGAAACTTCCGGCATTAGCTCGGAAGTAATAGGTGAGTAACCTAGGTGGTTACCTCAATCTACGTGTTTACTGTGACCTAATTGCCCTACGGGGATTGCTTGAATTACGTATGACAGAGATAAATTGTGTGATATGGACTATTAATTGGTGATTGATCGCAAAATATTAGCTGTAAATTTCACATGAGATTCTTGATCATGGTGACGTGTATATTGTTACTATGACTGAATAGAATCTTGTTACTGTGATGGACTGGTAAATGACTGTGAACACCTAGATGGTTTTCGTTCTATCTTGTTTGCTAATATTATCGGATCAATATTGATACTAGTATATGCATCGCATACATTACTACATGAACTGATAATAACGGTTGTGACCGCAGCAGCTCACTGATATTGATATCGAGCCTTGAGCTCGAATGGAGAAATCCACTCCCATCGCCTTCGGAGACGTAAAAGCGCTCGGTCACAACAACATGAACTAAATGGAAAGCATCATACGCGCATACGCATACATAATCGAATCAATAAGCGTGTTCCTACATTCTTGATGTGTTATTGTTATTACTACTGTAAATGTATAATTTTTTTTGTAACCGTATATTACTATGATTGTAGGCGTAGTATACAATCGCTGACATTCTTGTAAATTGTTATATGATGCATGAATTGGGAGAACCATTGATGATGGTTTCTCATTGAGTTCGCAAACTCATCCAAAATTGCAATCTATTTTTCAGGATTTGAAGAGTACCCCGTTCAACGCAGGAGTATGTCTACTGTATGCAAGTGAAGGATAGTGGTCGGGATCGGTTAGGTATGCATTAGTGTCTTATCAAATTGTGTTCATGATCATTGTATAACAATGTTTTGTATTTAGACTAAGCCCGTTGTGGTGTTATTGTTTTTACACATTGACAATTTCATTATTGTTGCTCGATGTAATTAGTGTTGATATGCGTAATAACCGAAAATAGTTTATTATGCACATGGGCTTAAATTACTCCTTTATTTTACCGTTGTTTTTACCGGGCCAATGTATGTTATAAAAAATTGGATACCGAAGTTTACCGACCGATGTAGTACTCCACCCTCGTGAGCACGGACTTGGATATCACCAATGATATCGGGTTGGGTCACTTTCGGGAGTGGGTGTTACATTAGGTGGTATCGAGCCCATAGATGCGTAATGTATCCGGGCACGATCCAAACATAGGTGCATGCAGATGAGTCGTGTCATTGCGCATCCGTAGCAATCGATCCCTAGTTTGAGTCGCGGGTAGAAATCTTACGTGTGCATACGTGTCAAGTGACTAAGTGAGAGAAAAGTGAGGCTGTGTTAGAGGGTGAACCCTGAAAGAGTATAAACAATTAGGGAAAAAATAGATAAGGAGATTGAAACTGTCTTCGTGGTTCAATGATCGTGTTAGTTGGCTGAGACAGTTAAGGAAAGAATTGATATCAATGAATTCCGGATTAAAATGGTAATATTGTGGTGATAGAAAATGAATATGTCTAGAATGGGAGAGGTCCACTAGAGATATGGGAAGCATCTTGGTTATAGTAGGCCTAATGAGATTAAAAGTTCGGGATGATTAGGTAATTACAGCTCTGACTGTATATGTGATGAATTGGGGAAACATTGGAACTGAGTAAAGTGTAGATGGTCCGATTAGGTAGATATTGATTTACTATATTGGTGTTAGATATTAGTAGATATCATAGATAGATGATGATAGCGAGAGTTTAAGAAGATCAATAGTGTACTATAACGGTCTATCGAGAACTGAAAGAATTGAAAAGGCAAGATGCCTAGTGTCTAGTAGAGTGAGGAAAAATAGAAAGGGTGAGAGAAAAGTGTACAGATAAACTAAAATGAACTCGTGAAATGGTTATGCGAATATGGTGCTAAGAGTTTGGAAATCAATATAATAAGATCGTAAGGGAAAAAGGACAGACTGACAATTTCTACTGATTGTATATCGGGAAATTCTGGATATGTATATGGACACAGAAATGATAAATGGATGGGTAAATAGAGAAATGGATGGAGATACAATGGAGTTGTATCAACGATTTTGTCGCGTATTAAAGATCGTGAATATATTATCATAGATCGCTTGAGGAAAATAAAGAGATCGTAGTAATAAGGAGATGAAAGTGTATAAGTCAAGTCGTTATGACCTTACAAGGTCAAGCTTGCACGTGACGGATATGGAAATAAAATGATGAGACATATAGTCCAATGATAAGTGAAAAATGAAACAATGATAGTGAAATAAGAAAGAGTTGTCGCATGTAAGTCGGTTCTTCGTTGGGAATATCTATTGGATAGTAACGTTGATCGTGATTAATAAAACATATGTGACAGATACATGGAAATCACAGAGGAGATGATCGGTGAAAGAGTACAGTGGCTATAAGTGTAAAATTCATAATGGGTTAAAGTAAGACATGGGAGGACTGAATGTACCTTTATGAGAAGAAATGAGAAATGATTATGGCATCAGTTATTTATTCGAGGATTAGCATAAACGGAAAGGATTTTATGGAAGTCTGAATTATATAGGTTACTAATTGGTTTCCGAAAAATGTTGAGGTATAGATTACTGCATAAGTGTGAAAGAAAGTGTTTATGTGACTGTCACAAAGGAACCTTAGTGTAAAGAATGTTCCGATCTTTTAAATTATGGCATAAAATTGTTCCGATTGAGATAGCACGTATAGTGAAGAATGATTGAAAAGCAATTAGGGACACTAATTGACTGATGAGACCTTCGTGAACAGTATAATGATGGTAGCAAGAAAGGAAGTATAGACGAAATCAAAAGTGAAATTGAGTCATATCTCAAAAGGAGATTTAGACATAACAAGTGAAATATACGATTGAGGTTATATGTATTGTGTGCGTATGGGAATGTGAAGTATCCAACGACATAAATGGAATGTTAATTTGAGGTGATCCTATTGCAATGAAAAGTGAATAGATCTCCTTGAATCTGATAAAATACTTAAATGAAGTGGAATTTATGGAAGTCCAAATACGGATGACTAGGTATTGGCACATGTCGATGTTACCGACAGGAAAACAAATGAAAAGAGTAAATGAATGGAGACAAGAAGTTCAAAAGGGAAACTGACAATGATGTAATGTATGGGAAAGTTAATAAGACCCTAATAGGGAATGATGTGAAGTAAGCAAATGATAGTGATTATGATGATAGACGGAATGTGTTTGAAAGTGTTGAACAGTGATAAATTAAATTGACTTTGATAAATGATATTGGTGTTATCATCGAAATTGTTTAAAGCTTTGGAGACCTTGGATTCCCATAAGGTATACATCATGAAATTTGAGAAAAGTTTGGAGTTTGAACGTCATACACGACTGAATATTATACTGATAAAGGTCTCTGTAGTCTCGAATAGTGAGCAGACAATTACAGGCTGAGCGAATAAATACGAGATATTGGGGTTTCCACTCAAGAAGGCCAATTGTCACGTAGAATATGGAGCAAAAAAAAAAAAGAAGTGTTACTAGACCATGGAAATTTGTAGATAATGGAGCTAGATAGAGCTAAGAAAGGCTAAAAGTTCAAGAATCAAAATGATGATTTCCATACTGCATCTGGACGTTCGAGTAAAATCGGAGGAACGAAGATTGAGTGATTCCTCAAGTATATGTACCTGACAAAAGTGATCGAGCAAAGGAATTGGTGAGCAAGGAAACTGAATAATCGAAGCGAGACATTCTCGTAGGAATATGCGAAGAGTGAACTTGAGTTACTACGGGTACCGAATGAAGTGATTTGTTTATAGGTGTGAATGTTCAACAGAAGAAATGCTTACGTGGTTTGAGTTTCACAGGATTATGACCATGTTATAGAGTTCTGATTTACTGTAGGAATATACTGCTACACTGTACAGTGCTTAATGGGAGTCAAAGACCATAATGGATTCGAGACTGTGAAGAGTATAACAAAGGAAAGTGACTTAGGAAAACTACATGGGTTAGCTAAAGTGGTGAATTATCTACGGGAATTGAATTTGAATAGAGAGTCAATGGAACATAAAGAGTGACTGCATTAAGTGAATTATCACTGGTGATAGTAAAATAGAGCTAAATGTCATTGTATTGGTACCAAAGGAATGTAAATCATCCCTGACGAGATAAAGGAGGTTAGGGTAAGTATCACCTTGAAAAATGGAGGTACCAAAGAAATGGTTATGATGGAATGTAAATTAGCCTATATGGCACTGGAGAAAAAGGTATCAGAGGGATAAAATGTGATGAATGAATGGGTTCGGAAATACTGAACGGAGTCATAATATCGGAACCAAAGGTAGTGGCTATTCTAGAAATGGGCAAGTGAGATAGTTAAGAGAGTGAGATCGCCAACTGACAGTGAGTTAGCCACATAAGTGGTGAACAATTGATGAGTGTAGTTCTTGTAATTTTTTCGAGAAAATAAATTATTGAGGAAAAAGTGTATGGGACATGTAGGGACATTTGATATTGTCGATGAACTATTGACTGAGAATTTCGAGGACGAAATTTTTATAAGGAAGGGGGAATTGTAACATCCCACCCCCAATTGGAAGGGTAAAATAGTAAATTTGGCATAGGATGAGATGGATCGGAATGACTTAGGACTATCCATGTATCTCGGTACTAGTAACGAAAGAAATCATGCACATGAACTTATTGTACATGCATACATGACTTTCCGATAATGGGCCTAATACAATTTTATTGGGATTAACATAGTTATTGGGTTTAAAAAAATTATTCTGAGTGCTTCATTGAGTGTTTTATCTTTTAAGAGAATTATAGAAATTTTCTAGAATTTTCCTGAGAAAATTCGGATCGAAAATAATCGCCAAGTGGCTTAACCTATTCGATTTTCTCTCGTTATTTGGTACTTACCTATTACTTATTTTAGTGGGACCCATAAGTGGACCCTTAATATGTGTAGGAACCGAAAATTTGGGTTGATAGGTGGATATTGATTAAAGTATAATAGTTGTTTTCTTTGACTTTTCATTTTCCTTTGGACAAATCTTCTAATGCCACCTTTGCCTCCATTTAATGCATTCATACTCTTAGATTTCGGTGGCTTCTAGTTGAAAAGAAGAATCCTATCTCTTATTGCTTAATGGAACCGAAATTGGGTGAAGTTGTATTGTTTTGGATTAAATTGATTGAGTTGACTTTTCTTCTTATTTTGGACTAGTGTCAACTTGACACTTAGCACTTGCATTAAGTTCTCGACTCTTCTAGTGGGAGGAATGAAAAGTTGAAGTTGTTGCTTTATTTATCCCATTCACGACTCTTTTAGTGAATAAATGAAACAATAGAGTAAGTGGTTGCTTTTGGCTTCTTCTCCACGAAACTCATCCCTTCTTTCTCTTCATTAATTGTGAAAATCCTCCAACTTAGTGCTTTCTCTACAAACTTCAACCTCCTATTTCCTTATTATGCTTGTGGTTGTGGAGTGAAGTGAAGAAGTTAAGAGTTGAAAAGCTTGAATTGGTAAGTGTTGCATTAAGCTTTAATTATGTTATGTATGGCTTGATGAAGTAGTAGGATTGAATGAATGTTTAGCTTGATTTTGGAGTGAATATTGATGACTAATCTTGCATATAACTTAAGAGTTTTATGCTGCCAAATTGTGACTATGAACCCTAGTGAATGTATAAATGTGTTAGGGACTGATTTTGTGTCAAATTGAGATGCTTATGGTAGTAGAATTTGAATTGGCATGATAGGAAGTGTAAGTTGAAGATGAAAGCTGGAAATTGTACTTTGAACATGTTCTAATGTTTTTGCTATAACTAATTGTGTGGTTGTGTAATTGAGGCAAGGTTTGTGCCCACTGAAACTTTGGGATGTTGGCTACAACTTTGTGTGAAATAGGTGTTGTTAAATTGTAATGTTAGAAGGGTGAATTGTTGCATGGAAAGTTACTGTTTTATTGCCTGTGAACAGTAACCGAAACCATAACCTATGAGCTTTGCTGATTTTTCTAAATTAATTGAGATGGAATTAGGGAGAATGGTCTTCATGAAAGTTGTAGCATATTGAGTTATCTCTCCATTTCCACTGATCTTGCTATTTTTAGAGGTGTATATTGTGAGATATGAACTGTTTTCTATGGACTGGTTTTGGGCATGTTGATGAAACCTAGCTTAAGTGTCTGACTTGTGAGTATTCTGTTTGGAAGCAATTTTAGCTATTTTTGTGGACCGAATTGGTGTGAGTGATCTTCTGCAAAGTTTCAGAGGAAGAAATCATCTTGAAAATGAGATATGGAATATAATTTTGAGAGGTCAGAATTGGGAGTTATGATTTTGTAAAAACTGATCCTGCATTGGGATGTGAATGGCTGATCATGGCAGTAACTTGCATAATATATTTGAAATTTTTAGAAATCGAATTGGAGTTTGAGTTCTTCATGAAACTTGAAGTTGGTGATCTTATCTTTTCAGGAACATAAGGTAGTAAAATTGGTGACATTTGTTCTAAGAGATATGCTGTTTGGAAAATTACTGCCCAGATTGATTGATTTCAGTAGACTGATTCTTTGTTGAATTGTTTGACCTAGTTAGTTATGGAATTTGATTTTGGATTGTTCATGAAAGTTGTAGATAACATTGTGGTCTTGATGAGCATATTTATTGTGTAATTGTTGACTGAAGAATCAGAGAGTTATGGAATTTGCAATGTACTGTTTTGTTTTAATGGGATTTGAGTAGGCAGCAACTTTGATGGGATATTTGTCACCCTTAGGGGTGAAATTGATTTTTATGGTCTTCTTGAGAATTGTAGATCTTTTCATGACCTTTCCAACAAGCTAAAGTTTGTAATTTTCCGAATTGTATGCTAAGAATTATAAAGGTTGAAAATTTGGATTGAAAACTGGAAAAAGGGGAAATGGGAAGATGAATCACGCTCGGTCACTAGGGCGACGCCTCGCCCTAGTGACGAGGCTTAGAGAGGGTCGGCATCGCTAGGCGGCGCCTACATATAGCATTTGAGGCCGATCGATATCCGGCCTCGCTAGGCGACGTCTCGCCCGGCGAGGCCGGTTTGTTCCTTTTATTTTATTATTATTTTGCGATTTCTTGTTTCTTTTATCAATTACTTTTCCGTCGGACGTCTGATTGACCTGATTCTTGAAGCATCGGATGCATAGAATATTGAATTTCATTTTGTGAGAAATTGGAAATTTTAGACGAAAAATTAGCGTGGCCCTGCAACGCAGCCTTTAATCACTGCTTTATTTGATTGGGGACTATAGAGGTCCTAATTATGCCGTCGGCCGCCAATAGGTTTCTAATTTTTAGGCGGATTTTACGAGGAAAAAAATGAGATTAGGGCCGGGAATTCATGAACATGCATATTTCACCTACATGTGCACAAAATTGCATATTTAGTGACTCGTTCTTTCTCTGTTTCTTCTAGAGGCCCAAGTGGAGCGTCGTTCGACTGACGAGGCGAAAACTTCCCGGCATTAGCTCGGAAGTAATAGGTGAGTAACCTAGATGGTTACCTCAATCTACGTGTTTACTGTGACCTAACTGCCCTACGAGGATTGCTTGAATTACGTATGACAGAGATAAATTGTGTGATATGGACTGTTAATTGGTGATTGATCGCAAAATATTAATCAGAAATTGCACGAGATTCTCGATCATGGTGACGTGTATACTGTTACTATGACTGAATAGAATCTTGTTACTGTGATGGACTGGTAAATGACTATGAACACCTAGATGGTTTTCGTTATATCTTGTTTGCTAATACTGTTACTGTGACTAAATATTGATACTAGTATATGCATCGCATACATTACTACATGAACTGATAATAACGGTTGTGACCGCAACAGCTCACTGATATTGATATCGAGCCTTGAGCTCGATGGGAGAAATCCACTCCCCACTGCTTACTGGGAGAAATCCACTCCCATCGCCATCGGGGAGAAATCCACTCCCTACGCCATCGTCATTTGTAAAGCGCTCGGTCCTGACAACATTGAACTAAACTGGAAAGCATCACACGCGCATCGCATTACATCTTGAATCAATAATTGTGTTCCTCTTTATTCTTGTTGTGTTATTGTTATTACTATTGTGAATGCATGATTTTTTTTGTAACCGTATATTACTATGATTTTAGACTGTAGTATTCTGTAACGGCCTGATTACTGTAAATTGTTATATGATGCATGAATTGAGAGAACCATTGATGATGGTTTCTCATTGAATTATAAACTCATCCAAAATTGCAATTTATTTTTCAGATTTGAAGAGTACCACGTTCAACGCGGAGTATGTCTCTTGTAGGCAAGTGAAGGATAGTGGTGGGGATCGGTTAGATGTCTGCATTAGTGTCTTATCAAATTGTGTTCATGATCATTGTATAACAATATTTTGTATTTAGACTAAGCCCATTGTGGTGTTATTGTTTTACACATTGACAATTTCATTATTGTTGCTGTTGTAATTAGTGTTGGTATGCGTAATAACCAAAATAGTTTATTGTGCACATGGGCTTAAATTACTCAACGCTTTTACCGTTGTTTTCTACCGGTCAATGTATGTTATAAAAAAATTGGATACCAAGTTTCTGGTGATGTAGTACTCCACCCTCATGAGCGCGGACTCGGATATCACCAATGATATCGAGTTGGGTCACTGGGAGTGGGGTGTTACATGTAAGCTGGGTATCTAAACTGCAGTCAGTTGTAGCTACATCAACAACAGAAGCGGAATATATTGCAGCTACACAAGCTAGTAAGGAAGCAGTTTGGTTGAAGTTGGTCATGGAGGAGTTCGAGCATGTACAGGAGATAATTTATCTATTTTGTAATAGCCAGAGTGCTTTGCATCTTACAAAGAATTCAGCCTTTCATGCCAAGAGCAAACATATCTGAGTGCAGGATCACTTTGTTCGTGAGAAAGTGGGGGAAGGAACAATTACTATGAAAAAGATCAACACGAAGCAGAATGTAGCAGATTTTTTTGACTAAGGTTGTCAACATAGATAAGTTCATATGGTTTTGTTCCTCCTGTGGCCTGATAGAGACATAAGCAATATGGAGCTGACAAAGAAAGAATGGTGAAGATTAATTAGTATCTAATTCAATCTTCAAGTGGGAGAATGTTAAGATGCTCTCATCCCACCGATGTGGGATAAGAAAGGAAGGAGGGGAGTGAAGCCTATAAAAGAAGGCTCACTCCTCCTCATTTAACACGCCAAAAAAAATCAAACATTCCTCCTTTGTATACAAATTAGAGGATTAAGTTTGTAATCTCTAATTTTGTTATAGTGAAATTCTTCTCTCTCCGTGGTTTTTATCCTATTTGAGTTTTTCACGTAAATTTCTTGTGTTCTTTATTTTTTTCTTATTTCCTATATATTTTTCCTTTTTCCGTGCTTTCTTTTCCAACATGAAGTTTATGTGTAGTGTGTTTTTCCTCTACCCTGTGTCTGATGCTGCTTTCTTTTTTATATTTGAAGAAGATAACTTTCGGTGAAGACGAGAATAAATCAGACTATTAGCATGTGCATATCACGTGGGTCACTTATCTTTCAGCCTTTGGTCTGTGTTTTGAATTGTAGCTGCTGCGTTTTTGTCTCTACTTATGCATGTGTTCTGTCCCTTTTGAAGGAGTCTTATGCATGTAGGTGACTTCGGATAGAACTTGTAAATTTCTCCAGCTGCTCCTCACGTGACCAGGTATAAGTGATCCTCTGCGTTTTGTCTTTGACCTGCGTCCAAATGACGCTGCGTTTTAATATGTGCTAGTTGCATTCTGATTTGCTTCATCTTGTAAATAGCACGACAGCGTATTGCCATCAGCAGCTAACATCTGTGTTTATTGTCACGTAAGTCAAAGCGTTATTGTTTCTGTCAGTGAGAAACATCGAGAGCTTCGCTTCGTGTTGCTTCTCGAATTCAGTGAGAAAAATCTCCTTCAACATTTCAGACACCATCTTCTTAGATTCTTCATGCTTCTCGAATTCTTTTGTTGCTTCTATGTGTGGATTAATGGAGAATCACGTGATTTTTATCACAATGCCAAAACAAAATAAGAAGATATGTACTACATATCTAACATTCACTATCAAAGAAGACCATCGGCTGCAGGCCTCCACTTCATTGCTTCAGCATCACTAAAGCACTTAACCATTAGTGGAGTTGTTGCAGACTTCACATACTCCAGGTGATTTCTGTGCTCTACTTCGAGTTTTTCAACTCTTGCCATTAAAACTTTGATGTTCTTTCTAAGTTGTTCAATTTCAGAAACTTGCTTTTCGCTAGTTTTGTTTGCAAAGTTTCTAGCTTTAAGACCAAAGTAAGCACGTGCCACCAGCATTAGACGATCTTGTATGAAGTCAACTTTGAATCCCATAAGTTCCGACATCTTTGTGCGGTTCCACCAAGTGTGGATCATATCTCTCTTAATATTCAGAACTTTAATTGTCCTCATACTGTATATAACCTCAGATAAGTGTATGAAACAAATGGATTTTATTCTTGGATCTAACATGGATTCGGAGCTAATATCTCCATGTTTGCCATTGATCAACCCCTTTAGAATGGGGATGAAGATACGAGGTGTAATGTATTTGCCATATTTGACAAGCTGTTTCTCATCGTCTGAAAGAACCAACTTGAGTTTTTTTCTTGAATCAGTACGAGCTGTGTGAACGCTTTCTCTGAATACGGTGAGACCTCCGGGATATTGAGATCGTGTCCTCTGCCCTCGTTCCCTGAACACTCTTCACTACTCCGAGAGCACTCTTCACTACTCTGATCATTGTAACTCCCAGAGGATTCCTCTTCAATATATTCTTCGTCACTATAACCATTCATGTTATTATACTCTGCAGCCCAGGTCAATTCTTATCAGGGACAGTAGGATACTTGGGATTCAAGATCCCTTAACTATCGCACACAATCAGTTTATAAAAGCAATATATGCTATGAAGATTGTTCTATTATTCACAGTAGATGACCGTACATTATATACTCTGATACAAGCTAAAAGATAAGCATAAGCAGTTACAAGAGATTACATCAGAAAGAGATTACAACAGATGAGGTCATTATCAAGCTATAGGATCATTATCAATCTTATCCAATATCAGATGAGAGATATCCTTATCACCCTCCCACAAGTTGACTGTGGGGTGAAACAACAGACAACTTGTCTCGTAAGTGAAGAAAGCGCGTTTTGGGCAAAGGTTTCGTGAATCCATCAGCTAGTTGATCTGTAGTAGAGATGTAGCGCACTTGAAGTTCTTTCTGAGCACATTTATCACGCACAAAATGAAAATCAATCTCTAAATGTCTAGAACGAGAGTGAAAAATTGGTGTATTTGTTAAATATGTGGCACTAAGATTGTCACAAAAAAGTAGAGGAGGCTGTGAACAAGATTGCCTAATTTCATGGAGTAGAGATTGTAACCACTGAAGTTCTTGGACAACAGATGCAAGAGCTCGATACTCCGCTTCTGTGGAGGATCGTGCCACTGTGCGTTGCTTCTTGGAGGACCAAGATATTAGATTGCATCCCACAAACAGAGCATAGCCACCGGTTGATTTTCTGTCATCAATGGAGCCAGCCCAATCACTGTCACTGTAGGCGAAAAGCTGAGTGGAGGAGGACTTCTGGATAAGTAAGCCATAAGCAGAAGTGGCCTTCAAATAACGTAAAATACGTTTAACGGCTTGCCAATGTTGATCTCGAGGATCATGCATGAATTGTGAAGCTTTATTCACAGAGAAGGAGATATCAGGTCTTGTCATAGACAAATATTGAAGACCACCAACGATTGATCTATATAGTGTTGGATCTGGAACGGAAGTACCAGAAAAAGCTGAAAGTTTGATGGTGGTGCAAGCAGGTGTGGAGACAGTGTTGGCATCCTGCATATGAGCTTTTTGTAAGAGATCATGAATGTACTTACGTTGTGTTAGGAGTAGGCCTGCAGATGTCCATTGAGCTTCAACACCAAGAAAATAGGAGAGCTGACCAAGATCTTTAAGCTTGAATTCAGAACTGAGCTGCATAAGAATCCGTTGGATGGTTGTTGTGTTGTTGCCAGTAAAAAGAATATCATCAACGTAGATGAGACAGAATAATTGATCACCATTTTGATTGAGGTAGAACAATGATGCATCTGTTTTGGAACCTTGAAAACCAAGTTGTAAAAGAGAATTTTTTAGACATGAGAACCATTGTCGTGGTGCTTGCCGTAAGCCATATATGGACTTGCGGAGTCGACAAACATGATGTGGAAAATCTGGATGGACAAAGCCTTGGGGTTGTTTCATAAAAACTTCCTCATCGAGAGTTCCATGAAGGAAAGCATTCGAAACATCAAGTTGTTTAACCGGCCAATCATTCGTCACAGCAAGAGAGAGAATAAGTCGAATTGTGGCTGGTTTGATGACGGGACTATATGTTTCATGAAAGTCGATGCCGGGTCGTTGGTTGTAGCCTTTTGCCACAAGTCGGGCTTTGTACCGATCAAGTTTGCCATCTGCCGTGTATTTGATACGGTAGACCCATTTACAGCCGATGAGATTCTGAGTACTGGTAGAAGGAACGAGATCCCACGTATGATTATCCATCAACGCTGCATATTCGTCAGCCATTGCCTGACGCCATTCAGGGTGCCGAGAAGCTTTGGAGAAGCAACTAGGCTCAATTGGGTGAGATAATTCAGCAGTCAAAGCCTTTGGTTTCAAGGAACCAGTCATGGATCTCGTGACCATGGAATGCTGTCGATGACTTGGAGGAGAGGATGAGGAGGAAGGTGGAGGGTACTGTGTGAGATCAACAACCAAAGGAAGGCCAGAAAAATCGGTATTAGTTGGGGTGGGTAGTGGTGGGGTATCGTGTGAGTGGGGAATGATGGAAATGTTAGATGGAGATGTGGGTAAGATTGGTGGGACACCTATAGTTGGCAAGGGAAAAGACGATGGTGGTGGATGTTGAAAAGAAGAGATGGGTTGGTGGTGAGAAAGGGAATTTGGGGTGGGTCCAGATGTTGGAAGATGGGTAGGCAAATGAATGTGTACTGGTGATGATGACTCATGGACAGTAATAGATGGGTCAGCTGGAGATTCTTTGAAGGGAAACACCTGCTCATCAAATAAAACATGTCGTGAAGTATAGATTTTTCTGGTAGATAACTCCAAACAAAAATATCCTTTATGAATTTTACTAAAGCCAATAAAAACACATTTGGCGGAGCGAGGAGCTAATTTATTTGCAGCATACGGACGTAACCATGGATAGCAAAGAGAGCCAAAAACCTTTAACTCATTGAGATTTGGATGAGTGTGAAATAAAGAGTAATAAGGACTGCGGATTTGTAAGATCGGGGTAGGTAATCTGTTGATAATGTAAATCGCAGTATCAAAAGCATAATTCCAATATTGCAAAGGAACAGAGGAATGATGTAAAAGAGACAAACCAGTTTCAACAATATGTCTATGTTTACGTTTAGCACACCCATTTTGTTCTGGTGTTTTTGGACAAGAGCTACGATGAATAATGCCATTGTCAATGAGAAATTTAGTAAGTGCTTGAAATTCACCACCCCAGTCAGCTTGAAACTATTTAATAGGTTGACCAAAGAATTTTTCCACGACATGTTTAAATTTGATGAAAGCATTCAAAACTTCATGTTTGTGAGAAAGAAAATAAATCCAACAGTATTTGCTAAAATGATCATAAAATAAAACATAGAAACGTTTTCCATTAATGGATACAGTAGGAGATGGTCCCCATAAATCAGAACAAATTAAATCTAAAGGGCCATCAACTTTGTAACTAGACTGAGGAAAAGGCAACTTATGACTCTTACTAATCGAGCATGCATGACAAAGACTCGATATTTTATTGGACGAAACTGAAATATTAGCTTGGGTGAGAGCTTGACGAACACAACGCAAATTTGCATGTCCTAAACGAGAATGCCAAAGAGAAAGACTGGCTAAATGCGCTTCCTTAGGGAGCGGAGGAGAAACTGGTTGAAGATGAATGGAATAGAGGCCATGATTAGTTGGTCCGCTGAGAAGTAACTCCTTCGTGCGGATATCCTTGATAAAAAAATGATGAGGAAAAAATTCAATGGATACATTGTTAGTACGAGCAAAAGCTGAAACTGACAAGAGATTATTACTGGCAGTAGGAACATGCAATAAATCATGTAAAGAAAATTGAAGAGAGTCATGTTGACAAAGAGAGCTGCCAATATTAGTAATTGGGAGTGTTTTACCATTTCCAATCTTGATCTCATCACCACCAGTGTAAGGATTGTGGTTGGTCAGATTGTCTAGATCAGGGGTGAGATGATGGGTGGCGCCTGTGTCCAAGATCCAGGGAGCATTAGGTTGGGATGTAGAGGCAGCGAGGTTGGTGGAGGGCTGAGGATGGAAGTGGTTGGTATGGCGTTGGAATTTTGGTGAAGGACATTGAGGGGCAATATGACCAAGACCATTGCAATTGTGACAGGTCAAATGACTATAATCAGTTGATGAGCGACCACCACGGCCACCACGATACGAACGGTCACCACGACCACCTCGGCCAGTACGTGTTCCTTTGGAAGTGCCAGATGCAAAAAGCATGGTAGGTGCAATATCAGAGACAGAGGAATCAGCTGCAAGTGAAGTTTCTTCACTTAAGAGAAGTCCGTATAGATCGTCAAACGAAACAGTATCAAGTCGGTTTTCAAGTGACCGAACAAATGGACGATAGAGAGAGCCAAGACCATTTGTGATAACCTGAACAAGATCATCCTCAGGAACAGGACTTTGTAAGGCAGCTAGCTGATCAAACATCACCTTGGCACGTTGAGTATATGTAGCGATAGTCTCCGTGTGGTCCTTTTTCAGCCTATAAAAATTGGATTTAATGGTTCTAATTTGTGCTTTAGAGCCGAAGCATCTGTGAGAGACGATTTCGCCATGCTTGTCGTGCAGTAGAAGCACCAATGACCTGTGGAATAAAACCTTCCGATATAGAAGTAATGATCCAACTAAGAACAAGCTGGTCCCGTCGAAACCAGGATAAGAATTCAGGATTGGGCAGATCATTGTCAAGCGAGCGTGGAGGAGCTATTGCAGTGCCGTCAATATGTTTTGCCAAGTCATAACTATGAAGTAAAGGCATAAGTTGAGCTTGCCAAGACAAATAATTGGTGGAGTTGAGTTTGATAGGCAATTGGGTAATAGCGTTTGGTAAAGAAGACATCGGTAGTTCAGAGGTACAAGAAGAAACGATTGTGTGATTTGAAGGTGTGGACATGGGAAAAAAAAGACGAAAAAAAAACAGCTGTTAGGCTTTACGTCTTTGCTCTGATACCATATAAAAGCAATATATGCTATGAAGATTGTTCTATTATTCATAGTAGACGACTGTACATTATATACTCTGATACAAGCTAAAAGATAAGCATAAGCAGTTTGATCGGCGGTTTATCGTTCAATATTAAAATTGATCCCTGGAAACCGGTCAAATTAAATTTATACCAAGGATTGCAATACAGGATGCAACCTCGGTCGACTCTCGAGGAACCAATGCATCAATTGATCTAGACTAGCCTAATGTTTGAATGATGCATGCAATTAAAGCAATAGAAGGGGTTTTGATTTGATTAATTAGAAATTAAACTAAGCCAAAATAAGAATAAATGTTTTAAATTTTAGAAAACTAAATGATTGAAATTAAACAAGTTTGAAGTCAAATTACTAAAACTCTCCTCAAAATGTAGCTCGGGTCATCATCGTTCAAATAATGTTGGGGTTTGAAATCCACTAAGTTTGAAAATAAAACCTTAACAACTCGTTAAGTCCAAGAATTAATTAATCAACTCGATTAATTACAACTTGTTAAAACCCTTAGTGTATGCATGGATTGATTAATGCACTAAATCAACCAAATAATAACACAACCAATTCAATCAAACACAACTAGGCGATTAAATTAGTTAATGCAATCATTTAAGCGATATACATGAACTCTATGTATTTAAGCACGATTTCAACAATAGTCAATCCATAACACAAATCAAAGTCTAACATCCTACTAAACTATAGCGAGATTCAATCGAAATATATTGCAAAAATACCAACTCGGATTGTGCAAATACATTCTGAAATCCTAAACTAAGATTGATTACCCGTGTTTAGTTACGGAACTCCAACCCTCGCAACATTTCGAAGACTATGAGCAGCCACTCATAACTACGGACGACTCCATCATTGTTGAAGTATCACCAAGACCATGCTCGACGGCGAATGCGGAAGAGTAGAGATGAAGGAAATGATGCGATGATCGTCATTGTGACTAAACACGAAATCAAACACGAATGAGAGACTGTTAGATCAAAAACAAAATGCAAAAAGAAGAAAGCGAAGAAAACGGAGAAGACGAAGAGAAGAGAAAACGAAGAACTCTTTTGTGGCGGCCCTCCTCTCATTGCCCTAAATGGTAAGGTTTTATAGGGAACTGTGCGGGCCGGGTTGAAACAAGGATACTTTTGCCATTTTGGTCCGGTCACCCGACATTCGCCATGGCGAATGATCGTAGTTCGCTGGGCGAATGAATTTAGTCACTCGTCGCAGATGAATGAATTAAACACCATTAATTAGCCATGGCGAATGGAGAGTCTGATTAGTCCCAGCGAACTTCATGGCGTGTTGACTTCTTAATTGTTGACTACTTTGGTCCTACAAAATACAACCCATTTGCAGATCAATTGTCCCAATAAAGATTATGCGAATTAATGACAAATGACAACAAAATATTGACAATATGCAATTTATCAAAACTCAATGTGCGGGACCAAAATAAGCATGAAAATTATAGATCGAAGTCGACGGATGCATAATTACTAAAGAAAATGGGCACGATTTATAGTATAAATTTGGTCCAATCAAATTCCCCACACTTAAACCTTTGTACTCTGAACAAAGCTTATAAGAGTCAAAAGGTACAAGAGTAAAAGAAAATTCTGCCCATGTTCAAACAATAACCAAAATTGACTCAATCCACTTTATCAAAAGTCGAACGCAAAGAAATTGAAAGAGTGCTAATAAAACAAACATTGAAAGAATTTAAGCACATGAGATTGAACAACAGAGAATCACTCGGGATATGGTGTTTACGCCGACTCACTTGTATAGTAGGAATATTTTCTCTCAATCTGCTTAGTACATCTCCTACCATGAAGCTTGTATCAATTTTATTTCTCCACTACAAGGACTATCAATTTGAAAATCAAGAGGTCTTTCAGGGTTGTAATGAGCGGAAGGCTAAATGAATAGATGAAGTGAAAGAAAGAAATAGTATGAGCATGCGCATGAAGTGAGGAATTGATGTCAACAACAAAACTAAAACTAGACATTGAGATAAATTGAATATACACACTTTTTTTTTTTTTGGCTATCTCATTTTGAGATGCTAATCCCTTTTTGGGATACAACACATTAGTATCCCTTTTCGGGATACACAAGACTAACACTTTTTTCCTTTTTCAAATTATTATTATTATTTTTTTAAATTACAAAACATAGACTACTGACATCATCTTAATATGTATGCAAATGCTCATAACAAAAAGGCTCAAGGAGCTAGCAAGGGAAAAAGTATTTAAGGGTTGGTGTTTGGGGAAAGGGTTGAAAGAAGGAACGCCTATCATATCAACAAAAATCTAGTCCATCAAGCTTTGAGTAAAAGCGACACAAGTTCTAGAGAAGAATGGACTAAGTAGATGCACACAAAAATATAGAAGAAAAATTTGGCTCGAATATCCTTCCAACAAGGTTTTGTCTCAATGATCAATCTCAAGTCTTAAAAACTTAAATGCTACCTTGTTAGCATGCTCCCATTTACTTAGTTTTGAAAACTTCAAAAGTTAAAATTTTATCGAGATCCAATTATCGTTCGAAGAATGGAGAGCATTTTTACAAAAACTCAAGTATCAAGTTGAAACTTATAAATGCTTTGCATGTAAGGCACAAAAGAACAAGTGCAGAAATTGTTTGATTTGGGGACCAAATTTATCAGTTAAAGCAGTGGCCATAAAATTATGCATAATGTTCTAAAGGTGTACAATGTAAAATATAAAAGGGAATGGCTCCCCCACACTTAAACATGGCATTGTCCACAATGGCAAAAATAGTAGGGCATAGAGGAGACCATAAAAACAGATAAAACAGAAATGTGGATATATCCTTAAACTCAAAAAGTGTGGATGAAATGAAGAATCCGAAGAACAAAAGACATCAAGAAACAGAGAATTCAGCAAAAACAAAAATAACATGTTAATCTAAACAGGAGGATCATCCTCGACGGGCGGTTCGGGAGGGACAGCGGCACGAGGAGCACGAAAAAGGAGGTGAGGTGGAACTATACGAAAAGGGTTAGGAGCAGCCGTGACCGGAGGCGGAACGGGTAACGAAAGATGAGGGGTAATCATGTTCTGTATGGAGCGGAAAGTCTCACGGTCAGCCTCCAGTTGAGTCTCAAGACGACGGATTTTCGCTCGAAGCAGGGTCACCTCGAAGGGAGCTGGGGCAATTGCAGGAGGAGGAGATTCACGAGACGAAACCGCAGAGGGGGCAAGAGGGGGAGGTTTCTCGCTGCTGCTAGCATTGTGAGTGTGAGACATGGTCCTGCAATTACAATTAACAAAAACAAAATTTAACGAGAAAAATCACTTTGAAGGAGATGTCTACGGAGGGAAGGAGACAACTTCGATAGAGGCAGCGAAGAAACAAGAGGCGAAAGAGAGAAAGAGAAAGAGGAGAAGGAGAAGAAATAAGGTTGTAGGCAAAGCGAAGGCGCGAGAGAGAAAAAGACCAAAAGGGCCTCGGACAAAAGAGATGTCCAACGGTCTAGAGGGGTAAAGATGTCCGTCTTCGCATGACGAAGCGATCGCTAGCAGCGGCGAACAAAACGAAAACCCTATATTAGCCATGGCTAACAGCGAGTTCATTGCGGCGAGTTAAAATATCCCACATTTTAACCAATAACTTCAATTTAATCATTCCTTAACAAACTAGAAAGATCCTAGAGCTGACAAAAAGGGGAAAACTTGATTCAAACTATTTGTAATAGAACAGCAAATCCTACCTAACTACATCTAAGTCTATTGATTGGGTCTTTCCTCCACATTTAAACAATGAATCACAATGATAAAAATTGGCAACAAAAGCGAGACATATAACGAGATAAACAAGTGAGGGAAAGAAGTAACACGATAATTACGATGGTTGAGGAGTCCCATGATAGAGCTTGAGCGGATGTCCATTGACTGAAATCGTCGCCATTTGTTCCTACAAAGTTCTATCATACCAAAATTATGTACTTTAACTACCAAATAAGGTCCTTCCCAACGATGATTGAATTTGCGAGTTTGAATGTGAAGCGGGCTTTATCAAGAGCACTTTGTCGCCTTCCTTAAAAGTCTTTCGGAGAAGCATCTTGTCATGTATCGCTTTTGCCTTTTCTTTGTAGGCGAGAGTGCTCATATGCTTCAAGTCATGACTCCTCTAATTCTTGCAGTGAAGTTTCCTTTCCATTCCCGATAGGTCAAAATCCATGTTGCATTGTTTCTTGCCCAATAGGCCTTATGCTCAGCTCCACGGGTAAATGACAGGCCTTTCCATAAATCAACGGTATGGGGACATTCCTATTGGGGATTTATAAGCGATCGATATGCCCACAAGCTTCCTCTAAACGCAGACTCAATCCTTTTAGAGGCTTGACTATCCTTTCCAAAATGTGCTTAACCTCTCTGTTTGAAACTTCCTTGACCATTAGTTTGTGGGTGGTAGGCGGTAGAGACCTTATGGGTAACTCCAAATTTGGAAAGCAAGTTAGTAATAATCCGGTTGCAAAATGGGTTCCACGATCACTCACCACTTGCCTTGGGAATTCCAAACCGCAAGTAAAATATTGGATTTGAGGAATTTCGTGATCGCTGCGCGTCATCTTGTCTAGTGGATATAGCCTCGATCCATTTCAAACATAGTCTACCCCAAGAGAATATACGAACCCGAGCGATGGGGAACGGCCCCATGAAGTCGATACCCCAAACATCAAAATTTTCGCAGAACATCATTGGTTGTTGCGGCATCTCATGGCGCTTCCCTAACCCTCCAAAGCGTTGACACTTGTCGACGCTAGGCAAAAATGGAAAGAGTCCCAAAAATTGTAGGCGGAAGAATCCACAATCCAAAACTTTTCTAGTCGTTCTTCTAGCATCAAATGTCCCCACAAACCATGGAGTGGCAAGTCGATAGTATGTCATTGAATTCTTCATCAGTGACACATCGACGAATCACTTGGTCACTGCATATCTTCCAAAGGTAAGGCTCGTCCCAAATGTAATGCCGAGCTTCACTCTTCAATTTCTGAGCCTGCCCCCGAGTCATACAGACAGGGGTTAAATTTGTCATTAAGTAATTGACAATATGCGCATACCAAGGCTCCTTGAGAACTGCGGCACACAGGACAGAGTCCGGAAAAGAATCACAAGTCAGATCGGAAGAGTCCACTCCTTTAGTATTTTGTGGTAGTCTACTCAGATGGTCAGCTACTTGGTTTGCGGCACCAGCTCGATCTTTAATCTCAATATCAAACTCTTGAAGAAGCAAAGTCCAACGGATCAATCTGGGTTTCGATTGTGGCTTCGTCAAGAGGTACTTAACAGCTGCGTGATCAGTGAAAATGATGACATGGGAATCGAGCAAATACTGCCGGAATTTTTCTAATGCGAAGATTATTGCAAAGAGTTCTTTTCAACAGTGGTGTAATTGGCTTGAGCTGGATCTAAAGTTCTGGAGGCGTATGCAATAACTCGAGCTAACTTCTCCTCATGTTGTCCTAACATGGCTCCCACAGCATAATTGGAAGCATCACACGAAAGTTCAAAAGGCAGATGCCAAACAGAGGCAACCAGAATAGGAGGGGAAATAAGTTTAACTTTAAGTGTATCAAAAGCCTTTTTACATGAAGCATCAAACTCAAATTTCTCATCTTTTTGCAAAAGTTTTGAAAGAGGAAGGGCGATTTTGCTAAAATCCTTAATAAATCGCCTGTAAAATCCTGCATGACCTAGGAACGACCTGATATCTCGGACGCAGGTAGGATAAGGCAGGGAAGATATGACTTCGATTTTAGCTTTGTTGACTTCAATTCCTTTCTTTGAAATCAAATGTCCGAGCACAATACCCTCATTTACCATAAAATGGCATTTTTCAAAGTTAAGGATCAAGTTCTTCTCGATGCATCTCTTAAGAACTTTAGTCAGGTTAAAGAGACAGGAATTGAATGAATCGCCGTGAACTGTGAAATCATCCATGAAGACTTCCATACTTTCTTCCAAAAATCGCAGAAGACGACCATCACACATCACCGGAAGGCACCGGCATTACATAAACCAAAAGGCATCTGCGATACGCAAAGGTGTCAAAGGACAAGTAAATGTGGTCTTATCTTGGTCCTCGGCGAATGGGTACTTGAAGTACCCCGAGAAACCATCTAAGAAACGATGAACGCGATTTCCGGCTAACCTTTCTAGCATCCGTCGATGAATGGCAAGGAAAGTGATCCTTTCGAGTGGCATCGTTTAATTTGCGATAGTCAATACAAACTCGCCACGAATTTTGCACTCTAGTAGGGATGAGTTCATCCCTCTCATTTTTCACCACAGTGATCCCACTCTTTTCCGGAACCACATGAATGGGGCTGACCCATTCACTGTCAGAGATCGGATAAATAATCCCAGCACTTAACAGCTTTGTGATTTCCTTTTTTACTACATCCGAGATTAAGCGGGTTTAATCTTCCACAGGGTTTGCCTTCTTGTCTTGGAACCCTCATTCAACAATATCCTATGAGTGCAAAGGGCCGGGCTAATCCTAGGTATGTCTGCTAATGACCACCCTATTGCGTGCTTATGCTCTGTCAACACTTTCAAAAGTTGCTTTTCTTCAAGCTCAGATAAAGAATTTGCAATTATGACTGGTAATTTATTATTGGGCTCTAGAAAGCGTATTTCAATGAGTGAGGTAAGGGTTTTAGTTCTAACTCGGGGGTTGTAAAATGGAAGGACCAACTTAGGAAGCTCAAGGGAAAAAAGGTTTCTGCATTTTTCTGGACAATTGAAAGGATCAATCGAAGAATTCCCTTGGGTGCTGAGCGAACACAATTCAAGATTAGATGACTTATCGTGCAGATCCTTATCATAGTTTGATTGAGTAGAAAGAACGCTAAGCATGTTAACACCCAGTAGGGAATAATCTTCATGAAGATGCTTCATAGCTTCATACATGTTGAAGCTAACTTGTTGATCACCAACTTCCATGGTGATCTCCCTTCCTTCATACTAATCATAGTACTTGCAAATCGAAGGAAGATCGCCAAGGATCAAGGAAGTGTCCCGCACAACTTGTAAGACATATCTAGAACGTAGAAATCTGCAGGAAACACTAATCCTTTGACTTGGACCAAGATATCCTCAATAATGCCCACAGGATGTCTAAAGGATCTGTCGGCCAATTGCAACACTACTGATGTAGGCTTTATGCTCTTCACTCCGAGGACCTCATAAACAGATTTCGGCATAACATTAATCGCTGCTCCCAAATCCAATAATGCTCTCCCAATTGTTACCTTTCCTATAACACAAGGAATGGTAAATGAGCCTGGGTCTTGGCACTTGACCGGGATTTGGGGCTTAAATAAAGCCGACACATTTGAGCTCACTTGGACACGTTCGTTGGGCCTAAATTTACGCTTGTTGGTGCACAGGTCCTTCAGATACTTAGCATAGGCGGGCATTTTTTTAATCAAATCCAGCAGGGGCACGTTGACTTCAACCTTCTCAAACAGGTCAATAATTTCCTTTTCATGTTTTAGCTCATTGACCTTCTTGCTCATCAGATATGAGTTCGGAAAAGGGAGGTCCTTTAAGTTGACTTCCTTACTGGCAGGGTCATTTTTGCTCGATTTATCCTTATCAGTTCTTCTTCCTAATATGCTCGATGATTGCTCTTTATCCTCAATTGGTGATTGCTTCTTATTTCTCAACAATTCCTCTTCGCGATCACTCTCTGATCGCACAGCTTGCTTCTCTCTCACTTGAGGCGCTTCTTCAACATCAATTTCCTCGGTGCATTCTTCTTCTTCAGAATGTTGAAATGCACTTTCTTTCCACTCCTCAACTCAATTGCATTTAAACTCTTGGGTTAATCACCGTGTTGGAGGGAATGGTCCCGCTTATTTAGCTTGGTTGTCACTCAAATTATTAGACAATTGAGTGACATATGAGTTCAAGTTCTCGGCCTTGGTTTCCCATTGATCCATGCGTTTCTCGAGGCACTAAAGCGGGCAGCATTTTTAGGCGAGTCTGTTGGATGAGGTTTGCGATGGCGTTGAATTGATTTCTTTGTGGAAGTTCGTTCCTCTTTCATCAACGCCATCATACCATGCAGCGGTTGGTTGGTGTCCTCCTTGGGTGGCGGTGGTTGTTGCCTTCATCAACGCTTGTTGATCCCGGGCTGGTTTGTAGATTGTCCACTCCACTCCCTTCGAAAGCGGTTTGGTGCTCTTCCTCGTTACTCCTCCAACTAAAATTTGGGTGGGATCTCCATCCCTCATTATATGTGTTGGAATACGGGTCCCATTTCCGATCCTGTCTACCTTGATACATTGGAGACTTCTTCATATCTGCCAGACAAACAATTGAAATGTGCATCATCGACCCACAAGATTCGCAACTAGGTGCGACTAGTTGATGGAAGTTGATGGGCGATGCACATTCAAATTCTTGACTCGCCGTGATTGAGGATAAGCGGGAAGTTATCCGATGTTCAAAAGAATCTACCTTCGATTCGGGCTCTCCATCCTCTTAGTTTGGTGACATGGCTCCCACTTCATTCACATTCACGGAATCGCGGACACTATATCGTTGATGATTGAGGGCCATTCTCTTAATCGGGGCCCAAGCTTACGCGCGGTGAGGTCAATCAATGAACCTCCGACGCAGACATCCAACATCCCTTTCTCTTGATTCTTCACCCCATCATAAAAATATTGAACGAGCTTGTTCATCGTGGATCGATGATGGGGCACCGAGACAACAGATCTTGAAATCTGCTCCAAAAATCATCTGAGGACTCGTCATAATCTTGTTTGGCGAATATATCTCCTTTCTCATTGACGACGTCCTAGAAGCTGGAAAATACTTTTCCGTAAAAGCTTTCCGTAAGTTGGCCCAACTGTGATAGGCATTATGAACATGCCTTGGGAGGCTCATGTACCACTCCGGGCCTTTCCTTCTAACGACAAATGGAAGACTTTCCACAAGACTGGTCGGATGTGCTCCTACGTGCTTCATACTCGGCGCATCATGGTGAGGGCTCAAGATGCATGTAGGGTCCTCTCCGTTAAACCGTGAAATTTGGGAGAGAGTTAATCAATAAACCTTTGACTTCAAATTTACATCGGGTTAGGGCGACAGCGATGAAAGGATCGTAGTGTACGTCCGAGGTTGTAGCTTCTCGGATGGTCCTACGTCGATGTTCGCATTGTTGTCATCTACGCGTTCTCGTCACCGTTAAGACCGTGATCTCCATCTCGGGGTGGTTGACGGGATATTCTTGTTGTTCACCATCTCGATTCTAATCGATCTAGTGTTCTAAGTCTTTCTTGCTCTCTCTTGTTCTTCCTAAGTTGTCTAAGGTGTCGCTCAATTTCAGGTTGAAAATGAACTAGCCTAAGTCTACGGGCATGCCTGAGAAGTTCACCTAAGATAGCTCACTAAAACGACAGCGGATAGCAAGGCTTCAATTCACTCAAGTTATTGCGGCGTGTAAGAACTTCATTGCGTGAATCCCGAATAAATCAGAATGTTATTGCGGCGAATATAAACTCGCTGCAATGACGGATGAACTTCATTGTGACGAATGAGGAACTCGTCACGCCAAGAAGCACGCATAAGCAAGGCAAATGAATTAACTTAAAATTACGCACAATAAACAAGAACAATCGAATAAACACTTAAAACAAAGCGTAATGAAATAACAAAGAATAAACACTAAAAACACTTAAGCGAGCAGAAATTAAATGAAATTATGCAATGCAAACAAAATGCAAACAAAATTAAAATCAAAACAAACACTCGCTAACCTAGAGAACCAATTAATTTGATTCCCGAAGAACGGCGCCAAAATTTGATCGGCGGTTTATCGTTCAATATTAAAATTGATCCTCGAAACCGGTCAAATTAAATTTATACCAAGGATTGCAATACAGGATGCAACCTCGAATTGACTCTCGAGGAACCAATGCATCAATTGATCCTAGACTAGCCTAATGTTTGAATGATGCATGCAATTAAAGCAATAGAAGGGGTTTTGATTTGATTAATTAGAAATTAAACTAAGCCAAAATAAGAATAAATGTTTTAGAATTTTAGAAAACTAAATGATTGAAATTAAACAAGTTTGAAGTCAAATTACTAAAACTCTCCGAAAATGTAGCTCGGGTCATCATCGTTCAAATAATGTTGGGGTTTGAAATCCACTAAGTTTGAAAATAAAACCTTAACAACTCGTTAAGTCCAAGAATTAATTAATCAACTCGATTAATTACAACTTGTTAAAACCCTTAGTGTATGCATGGATTGATTAATGCACTAAATCAACCAAATAATAACACAACCAATTCAATCAAACACAACTAGGCGATTAAATTAGTTAATGCAATCATTTAACCGATATACATGAACTCCATGTATTTAAGCACGATATTCAACAATAGTCAATCCATAACACAAATCAAAGTCTAACATCCTACTAAACTATAGCGAGGATTTAATCGAAATATATTGCAAAAATACCAACTTCGGATTGTGCAAATACATTATGAAATCCTAAACTAAGATTGATTACCCGTGTTTAGTTACGGAACTCCAACCCTCGCAACATTTCGAAGACTATGAGCTTAGCCACTCATAACTACAGACGACTCCATCATTGTTGAAGTATCACCAAGACCATGCTCGAGACGGCGAATGCGGAAGAGTAGAGATGAAGGAAATGACTGCGATGATAAATGCGCCGTGACTAAACACGAAATCAAACACGTAATGAGAGATCATTAGATCAAAATAGAAAATGAAAAGAAGAAAACGAAGAAAACTGAGAAGACGAAGAGAAGAGAAAACGAAGAACTCTTTTGTGGCGGCCCTCCTCTCATTTGCCCTAAATGGTAAGGTTTTATAGGAACTCTATGCGGGCGGGTCGAAATAAAGGGATACTTTTGCCATTTTGGTCGGGTCACCCGACATTCGCCAAGGCGAATGATCGTAGTTCGCCATGGCGAATGAATTTAGTCACTCGTCGCGTGAATGAATTAAACACCATTAATTAGCCGGCGAATGGAGAGTCTGATTCGTCCCAAATAACTCGCGCGTGTTGACTTCTTAATTGTTGACTACTTTGGTCCTACAAAATACAACCCATTTGCGGATCAATTGTCCCAATAAAGATTATGCGAATTAATGACAAATGACAACAAAATATTGACAATATGCAATTTATCAAAACTCAATGTGCGGGACCAAAATAAGCATGAAAATTATAGATCAGAAGTCGACAGATGCATAATTACTAAAGAAAATGGGCCTGATTTATAGTATAAATTTGGTCCAATCACAGTTACAAGAGATTACATCAGAAAGAGATTACAACAGATGAGGTCATTATCAAGCTATAGGATCATTATCAATCTTATCCAGTATCAGATGAGAGATATCCTTATCACAGTTGACTTCCAATTATGGTTATACGTTATAATCATCTAGCTGTAAGAATTAGCATAACTGTCGTTACATATTATAATCATATAGCTGTAAGAATTAGCACAATCATAGGCCAAGATTGTAGCTTGTAAGTAGTATAAATCATGTGACTTTTCCAGCAATACAATTTTGAGCAAAATTCTCCAATTACTTGTTTTACTTATATGGTATCAGAGCACAATACAGGATCCATCATGTCTTCCAATACTCAAACCTCTTCCGCTCAATCTTCAGCCACTAATTCTCCTCTACTTTCTGCACCTACACTTACTATTTCCAATCCCTCTACCTTGCCGCATGCTCAATATACTTTTGCTATTAAACTCAAACCCACAAACTACTTAATCTGGAAGACCCAATTCAATCCCATCCTAAAGTGTTACAACCTCACTTCTCATATTGATGGCACTGAAGCCCCTGCACAAACTATTCTTGATCAAGAAACAAATGCTGTCGTTCCCAACCTAGAATTTCACAATTGGGTTTATCAAGACCAACTTTTAGTTGGATGATTCTTTCCTCGTTGACGGAGGAGGTATTCCCTTATGTGGTTGATCAAGAATCAGTCTATGATGTTTGGAATGCTCTTCAACAAGCCTTCAGTGCGGGATCCAGTGCTAGGCAAGTTCAACTTCATATGGCCTTGCAAAACTTGAAAGCAAAAGACAAGTCTGTGGCTCAACTCCTCAAAGAAGCCAAATCAATCAAAGACGAACTAACAGCAACAGGATTTTCGATTGGAACAGCTGAGTTCAATGCAAACATTTTCCGACTCCTACCTCCAGATTATCACCCAATCCTTGCTGCCATGTCCTATAAAAAGGATGATGTAAGTTTTTCTGAATTATCAGGAGCTTTAATTTCCCATGAAATTCTTCTGCAAAGTTCCAAGAAATCTGTCAGTAGCCAATATTGCATATCAAGGATCATCTCAACAGAAAAACAATAGCAACAAATTCAACAACAGCAACAGAAAAGGAAACTACAATGACAACAATACCACCAAATCTGGTAAGAAATGGTTTTCAAATCCCTGTCAGATCTGCAACATGAACAACCATCAAGCAAACTCCTGCAGAAAAAGATATGACAAGAGTTCAGAGAATCCAAGTGCTAATATCGCAACGAGTTCTTCCTCCAGTAGATCAACTGATTTGTATGCTGATTCTGCTGCCAGTTACCATATGACACTAGACTTGGCCAATCTTTGAATCTCTGAGGAGTACAAAGGACAGGATAATGTAATCATCAGTAATGGCTCAGGTATTTCCATCAAACATACTGGACAATCTGCATTATTGACACAGCATAAACCACTGATTTTGAATAAGATTCTTCATGTCCCATCTTTACAAAACCAATTGCTCTCTGTCAATAAAATTGCTAAGGACAACAAGTGTTATTTTAAGTTCTATGATTCTCACTTTTTTGTGAAAACTCAGATAACAAAGAAGCTTTTACTAAAGGGGCTTGCTGAAGATGGCGTTTACAAGATTTCTGGTCTTCAATTGAAATCTCTACACCCACAACCTAAAGCATTTATGGCAGAAAAGCTCAGCTTGAAGGATTGGCATGCACGACTTGGTCATGCCAATTATGGGACAATGTACAAACTTGTTAAAACTTTTGATTTGCCTTGTTCAATAAAGGATGTTCCACCTCCAGTTTGTGCGTCTTGTTGTCTTGGTAAACTTAGTAGGATTCCCTTACCTGCTACTGGAACTATTACGAACAATAAGTTTGATTTGGTTCATGGTGATGTATGGGGTCCAGCTCCTATGAATTCCTTGTTTGGTGACAGATATTTCTCATCTTAGTTGACGATTTTTCAAGGTTTGCATGGATATATCCTCTTAAGCGTAAAAGTGATGTTTTTTCTATCATATGTCAGTTTGTTGCTATGATTGAACACCAATTTCAAACCAAAATCAAAGCTTTTCAGTCCGATTGGGGTGGTGAATTTAGGAATGTCAACACTTTTCTAAAAAATTCTGGCATTTTACATCAACTTGTTGTGCTCACACCCATGAACAAAATGGCACAGTTGAAAGAAAGATTAGACATGTGGTTGATACTGGTTTATCTCTTTTGGCACATTCCCACGCTCTGTTGAAGTTTTGGACTTATGCTTTTGCGACTGCCATTCACATCATTAATCGTTTACCATCTGTTGTTCTTCATAATATCTCGCCATTTGAGAAACTCTTTGGAGACAAACCTGATTACAATAATTTCAAGATCTTTGGTTGCACTGTATATCCCTTGCTTCGGCCTTATAACGCACACAAGTTTTCTTTTCGAAGTACTCCTTGTGTTTATCTTGGCAATGCAGTTGATCATCTAGGAGCAATTTGTTTTTATCCCTTCACGAGCAGAACTTACATTTGCAGGCATTATAAGCTAGATGAAACAAAATTCTTATATCAAGATGCAATGACTTCAAAGCATTCTATTTTAGGTCCTGCACCAGATGCCACCACCGATTATAGTCCTTGGCTCACTCTTTCAACCGTACCAGTTCCTACTACATTGTCTCCTTTGCCATCTGGACCTCCTGGCAGTCCAACTACTCCTGACCATCCACAGAGGCCTTCTAGCACTGTCTCTCCTCAGCAACGCACACCTAATCTCACTAGCTCAGGAACCATGACACCTTCAGACAATACCTCACCAGCAACCTCCTCTTGTTCGAATATTGACTCAGTACAACCTGCACATGCTATTACAAGCAGTCCAGCTGAAGCCCCTGTGAGTACCCCACCTACCGCTAGGCAACATGATCATCCAATGATTTTGAGACCACATCCCAAAAAGAAGCTTCTCAATACAGCAGTGGTGGCCCCCATCAGTGACAACATCATAGCACTTGAGCCTACTTCTTTCTCACAAGCTGTGAAGCACAAGTCCTGGAGAGACGCCATGAGCAATGAAATTTCAGCCTTACTAAAACATGGGACATGGCATTTGGTTCCTAAACCTATGCACAGCAACATTGTGGGCAACAAATGGGTATATCGAATCAAATATCAATTGGATGGTAGTATTGAATGTTTTAAAGCTCGTTTGGTGGCTAAGGGCTATACGCAGTAGGAGGGAATCGACTATTCAACCACATTTTCTCTTGTGGTAAAGTCCACAACAATCAGGCTCATTTTATCTATTGTGGTGTCCAATCACTGGCATTTACAACAACTTGACATATCCAATGCTTTTCTCAATGGTACATTGGATGAAGAAGTATATATGCACCAACCACAAGGTTTTATTGATGTTGACCATCCAGATTATGTTTACAGGCTCCGCAAGTCCTTATATGGTTTAAAACAGGCCCCCAGGGCTTGGTACACTCATCTTAGCTCTTATCTTGTGCATCACGGGTTTATCATGTCTCATACTAATCCTTCCTTGTTCATTTTACAGGTGCAAAAGCATGTGGTCTACTTACTCTTATACGTTGACGACATCGTCTTAACTGGCAGTAGCACAACTATCATCAACAACGTTGTTCAGAAGCTCTCTTTCGAATTTGAGCTTTGAGACTTGGGCACTCTCAAGTATTTTCTTGGAATTGAAGTTCAAACGCAAGGTAATGGATTGCTTCTAACTCAGGAGAAGTATCTTTCTGATTTGCTTAAAATAATGCACATGGAAGGTGCCAAACCTGTCAAAACTCCACTACCTGCAACTGCACAGTTCAAACTGACTGATGGTGACCCCTTATCTGATCCATACATTTATAGGTGGACAATAGGAGCTCTACAATACACCTGTTTAACTCGCCCAGACCTTACGTATATCGTAAACAATCTAAGCCAGTTCATGGCTTCTCCAACAGACATACATTGGCAGGCTTGTAAGAGAGTCCTTCGCTACGTCAGAGATACGATTTCACGAGGTCTTCTTATTGTTCCTAGCTCTACCACTAACCTGCAAGTGTTCACAGATGCAGATTGGGCTGGAGATCATGCTGACAGATGATCAACCAGCAGTTTTGCTGCCTATTTAGGACAAAATCTCATTGCTTGGTGTTCTAAAAAGCAACAAATAGTTGCTCGTTCATCTACAGAGGCAGAGTATCACTCAGTGGCCAATGCTGCAGCAAAAATCTTATGGTTAAAGTCTCTATTGAAGGAACTTGGTCACACCATCCCTCAACCAATCACAATTTGGTGTGATAACATGGGGGCAACATTTTTATCTCTTAATCCAGTCTTTAAAGCAAGGACAAAACACATTGAGTGTGATTATCATTTCGTACGTGAACAATGCAACAAGGGGGTTCTCACTGTCAAACATATCTCCACTAAGGATCAAATTGCAGACATCTTTACCAAACCATTATCCTCTATGCGATTTTTAGAGCTAAAAATCAAGCTTTGAGTCCTTCCAAGAAGCTCTCTTGCTTGAGGGGGGCTATCAGGGACAGCAGGATACTTGGGATTCAAGATTCCTTAACTATCGCACACAATCAGTTGACTTCCAATTATGGTTATACGTTGTAATCATCTAACTGTAAGAATTAGCATAACTGTCGTTACATATTGTAATCATATAGTTGTAAGAATTAGCACAATCATAGGCTAAGATTGTAGCTTGTAAGTAGAATAAATCATGTGACTTTTCCAGCAATACAATTTTGAGCAAAATTCTCCAATTACTTGTTTTACTTATAATTATGTAACCATTGTTTTGATATTATCCAGATATTTGTTTTGCTTATCTTCATTCAAACATTCAAATACGTCATCCAGGAACAAAGAAGGTTCGATCTCCAATTCATCTTCACTCAAGTCCTCATTTTGTAGCTTTTCCACTGCATTTCCCCTGATAATCACTCTGTTATTTTTTGTGATTTGTTTGTTTAAGCACCTTAATACTAAGATATCTTCACTCTCTCCTCTTAGACATGTTAAAACCTGAAAATATAGTCAAAACAAGAAGATAGATAAATACTTAATATGTCAAAATCAAGTAAAAGGTTTCAAATCGACATACCTAAGACATCACACAATCTACTTCAGCGGTGTATGAACACCCTTTGCAATAGTAAACAGAGAGAAGAGGGTCTCTTATCTCCTCACAATGATAACAATATTGCTCATCCTTATCATCAATGATATAATCCTCGAAAGTGAGACTATGTATGTGTTCACGTTTAATGGTGTGTGGCAATGGACTACACAGGAGGTGGAGGTTGAACTTGCATTCCAGACATCGAAATGCAGGCTTGTGTTGGAACCCGATCCGGAACACCGGATCCCAACCGGAAAACGAAAGGCGAAAGAAACGGATAACAAAGCGAAATGCAAAACAAAAACGGAATCGCCAGCGAAGCGAAGCGAATAAAAGGAACATAAAGCAGAATCAAATCGGAATACGAATCAAATTATATATCGGAAGCAAATTGATCGAAAGCGGAAACATAAATCAAAAACAAAGCGAACTCAACTCGAAATTAAAGGGAATGGAACCGAATTTAATTAATCGAAACATACAAGCGAATGCAATAATTGAACTGAATCAAATGCCGACATCCTTGAACAAATCAAAGAAAACTTATTCGCGTTGGAAACCTAGACTATCCAAACCCGGTATAAATTTTTTTTTTATAACTATCATATTCAATCTCATGCAAATCAAATACCAACAAGTCCCACTTTTGGAAATTCATCCATATACAAATCTCAACTCACTTAATTCTTCTTAATCATGCAATAAATCAAAAATTCCATTTTTGAGTAAAACACTTATTCTAATTCTTTTTCGACTTTTGTCGTAACAATCGATTTTATAAAAATCAGACAACATAACTACCGTATTTAGACAGCCCAAAATTTCGCAAGGAAAAAATACACTTCTAATACATATCCCAATCAACACAAGTCAACATCGGACCTCCTTCCTAATCCATCACACCAAAGAAACGCAATCCTATATCTAAGCACTTCATAATCTCCATCCATTATACATACTTCAATTGAAAACAATTCAATCATATTCAGATAAACTACCATGATCTACTTACATAATCCAATTCCACTATCATACATAAATTCAATTCCATAACTTAACTCAAATACGTCATCAATACCAAAGTGACATTTTCAATCCACGATATCAAACCAAAACCACAATCTCAACGAATCAGACATCGACACATGCAGAACTGATATCTGGACCGTCTTCATCCAATCTCCTGCTTGGAAACCTAGAGATGGGGATGAGAGGTGGGGTGAGCTTGACAGCTCAGTGGGTAACATACGTATAAATGAAACATAAGCGAAAATCTTCTTTTCAAACTTTTCAAACCTTTCCCCTTCGGAAATTTTATCCAAAGACTCATTTTCAAATTTTTTTTCAAAACATTCATAAACAGTTTCCGAAATTCATTTCTCAAGTTCTCAACATTTTCACAAATCATGCAAAATTTCAACATGAATGCATCACATAAGAGAAATTTCACGCACATAAACAAAATCAAAATCACATAACATAACAGAATGGTTTGGTTTCGGTCCTAACAGGACGTACTGCACATTCCCGCATAGCGGTCATGTGCAGCCGTGAACAGAGGGGAGTCCGAAATCGAAACTCCTAAGCCACTTGCGGGCAGCCGGGAGAAGGCTATCAGAGGGAGACAGTGCACTGACTCTACGGAGGGGACCTGACCAAACCCATACAATTCACATATTCATGCTTAAAACAAACAGATTGCCCGAAGGCACTTTTCGAAATTTCACATTGTCATGTCGTGTCTTACTAGACACAGTCACATTCACTAAGCACATAATTTCATATGTCATATTGCAAAAATACAAATGCACCAATCAAATTCTTACAAATTCACAATCATTCATCAAACAAGTATGCAACACAAAATAGATAACAACTTTATCAATTCCTTTGAAACATAATTCTTACACATTTAAAATCACAATACACATTTCTCATCCAAAATTTTAAACCACGATTTTCACCTTTTATTCAAAACAATAAAAATCACTAATCATTTTAATTTCTTAAATCGATTTCCAAAAGCATTTCTCTCCTTGATTTTCCAAAAACATAAATAACAATTTCTTAAAATTTTGAATATCTTGAATAACAATTTTCTTAAATCAATTTTCAAAATCCTTTAGAAACAATAAATCTAACTTTTGTAATAATTTTAAGTAATTCGGACATGCTCGAAATCTATCAATATTTAAAACCTTTGAAAACTTTCGAAATTGAAAGTTTCAATTTCTCATATCATTGAACATATAACAAAATTTCTAAAGTTATTCCGAAAGCAAAGAATTTCATCAAACGAAAATCAAACAATTACATAAACGATATTTTATAATTAATTCCCAAAAGCATTCGAAAATCATAGCTTTCCCTACTTTCCAAAACAGTCAGAAATCATGATTTTTCAAACATTTTCATAAGAAATATTTTTATAACAAATTCGAAACATTCAAAAATATTACAAAACCAATCTTTTATCACTAATTCCGAAACTATTCGGAAATCATAAATGTTTCCAAACATTTTTGTAAGCGATATGTTATAAACGATTTCAAAAACAATCACTTTCCAAACCTTTATTTAAACACGATTTTAAAATCAATTCCAAAATATTCGGAAATCCAAATTTTCAAACACTTAGAACTTGGAGCAATTTTCCAAACCATTTGAAATCAATACCAAAATTCGATACTTTCTTTCTTCCACCTTCTCGAAATCATTCAGAAATCCAAATTTCAAACCTTTACATAAATAATTTCAAAAATCATAAACTTTTTAAACACTTTCGGAAATCATAAACTTAGATAAACCATATTTTATAAATAACGTCAAGAATGTTCTAAATCATCATTTTAACTACTTTTATAAACAACATTTTCAGATTATTTCATAAACATTCAGAAATCATAAGCTTTCAAATCTTTACATAACTATATTCAATAAATATTTTCACAAATATTTGGAATTTATAATTTTCAAACATTTTCTTAATAAAATCGAAATACTTTCCATCTAGATTTTTGAAAGTATACGATAAACTTTCAAAGCATTCATCTTCTATTTTTTTATAAAAAACTCAAACAAACAATATTTCAATTGTATCAAAGTATTCAAAACAATAAATTTACAATATCCAAACAACACATTTTCAAACACTTTCACTTTGAATTTTTTAAGAACACTTACAAAGCTCATAATTTCGTAAATAAATATGATACCCACCTTATTTCCATGCAAGCATCTTGTCCAATGCTTCACTTTAACCTTTGCTTCTCTCTCTCTTCCAATTTAATAAAACCTAAACCATAATCATCCAAATTCACATCATAAATAACAAAATCTTCAAAATTAACTTAGGAATTCACCAATTCCATATAAATTCAAGCTATTTAAATCTCCAATTTTGAAAATCCCCAATTTTCAAAATTGACCTAAACCAATTTACACAATTTCAATACCATAAATCATAATTTCTTCAAAATTGATTTCATATTTCACCAATTCCTACTATTATTGATGATTCTACACCATTAATTCACAAAATTCCCAAATTTCTAATGTGGCCTAAACCCCCAATTTACAATTTTTCAAATTAAACTTCATCTAAAGCATAAACATCAAAATTAACTTAGGATATCTCAAATTCATCACTAATCCAAACTATCTAAAGCATCAATTTCAAAAATCCCCAATTTTCAATTTTGGGTATAATCCCCAATTCAAAATTTTCCAAAATTAAACACAATCATAGCCTAATCTCTTCAATTAATCATAGATAAACTAAATCCATAACCATTCCAAGCCATCTAACACCATAAACTCATAAAAAAAATTCAAAACTCAACTTTCTCTCACTTACCATTTTTCCACCATTTTCGGATTTAGAGAGCTCCAAGACAAGCTTCCTTCTTCTTCCATGTCTTTACCTTGAAAACCCACGAAATCTAGCTTAAAAATCCCTGGAAAAACCGATGCTTCATCCCTCTTCTTCTTTCCCTCCATAACCGATTCTTCATTCTCTTCTTCTTCATTTCTTCTTCTCCCTTCTTCTTGTTATTTCTTTCTTTTGTTTCCAGAATAATCGTGACTCGCCAGCCCATCTTTGTGGCTTTATGTTGTTTAAAACGACATCCACTTTTGTGTTTCATTTAATGAGTGGCCAATTACCCAATTGCCCCTCCATTTGAGCAATATTCCACCATTGCCCCTGCACAGGATTTTGAAAAACTGACTACTTGCATCCTGTTTTCAAGCATCTAAACGAAATAATTTGGACAAACTTTCTTCATGAAAATTGTTCCTCTAGATCATACGAATCCAACGCCACCAACCGCGCTCAATTCGAATTAGAAATGAAGAAGTTATAGCCAAAATACTATCGGACCTTCACAAAATCCTAGACTGAACATTAACATAACTTCAGCCCAAAAATTAACAATCTTAGGGATGAAATTAAATTTCGATCCCTTCACAAGAGTTGTAGCCCTATATCTTAATTTTATTTTCCCTCAAGAACCAACTTAATCGGAGTTGTATAGCTCCCGAAAATCGCAAAATACTGAACCATGTTCAGAAAATTATCCAACTTATAACCTATAACCAAATCTCTTACTTTGGTTCAATAAATCTCTTTCCATTAATCTCCTAATGTTGGGACCCGATCTGAGAACCGGATCCCAACCAAAAAACGAAGAACGAAGGAGACGAAAGCTAATGGAAACGGAAAGAAGAAGAGAAGAGAAAGAAGAAGTTTCGTATAAGGAGAAAGAAGGAGAAAATGCTAGATTTTGATTTTCAAGGGTATTCAAGCAAGAGTTTTGAGTAGATTTCAAGAGGAAAAAGGTGGAAGAGCATGGGAGCTTCCTCAAGACCCAAGAAATTTCAAAAATAGAGAAGAAAAGAGGTAAGAGAAAAATTTGAACTTTGAGTTTTTGATGAATTTTTGGTTTAGAATTGTGGAAAAGGATTTGGGTTTGTGATTTATGAAGTTAATTTTGATGTATATGCCTTAGGTTGTGTTTAATTTTGAATGGACATTTGATTAAGGTTTAGGCTTAATTTTGTGATTAAGGAATTTGTGAAATTTTGGAGTAGAATTATAGATAATGATATGGGTTAGTGATATATGAATTCAATTTTAAAGAAATTGTGAATAATGATATGAAATTTGTGTAAATTGGGTTAGGCCGATTTTGGAAATTGGGGATTTTTGAAATTGGTGGTTTAGATATCTTGAAATTAGTGTGAATTGATGATTTGTGACATCAATTTTTAAAAATTAAATTATTCATGAGATTGAATTTGAGTGAATTGGTTTAGGTCAAATTTGGACTTTGGGGATTTTAGAAATTCTGGTTTTGGAAAGCTTGGAAATATGATAATTATGAATTTTCGATAGTTATTTTTGAGAATTATGCAAATTATGATGTGGAATTTGAATGATTGTGGCTTAGGTCGATTTTAATTGAAAGAAGGAAAGAAGCAAGGATCAATTTGGAGCTAGGATCAAGTTTTTGGCATCAATTCGAGGTGGGTAGCATATTTATATTTTGATTTGTAAGTATATATGACTTTTCGAAAATTTAAGAAAGTGAAAGAAAAGATTTTCGTACTTTATTCGTTTCTAAATAATTTTTGAAAAATTATTACAAGCTTAAATTCATTGTTTGAAATGATTTGATAAATCAATAGAAATTTCTGAAAAATCATATGTTATGAGTAATTTATGGAATTGCTTGATTTGATTGAATTGTATGAATTATGTAGAACTGTGAATATATGTAGTATGAAAATCAAGTTTTTGATTTGTGCCTTCGGGCAATCCGAAAGTTTCAGTTTTGAGTTATGTGATTAAGTGGGTTTGGTCAGGTCCCTTGGTGAGTCAGTACACTGTCTCTATTCGTTATAGCCTTCTCCCGGCTGCCCGCTAGTGGCACGGAGCTCCGATTTCGGACACCCTTCACGACTACACTGGACCGCTATGCGGGAAAGTGTAGTACGTCTCGCTCACGATCGCAGGACCGCTATGCGAGAATGTGCGATCGCTCGCTTCGGACCGAACCAGACCATTCTGATATGTTATATGTTTTGATTTGTTTCTTTGTGCTGCATTCATGTTTAAAAATTGAGAAAGGAAAAAAAAGTGACTTTTGTTATGAAAAGTTTGAAAAATTGAAAGGTTTGAGGAAACCGTTTTGAAAAGTTACAAAGTTTGAAAAATTAGCCCTTTTGGCAAAAAGCTTATGAAAAATGATTTCTGTTTATTTGTCGATTTATAAATGTGTTATCCACGAGCTTTCGAGCTCACCCCCCCTTTCATCCCCATCTCCGTGTTTCGAAAGGTGAGATCGGATGAAAGAATGTGAAGACATTTGGTTCGTTTTTGCATCGTTTGCATTGTATTATGAATTGAGATTTGGAATATTTTGGGTATTGTAAATGGCTTGCAATGCTAGTAACGTGTATAGTGTATGAATTTGGAAATGAGATTGAGTTATGAGATCAGTATATTGTATTATAGTTATGAGAATGTTTTAGAATTAAGATTGCGTTTGTTTCTGCTGAGATCCCGGATGGAGGGTCCGGTTGATTTTGATGATTGTTTGATTGATTGGATATTATAGAAGTGTTGTTTTGAACACTTTGCAGGTTTGGGTTAGGATAAAAGCAGCCGTTATGCTGCCAAAATTTCGATAAAATTTGGGATAAAAATGTATTTTGTGACTTGTACGGATATATAAGAATATGAGCAAGTTTTGAGATTTGCATGAGAATGAATTTCCAAGAGTGGAAATTGTTTGTGTGATTTGAATGAGATTGCCTAAAGATGTAATAAATGTATATGAGAAAAAGAAAAAAAAATTATACCGGATTTGGATAGTTTAGGTTTCCAACGCGATTATGTTCATTCGATCGTTTTCTGTGATTATTGTTCTCGGATGTCAGATCCGCTTTGTTCAGTTTTTGTTTGCACTTGGTTCTATAATTGAATTGCCTTATTATTTGTTACTATTGACTATTTCGATTTGCTTCTTTCGATTTTCGATTCGTTTCCGTTTCGATTCTGTATTCGATTCGCATTCGCTTTGCTTCCACTTTCGCTTTGTTTGTCGTTATTCGTATTCGCTTCACTCTCGCTTCTTTTGCTTTGTGATTCGAGTTAGTGTTTGCTATTGGCTTCCGCATTTTATTTCCGATTCGAAATTTCGATACGAAATTTCCGTTTCCATTGGCCTTCGTTTCCTTCGTTCTTCGTTTTCCGGTTAGGATCCGGTTCCCGGATCGGGTCCCAACACCTAAAAATCATAATTCTTCATAAAAATGATATTACTTGTCTTAGGAATCCAACGCTTCGAGAATCAAATCAATCGGATGTCGGACGAAGGAATTATAAGCAAAAGATTACAAAAGGAATCGGATTAAAAACAAAGTATCGGAACTTCAAAACTGAACTTTTCAAAAATCATATCTCTTGATCCCAAACTCAGAATTTGACAAATTTGTTGTCAATAAAAATATCAAAGGAAGCTCTACAACTTTCCTGAAGAACTCAAAATCAAATTAGGTCTCGAAAGAGGTTGAAAACTCAATCAAAGATTCTGTCCAAAACAGCTTTTCCTAAACGACTCCCAATTTTTAATCGCTCATAACTCCTAGCCCCGATATCGAAAAATTGCAAACTTTATATAAATGGAAAGATAAAAACATCATCTAAAACTTTCATGAAGACCACTTACTCTAATTCAAACTAAATCCATACGACGAGTGGCCTCGAAGCATTGAACACACAAATCTATACTTAATAGCATTTTCAAAACAAAGCATACCTTCAGAAAATCATATCTCTCAATCCCGACATCGAAAAATAGCAAACTTTATGTCCACAAAAAGCTCTCGACAGAGGTTACAATTTTCATGTTGATCATTTTCTCGAATTTTGCCTAAATCAAAAAGTCAACTTTTTCTTCAAAAAGTCAAACTCCGAGCGAACTTTGACTGATCATAACTCTCACTCCCGATATCAAAAAATATCAAACTTTATGGCTACAGAAATCTCTTGACATAAACTACAAGTTTTCATAAGACAATTTTCTCAAATTATGCCTAAATCAAAAGTCAACTATCAAGGGCCAAAAAGTCAAACTTTTTACAATTCTTCATATTTTCACACTTTCTCTCCTTATTTCTTGATTTTCAACTTAATTTCAATTAACTCATCCACTTTTGAATATTTCTTATTTTCACTCAAAAATCGAGGTCCAACAGCTTGCCCTTACAACTCTTTCGACAAGTATCACATTCAACGTCATCATATACTCTATCCACCATAGTTAGCAGGTGATGACCATGGTTAGCAAATTGAATAGTGGGAATCAAATAAATGCATTCAAAACCACAATAGAAGTCGCACTTGTCGCAACGAAAGATGAAGCCACTAGGATAATCACAGAGACACAAATTGCATCGACAAATCTCAGGACTTTTATAAAGAAATAGAGTATGCTCAGGGTGGAGTGGACTTTGAACCTCTAGCATATACTTAGAACAAGGTTTCTCTGATGGAAATTTGCAACTGAGGCAATATGTTTTCTTCATTAAATTATGACAGATATGTGGAAGATGTTAGTAGTGTGCCCTAGGCTAATGGATATTTGTGATTCATGTATTAACATTATGACTTGTTAATAATATATTATGAGGTATTCCTTCATATATGCATGTATTTCATGTAATGTGATTTACATTCCATGAATAGTATTAGACTTATGTCATCAAGTATGTGACTTGATAGTAAAACCATAAGCGTTATAACACTATTCTAGACTGTCCCTGGTCGATCATTATTGGTAGAACAATAATGAATTAAGACTAGTATGTGTTTTGATTGATGATCACGTTTTACTGATCATGGATATGAGATATCAAATCAGAAACATAGATATATGTTAGAGAACATATATTGGACCGACCCATATAAAGAATACTACATGGTTTCATGTCATTAGTGATTCTTTATATGGTTTAACTTTAGTCCTTTGACCTGAAGACATCATGGTTCCCTACATGAGGAATTTAGTGTTTTGATATTAGACTAAGTTATTTTTAACCGAATAACATATAGTCTTATGTTGGATACTAAATGAATCATGCGGAGGGATGTGAATGACGTAGATGGGATTTGTACCTCTTTTAAATGAGAGAGATATCATTGGGCCTCTTGACAAGTGTGACTGAAGAAATGCATGGCCGTGCTCAAATGAATTGATGAAAAGTCATCAATGTCATTTGTTATAATCAGTTAACTTGGGGATCAAGAAACTATGATTAATCAAAGGTTGACATGTACCATGCCTTGTGATTAATCTTGATATCGTGTTACAAAAGGACTGAGCTTATAACCATGATTACAGGTTAAATCGGATTATCGATCCTCATTTGATTTGGGTAGTCATAATGTCTTGCTAGAGGCCGCTTATGACTTATGGGCCTTGAAGTGTAATCAAGCCCATTGCCAACATCAAATGAGCCTACAGGGTCGCACACAAAGAGCAATGTGATCTGGGCTTATTCTCTTGGGCCTAATTTATTAGGTGTTGAATAAATATATTTAGATATATTTATTGGGCTAGATTTAATTAAGTTGTCGGGCTTTTATTATATATAATATAATAGGCCGAAACTTAATAGGGCCTAAATGAGATTAGGGTTTCTCTATAAATAGAGAAACTTAGGTCTCATTAGGTTAAGGAAAGAAGGGACGAAACCCTAGCCGCCAACCAAGAAAAGATCATGCGGCGTTCGGAAAGGAGTTTCAGGACGTGCTAGCACACTACAGTCGCAGCCCGGATCTTGCATGCTCGTGTGGATACCGGTAGAGGGCATTCGCTTTTTGCAGTGTCTTGGAATCCGAAAAGAAGCAATCTATTCACGAAAATAAGGTATTTTCGTACATTTTTTGTATTCTTGATTATACTCATGTTGTTGTATGGTCTTTTTCCGCAGCGTATTGTGAATACTCGGACCGTACGCGATCCTACAAAAGACCCTCAAAGTTACCTGGAAGCCTCAGGGCACATTTAAGGTGCAATCTGAAGCCGCACCTAATACAGGCATAGGACACACCAAAGCCAGCTTGAGTACAATCACCACATTCATAAGACCGACATATGAGCAACGCGAGGAAATAACGACATTTGTGATAAAAACTGTACGGTTGTTTAGGAATTTCCACACACGACTTGTGTACATAAAAGCTACAAACAGAGCACTCATAGTAGGTCGGACCAAAACAGAGCTCTCCACATACTTCGCATAAAACTCCATTATCTTCCGTGATCTTCTCAACAGTGGACAAGGGATGTCTATGAAGAGGAGATTCAATCTGCTCCTGGGCTTCATGTTGGATCGGAAAAAGAAAGCATGCTTAGTTTGGAGAAACGATAGATTTCAAAACTTTTTAAGAAATCATCTTGCAGCGGAAGCAATATATCCAAATCAACATGCTAATCCATACATGATATGGTATAAGGATAATAAAACCAAGAACAAGATAAAAGGAATTACCGACTCCTTCGCCATGACTTTAAATCCTCGTTAAGCTATCCTCTCCTTCTTATATCCAAATCCTTTGCCTTTGAGTCTTTTCCTTTAGCAATCTATCTTCTTCCTTGTTGTAGTATCCTCAACCAATTAGATTTACCACTTGTTCTTCAAGGACAACTAGGTTAACAAAATCCTTTGGTGGGAAAGGAGAAGAAATATTTGGAGGAGATTTTCTTAGAAGAAGAAGAACCAAAAATTGAAACTCTTTCAATTCTTTCACTTAGGAATTTCGGTTTTACCTTGCATGAAAGGAGAGAATGTCTAAAAACCATGCAAGAACCCTTTCTTACATCTCAATTTCGAAATATGCATGAATGGAAAGAGTGAGAGGCATCCAATGCATCACTTCTTACATTAATCACTCATCAAATAGCCAATAAATGAGACTTACTTCATTTATCTTTAAAATGGCTATTTGAAAAGACCATAACCTATAATTGAATACCCATTTCGGTTTTGGAAAGAAGAAAGAAGGAAGATGGTCCATCTAATGCACATCTTTCATCTTTAATCTAATGAATGCAAATAGGTTACATGCCAACATTAAAAGCCAACCATTAAACCATTTAATGGTAAGTTCATAACTCCATTTAATAATGATGAACCATAATAAAGACCATCTTTATTTAGTATTTTAATGTCAAATGTGTGGTTACACATCTAACCTAACACAATTTCGAAATTGCTTCTTCTCCATTAAAAAAAATTGTTTTAATATAATTAATCTTAATCAATTACATTAAACCAAAACAAGCCCATTTCTAAATGAACATATGGGCTTCCAATTAACCATTAATTAGTATAAGCCCATCATTCAATTATGGACTTCTAAAGCCTCCAAACTACTTCTTACTTAGCTTGATAACCTTCCTTAAAGCCAAGTGGGGAATCTTATTGGACTTTGATAATTCAAGCTCCAATAAGCCCAGAAATAATTCAATCTCATTGGAATTAATTCTAGCTTATTAACTAAATGTCATTCCACCAAAGACAATTAGTTGAACTCTTGAATTATTAAATATTATGAGAATATGTCCAATTGCAAACCCTATTTAGAACCTTATTATAGCCATCCGCACAATAAAGGGTAAAATTACCGTTTAAGCCCTTATGTTGGTTTTTCCTTCTAGATCTCTCATTTTACTTTATATGGTGATTAACAAATAAGATCTCATCTTAGTGTTAAGACTTGATGGGTAGCTAGTCCATCAAACTCATCGGTGCCGCTTAATCACCAAATCTCTTTAAAACATCTAAAAGAGATGATAACACTATAAACTCTTTATTTGAGTGAATGTTCCACGATACATGTTTCAATTAATAATTCCAACATGCATAATCGGATTAATACCTGTAAAATCCATTACGATCATATCAAGAATTAAAATGAAACACATATGAGTTCACCACTCATCAAGATTGTGGTTCATAATAGCGAATGCTTAAGTTGTATGTTTTAAGATTAAAGTAACGCCCACTTTATTCTTGAAAACATACTTAATTCAATTCATTTAATAGTGCCATTATCGATAGTTTACTACTATCATGATATGAAACTCATCATTCCCTTTAAGTAAACTCCTTTACTTATATGGAGATAAATCGCAACACTACGCCTAAACCATAATCAAACGACCAACTTGATTATTCAACTGTGAATCAATTAATTGATTCTAATAATATACATGTTTCCCATACATCTCTATGTATATGTATATTACTTACAAATGAATCTTGGTACCTTATGACCAGATATATAATGCTCATACAGATAAAACCAAACTCTTTTGTTTTATTAATAATAAATATTTTCATTACAAAGCATGGCGAAGAAGATAAAGTTACATGTAAATACACTTGCTTTCCAGGGCACTATATTTACATAACTCCAACAATCTCCCACTTTCCCTAAAGCAAGTTTGACATATCCTTCATTCCCATCCCTTCTAGGTGACCCTCAAAGCTCTTTTGAGTCAATGTCTTTGTGAACGGATCAGCAAGGTTTTTCTCTATAGGAATCTTTACCACATCCACTTCTCCACGTTGTATTATCTCCCTTATGAGATGATACTTTCGTTCAATGTGTTTGGCAGCTTTGTGGTTCCGAGGTTCTTTAGAATTAGCCACTGCCCCACTATTATCACAATAAAGTGTAATGGCTTTTTCTGCCTCTAGAACTACCTCCAAATCATTTAGGAACTTCCGGAGCCAGACCGCTTCCTTTGCTGCTTCACAAGTAACAACATACTCAGCCTCCATAGTTGAATCAGCAATACAAGATTGCTTGACACTCATCCAAACTATGGCTCCACCTCCTAAAGTAAATATAGAACCAGAAGTTGATTTCCTTGAATCAACATCTGATTGGAAATCAGAATCCGTATATCCTATCGGAATAAGATTACTTCCAGAGTAAACAAGCATTAAGTTCTTCTTCCTACGAAGATACTTAAGTATACACTTAACCGCAATTCAATGTTCCATTCTGGATTGGATGAAATCGCTACCAAATTTCATCGCGTAATGTATATCCGGTCTAGTGCAACATTGCATACATCAAACTACCAACCGCCAAAGCATGTGGAATGTTACGCATCGTTCAACCTCCTCTTGGGTTTTAGGTGCTTGTTCCTTTGAAAGTTTGATTCCATGTCTAGTAGGGTGAAACCCCTCTTGGAATCTTGCATGGCGAACTTATTGAGCATATTCTCAATGTAGGTTAGTTGAGACAAAACTATCTTCTTGTTCTTATGATCCCTTATAAGTTTGATCCCTAGAACATAGGTAGCCTCTCCCAAATCCTTCATTGAAAACTGCTTATTCACCATCCTTAACTGCAGATAACATTCCCACATCATTCCCAATGAGCAGAATGTCATCAACATACAGGATTAGGAAAGTAACCTTACCTTCTTGTATTCTTTTGTAAACACAAGGCTTATCTAGGTTTTGTATGAACCCATGGGATTTGATGGCCTTATCAAACCTAATGTTCTAAGACCTAGATGCTTGCTTAAGTCCATAAATGGACCTTTGCAACTTGCAAACCTTATGCTCATTACCTAGCTCAATGAATCCTTCTGGTTGGGCCATATAAATGGTCTCCTCAAGATCTCCATTCAGAAATGGGGTCTTGACATCCATTTGCCATATTTCATGATCGAAATAGGCTGCTATGGCCAAAAGAATCCTGATGGACTTAAGCATGGCAATCGGAGAAAAAGTCTCCTCGTAGTCTATACCCTCCTTTTGAGTATAGCCTTTAGCTACCAATCTAGCTTTAAAGGTCTCTACCTTTCCATCCGATCCCCTTTTCCTTTTGTAGATCCATTTACACCCTATGGTTTTTAGACCTGGTGGTAGATATACAAGGACCCAGACTTCATTAGTATACATAGAATCTATTTCCGATTCCATTGCCTTGAGCCATTTTCCTGCATCAACATCATTAATAGCCTGTGTATACATAACGAGATCTGTTTCTTCTTAGTCTGAGATGATTATTAAGCCTTTTCCTAAACCCAGATACCTATCTGGTTGTCTCACAACCCTCCCACTACGTCTAGGCACATCTTGATGTTCAGGTTGCACTTCTGATTCAACTCTTGAATCCATTTCGACATCTTGTTCTGTCATATCCAAAACAACTCTTGGTTTGGATGAAATTGCTAACTCCTTTAGTACTACTTCACTTCTTCCTTTGTGATTTCTCACAAACTCCTCCTCTAAGAAGTTTGCATTTGTCGACAAAAATACCTTCCTATCATGAGGACTGTAAAAATAGTACCCTCGAGTTCCGTAGGATATCCTACAAACAAACATACTTGACCTTGGTTCCATCTTTGTGGATTCGGGCTTTAGAACATGGGCTGGACAGCCCCAAGTCCTCAAGTGCCTCAATGAAGGCACTCGGCGATCCACAACTCCCAGGTGTTTTAGGCACCGATTTGGATGGAGCAAAGTTAAGAAGATATGTTGCCGTTTGTATGGCATATCCCGTAACGATTCTGGAAGGCTAGCATAGGACATCATTGATCTTACCATTTCCAATAGAGTTCTATTTCTCCTCTACTACACCATTACATTGAGGTGTACGAGGAGTCGACAAATTGGAAACAATTCCATTGTCAATTAAATATTGCTGGAACTCTCCAGATAAATACTCACCACCTCGATCGAAGCTGTTTTAATGGCTTGCCAAGTTGTTTCTCAGCTTCAGCTTTGAATTCTTTGAACTTTTCAAAAGATTCACTCTTTTTATGCATCAAATACAAATAGCCATGTCTTGAGTAATCATCTATAAAAGTTATGAAATATTCATAACCTCCTCTAGCTTGTACATTCATGGGCCCACACACATCAGTATGTACCATGTCTAATGTGGATTCAAATCTGTTTCCTTTAGAAGGAAATGAGGCTTTTGTCATTTTCCTTCAATACAAGATTCACAGTGGGTAATGGATCACTATCCAAGCCCATAAGGATCCCATCCTTTACTAGCTTTGTCAAGTCTTTTCGATTGATATGACCCTTCCTTAGATGCCACAGATACTTTGAATTAATGCTAGAGATATTGGATTGTCTTGGTTTTATCAATTATGTAGTGTTTTGTGAGCCTTTCATAGGTTCTATAAAAAACAATCCCTGTTTAATTATCGCTTTACAAATAAAATCCTTATTCTTATATATTGAAACAACCTTTTCAAAATATAAGGAATAGCAGATTTTATTAGACAAAAATGTAAATCATGTTTCTTACAATCATTGGCATGTAATAAACATCTTCCAAATATAACCTATGACCACTAGGAAAGTCCAAGATAACTACTCCCACCGATTACTGCTGAAACATAGGAACCATCTGCTATCTTAACTTGAAACGGCCTTTAGAAGTCTTTTCCTTCATTGAACCCTGCAAAGAATTACAAACATGGTTAGTGGCTCCTAAATCTAATATCTAAGAAGTAGATAAATCTACCACATTTCTAGTTCCTAACAAACTTAGGAAGCCCATACCTTCTTTGCTTTTGAGGGACTCTAGGTAGATCGGCAGCTTCTTTTCCAGTGGCCCATCTCATCACAAAGGAAACACTTTCCTTTGATGTTCTCTTTGGCCTTTTTTTCATGGGTTTGGCCTTGACCCTATTTGGGCCTTCTTTTCATTGGACCCTTCTTCTTTCCTTGCCCTTACCTTGGGCTTAGAAGAAGAAGCTACATTAACCGGCCCATGAGCCTTAATATTCAATATTTCCTCCGTGCTCTGGAGGGTATTCATCAACTCACTCAAGGTGTAATCCTTGCTTTGTTGAGCTCATAGTCCAACTTAAACTGCTGAAAAGAAGAGTTTAAGCTATTGATGATCATAATCATCTGCGTGTCCGCATCCATATCCGCCCAAGCATCTCAAATTTTAGTAACCGCAGAGATTACCTTCATCATGTAATCCCGAGACCGTTCACTGTGTTTCATCGAGATTATGAAAGGTTTGGATAGCTTTCACTCTTGCAGACCTAGTCCTCACACCAAACATCTCATATAGGTGATGGACCATTGCCTAGCAGTTTTCATACAAGCAATTTGCTTTTGCAACATGCCCGACGACGCTTTAATATAACACTTAGTAGTCTTGTCGAGATTCGTACCCAACGCTTCATGTTGTTGGACTTGCTCAAGAGTTGCATCTCCACTTAGAGGTGTAGGCTCATTTTCGCTTAACACCCATGAAATACGTTCATATTGAAGAACAATGTCAAGGTTACCTCTCCATTCATTAAACTTGTCTCCATTTTCCAATTTGTTATTAGTCAAGAAGCGGGGTGAGTGGATTCATTTTGTGGTTGATTATGTCCGAAAATATAAATTATTAAAACATGAGCATACTAGTCAACAATTTATGGAACTTTGTATAAAATCATGATGCATGTATGCATGATTATAGATTTAACAAAACTTAAAAATTAAAACATTATCTGACGGTTATTTTCTTATCTATAACAGACTAAGTGACGGTGGGCCATCTTATCTATTAAAAGAAAAGCGGGACCCTCCCACTCGAAAAACTACCAAGCATCTCATGCTCAATTTTTTAAGAAGCGTCTTAATTTGGTCCATACTTTTACCAATGAGCTACGGTGGGCGCTTATTGATAAAAATGTTGAGTGTATAACCATTTGATTCATTCACTAAAGATACCTACAAATCATGCCTCGGTGGGAGGTCACATTTGTAACACCCCACACCCGTAAGACCCGAACCCGATATCGTTGGTGATATCCGAGTCCGTGTCCCACGAGAGTAGCGTACTACATCGATCGATTTAAAATTCAGTATACATTTTTTTAGCCATTAACTCCACGTTCACACGGCAAACACGATAAGTAAATAAAATCCGTGTTCAATATAACCAGATTTGATTATTACGGTCATCCAAGAATAATTACAATCGATCAATGCAATAAAACATTCATACCACAAGGGCTCGGTAAAATACAATGCCTTGTTATACGTTGATTGCGGAATACCATTTACTAAGACACTAATGCGCACCTAACCGATCCCGATCTCTAACCTTTACTCATCTATAGAGACATACTCCGTGTCGATCGGGTATTCTTGAGACCGAAAAATAGATGCAAATTTTGGGTGAGTTTTATGAACTCGGTGAGAAACCATCATCTATGGTTCACTCAAATCATGCATTACGCCCATGGCGTCTGATAATCTGATAATCATCAATTACCAATAAGCGATCAAATCAATAACCATAGCGATATAAATAAACCATTCACAATAACACATACCATCACGAGCGATTACTTATGCGAATACAATGCATATGTGACTCTTTCCGATTATTCATTATTGTGCCCAAGTGCTCGATCGATGTTCGGTGGGGACGCGTCGTGATTTCTCCCCTGCTCGAGGCGGTCGATCAAGACAAAGATGAGAGCTCGAAGCTCTTATCGGTAATAATAACAACTTGGGGCACGTCCATTATCGATCATGCAATTATGCATGCGATGCAAGATTTAGTAAATATCGATGTTGGCTATAAAGCCCGGTGTATCGATAAATCCACAATATGGCTATAAAGCCCGGTGTATCGATAAATCCACAATATGGCTATAAAGCCCGGTGTATCACTAATCCACAATATGGCTATAAAGCCCAGTGTATCAGTCAGTCCACAATATGGCTATAAAACCCAGTGTATCAGTCAGTGTTCAGTATGATGGCTATAAAGCCCAGTCTATCAGTATCAGTAAAATCATATAATACAATCCCATACATGCCAGTAGTCATACAGTGCTCATTCAATTCACTTTTGCACGTAATTCACGTTAAGCATGTACACAACCAGAAATTTGAGAAACCAACTAGGTTACTCACCTATTGCTTCCGAGCTAATGCCGGGAAGTCTCTGTGACGCCGGTCAATCGACGCTCCAATTGGGCCTCTATATGAATCAGAAAAAGTACGAGTCACGAAATATGAAATTGTGCTCATGTTGATGAGATATGCATGTTCATGGCAATCCCGGTCCTAATTCAATATTTTCCCATAATAAAATTCTATCAAAAATTAGAAATCCATAGGCGCCGACGGTGCGCAATTCGGACCTCTATAGGTCCTCAATTAAATAAAACAGTGTTTACATGTTCCGTCAATAGGGGCTACGTCAAATTCCCGTCTAAAAATTCTCGTTTTCTCATAATATGAAATTAAATATTCAATGACTCCGATGCCTTTGGAATCAGGTCACTCGGACGTCGGACGGGAAAGAAATTGACAAAAGAAATCAAAAGTCAATTTAAACAATTAATATCTATATATATACCTAACCCTTATTCCCTTCTTTAATTTCTTGATTTCAAGCCAACTTTCAACACCCATAACTCTTTCTACACATTTCTGAAAAATGCAAACTATACCTTGTTGGAAAGCTTATGAAAAGCTCTACAATTCTCAAGAGACCATAAAAATCAATTCCAACTCTAAGGGTGTCCAATACTCCATCAAACCTACTGCCTACTCAATTTCCAGCAACACAGGGCAGTACATTGGCAATTTCATAACTCACTGATTCTTCAGTAATAAATTACCACAAAAATATGGTCAATAAGTTCACAATGTCCCCAACAACTTCCATGAACAACCCAAAATCAAATTCTATTTCTAAACAAGTCAATTAATTCATTCAATGTTACTGTTCCTGAAATCCTCCAATTTGGTCAGTGACCTTATAACAAGCATAACTTCCTGTAAACAAGTCAATAAAATCAGAACTTTATATCCCTGTAAAGATAACATCTCAAACTTCATTTTTCATGAAGCACTCATCATCCAATTCGATCTCTAACAATTTCAAAACTGTTATGGAAGTTTCTGTTATGATCAGCCATTCACATCCTAATGCAGGATCAATTTTTGCAAAATCATAACTCCCAATTCTGACTTCTAAAATTTACAAACCATATATCAATTTCAAGGTAATCTCTTCCTCTACAATTCTTCAGAAGCTCACTCACACCAATTCAGTTCACAAAAATTACTAAAATTGCTCCCAAACAGAAAGCTCACAAAATCAACACTCTGACTAGTTTTCATCAACATGCCCAAAACCAGTCCATAGAAAACAGTTCATATATCTTAATATACACCTATAAAAATAGCAAGACCAGTGGCAATGGAACGATAATTCAATATACTACAACTTCCATGAAGACCATTTTCCCTTATTCCATCGCAATTAATTCATAAAAATCAACAAAACTCAGATGTCATGGTTGCAGTTACTGTTCACAGAAAATGGAACAGTAACTTTCCATGCAAAATTTCACCCTTCTATCATTGAAATTCAACAACACCTATTTCACACTAAATTGAAGCCAACATCCCAAAGTTTCAGTGGCCACTAACCTTACCTCATTTTCATTTCTACACATTAAATTATGAATAAAACAGTAACATCAATTATAATTCCAACTTTCCAGATTTCAGGTTAACCTTAGTTCAACCACTTCCAATACCTTTTTCACATCACTAGACATCAAAATAAATACAAATTAAATTTTAATACAGTCATACATATATTAGGGCTAACACTGAAAAATTTACAGCATTAACTTCCTCAATTCAAGGACTCAAATAATTATCCCTATTCAATTCAAAATCAAACCATATCATTAACTTCAATGCATCTTCATCTAGCCTCATCCCCTTTTCTTCAAATCATAATAATCATCACTTTAATGCCTACCTAAACCTAATACATGCTTTAAACCCTTTTATTAACTACCCCATACTATCATGGCATTTAATTCATATGAAAGACATCATTTAAAGATCAAAACTTTAATGAATACATACCTAAGACAAAACCTCCTTCAAAGCTTCAACTTCTAACTTTTACCTTCTACTTCTACACCCACCAAAGTACCAACTTCCTTCCCTTCTCAAGTATGCACAAAGCTCATCTTCTAGCTTTGATGGAATAAGAAATGGTATCTTGAAGTTGTAAAGAAAGATGAGAAAATTTTCAATGTATATGCAAAGGAGAAGTGTGTTTTGGGTGGAGAGTAACCAAAGCACAAAATTCCTTCTTCCTTTCCTTTAAACACTTACATAACCGAGAGAAAGTGATGAGGAAGCATTTAATGTTACACTTTTAAATGTCAAATTTTAATTGGTACACAATTCATAGAAAAGTCAAAATATGTTTGTTTAATCCAAATCCAAAATGTTCTTGCATTTAACTCTAATGACCCTACTTTCAGTCCCAAAATAAAATACCCAATATTACAGTGCCATTGGGTAGCAACTCTACTTCTAGAAAATCAATTTGGTTCGCCAATTGGCGATTTTTCCTATCCAAAATTTCAGAAATTTCCCGAATTATTTTTCGAGAATTAATGAAATTCCTAAAATTATAAAACAGTAACAATGCACTCCAAATAATTTTCAATCACAAAATCACCTTTTCTACCCCAAAACATGTTTAGGCGATTCTGGCGATTTTGCGGTCCGAGAATTTTCTCCGAAAAATCCAGAAAAATTCCTAAAATCCCTAAAATGTAAAACCATTTATGGTGCAGTCAAACAATTTTCAAACTCAATTATCCCATGAATTCCAATAAAATTGCTTTAGGCCCAATTCAGGGAATGTCATGAATGCATTTACCGTAATTCCATATACACAATTGATCACTGTATCGATCCTATTATGCATGAACAGTACTAAATATTCCCTATTAGTCTCATCCTATGTCAATTTTACTATTTTACCCTTCCAGGAGGGGGTGGGATGTTACAATTCTCCCCTCCTTATAAGAATTTCGTCCTCGAAATTCTCAGTCAACGGTTCACTATGACAGTAATCATATGAGTCTACATATCCTATACACTTTTCACTTAATGATTCACTTTTGGAGTGATCACAGTAACCACTCTCAGTCCGTGGTTCAGTTACTATGGCTAACTCATTATCACTTAGTACAGTAAACGGATTTGACAAAACTATCAGTTGGCGATCTCATTTTCTTAGCTATCTCACTTGCCATTTCTAGAATAGTCACTACCTTTGGTTCCGATATATTACTCAGTTCAGTATTTTCAAATCTATTCGCTGATCACATTTTATCCTTCTAATACCTTTTTCCCACAGTGCCATATAGTCCAATTCGTATTCCATTGAGGACATCTCCATGTCTTTGGTACCTCCTTAATCACGTCGGTGACGATTTACATTCCCTTGGTACCAATACAGTAACATTTAATTCCACTTCACTATAATCAGTAACAATGTACCTAATGCAGTCATTTTTTATATGCCATTCACTTTATATTTAAATTCGATTCTCGTAAGACAATTCACTATTCTATAGTGTTCACACACTTTATCCAGATATACAGTTTACTCTGTCTCATTTATCCGACCCGGTTCCACTTTAGCTAACCATGAAGTCTTCCTCAGTCACTTCCCTTTGTTTCACTTATCACACTCAATCTTTGACTCTCGTTAGGCCTTATCTGATAACAAAGATATTCCTCCAATAAATCAGAACTCTATATTACGATCATAATTAAACCTTTTTCCTATTGGACATTCAACCTATAAACACTTGAGCCGAGAATCACTTCATTCTATACCTACAATTACTCAATTTCACTTTTCAAATATGCGTACTAGAATGTCTAACTTTGACTATTCACTTTCTTGGTCTAATACCTTTTGATCGGGTACACATACTTCTTCTTCGACTTTTGTTTACTATAGTTTTCCAATTCCATTTGTATATTAAAACTCATCATAAAACTTCCCCCCTTTACTTTCTGCACTCTTAACCTTTCGTATCACTATATTTTTTTTTACAACTTCAATTTTCCAAAAACACTTCACTATTACCCAATATCTGCTTGACATTGATTGAAAACCCCAATATCTGTAATTGATCTGTTCATTGAAGCATTATCGTATTTACACCGGTCTCTTTCCTCAAATTAACCCAGTGTATCCTTATAGGAATCTACAGTCTCCAAGGCTTTCAATAATGAGAATGGCACTAATACCATTTATCACAGTCAGTTCAATTTATTTCATACTTGTTCAACATATTGTCGCAGCTCAATACTCACGCCCACTTTTCCCAAAGGTATGTATATCATCGATGTCGATTCTCAATTAATCCTATCGTTCTTTTCACTTTTCACTGCTCAACACTTCTAAACACATTCATCTCTAATCACAGTTATTACCATTGTTTACCTCGCATAATTCCCTATTAGGGTCTTATTGACTTTACTGTACATCTTTTACCCTTTTCATTGAGTCTACAATGAGTGTATCTACAATTTCTTTATGAAGGTGTCACTACATTACCTCATTGTCGGTTTCCTTTTGACCCTCTTGTCTCTATTCATTACTCTTTTCATTTTCTCTTCTCATTTGTTTTCATATCATTCCTATCAACATATGTTAATACCTTGTCATCTATATTTAAACCTCCAAAATTTTCCATTTCTTTTAGCATCTCTCTTCTCGATTCGGGACTCTTTTATTTTTCGTTTCAAATCTAGATTCCTCAGCAGTTTTGCATCATAAACGGAGATCGATTCACTTCACATTGCAATAGAATCACCTCAAATTAAAATCTCACTAATATGGAATTCTTTACATTTCGTACATACAATGCAGATAATCTCAGTATTATGAGCTATGACCCAATTTCACTTTTAATTTTGTCCACAAAATCTCATCAACCAATGATTATTCCTAATTGTGTTTCAATCCTTCTTCACTATTCGCATAATCTCAATCAAGACACTCTTATGCCATCATTGAACATATCGTAACATTTCTTTCAAGAAGGTTCCTTGTGATACCACTTAAACACTTTCTTTACCACTTGTTCGTAATCTATACCGAACCACTTTTCAATTCCTCTCATACAGTACACTCACCCACTTTTGTCTTACTTTAACCTCTTAAGAACTTCACACTTATAATCACTCTAAACATTTACCGCTCATTTCCTCTATGATTTCCATATATCATCACATACATTTCATTAGTCACAATCAACATTACTGTCCAATAGATATCTCTAACAGTAAATTGACTTAAATACAATAACTCTTTTCATACACCACTATTGTGGTTTCATTCTTTTCAAGATCTTTATTTCATTCTCACCATATCATTAAACTGTATGTCTCATTCCCCTATCCGTTACGTGCAACTTGACCTTGTAAGGTCATATCAATTTGACTTATCAGCTTATGATCATTATTCTTATTTTTCATTCCGTTTTCTGCTACTTATCTTCTATTTCCTCAAACAGTCTATGATCGGGTGTTCACAGTCCCCAATATCCGACAAAGTCGTTGATACTACTCCATTTTATCTCTATCTATATACCTATCCATTTACCATTTTCGTGTCTATATACACCTAATTCAGTATTTCCCCATACACCATCAGTAGAATCATCAGTCTGTCTTTTTTTCCTTCATGATTTTATCATACGAATTTCCAACCTCGAAGCACAATAATCACCTAACAATTTCAGTCTCAAACTTATGCGGTCTAGTTCATAACCATTTCCTAATTCATTTCACCTATCTCAGACACTTTTACCTCACTCTAATAGGCCTTGAACATCTTACTTTTTCGATTCTTTCAGTTCTCGATAAACCGTTCTGATACTCTATTGAGCTTCTTTCCATATCATCATCTCGCTTATAATATTTATGATCTCCAATTCAATACCGTGAATCAAGATATGCCCGATTGGACCATCTACATTTTACTCAATTCCAATATTTCCCTTTCATGACATATACTATTCGAATCAGAATTACCTAACCCTCCGGGCTTTTAATTTCACTTAGAGCTACTATAACCAATATGCTTCCATATCTCTAATGGACCTCTCCAAGTTCTCAACATCTTCATTTTTTCTGTCACCATAACATTGTCAATTTAATTTGGAAATTCTTAATTAGTCAAGGCCAACATACGGTCATTCTTTATCACATATGAGGGTTTCTAACCCATCTGAAAGATCAACCTTCTTATCCATTTTCCTTTATCCTTTCCTAATTGATTATCCCTTTTAGGATTTTCACTCTAATCCAGTCTCACTCTTCTCTCACTTAATCACTTGACACTTATGCACCCTTAGGCTTTATCTTCGTGCGACTCTGACTAGGGATCAGTTACCACGGTCTGCAACGACACAACTCAAATGCATGAAACCTATGTTCCAAATCGTGCCCGATACATTACGTACTCTTCGGGCTCGATACCACCTAAATGTAACACCCACACCAGTAAGACCCAACCCGATATCGTTGGTGATATCCGAGTCCGTGTCCCACGAGAGTAGCGTATTACATCGATCGATTTAAAATTCAGTATACATTTTTTTAGCCATTAACTCCACGTTCACACGGCAAACACGATAAGTAAATAAAATCCGTGTTCAATATAACCAGCCAGATTATTACGGTCATCCAAGAATAATTACAATCGATCAATGCAAGAAACATTCATACCACAAGGGCTCGGTAAAATACAATGCCTTGTTATACGGTGATTGCGAATACCATTTACTAAGACACTAATGCGCATACTAACCGATCCCGATCTCTAACCTTTACTCATCTACAGAGACATACTCCGTGTCGATCGGGTATTCTTCAGACCTGAAAAATAGATGCAAATTTTGGGTGAGTTTTGCGAACTCGGTGAAAACCATCATCGATGGTTCACTCAAATCATGCATTACGCCCATGGCGTCGGTATAATCTGATAATCATCAATTACCAATAAGCGGTCAGCGATCAATAACCATAGCCATAACGATAAACCATTCACAAGAACACATACCATCACGAAAGCGATTACTTATGCGAATACAATGCATATGTGACTCTTTCCGATTATTCATTATTGTGCCCAAGTGCTCGATCGGTGTTGGTGGGGCGCGTCGAGATTTCTCCCCTGGGCTCGAGGCGGTCGATCTGACAATATGAGAGCTCAAGCTCTTATCGGTAATAATAGCAACTTGGGCACGTCCATTATCCGATCATGCAATTATGCATGCGATGCGATATTTAGTAAATATGCGATGTTTGGCTATAAAGCCCGATGTATCAATAAATCCACAATATGGCTATAAAGCCCAAAGTATCGGTCGATCCACAATATGGCTATAAAGCCCAAAGTATCGATCGATCCACAATATGGCTATAAAACCCGAAGTATCGATCGGTGTTCATTATGATGGCTATAAAGCCCGGTCTATCGATGTCGGTAAAATCATATAATACAATCCCATACATGCCAAGAGTCATACGATGCTCATTCAATTCACTTTTGCACGTAATTCACGTTAAGCATGTACCAACCAGAAATTTGAGAAACCAACTAGGTTACTCACCTATTGCTTCGAGCTAATGCGGGAAGTCTCGTGACGCCGGTCAATCGACGCTCAATTGGGCCTCTATATGAATCAGAAAAAGTACGAGTCACGAAATATGAAATTGTGCTCATGTTGATGAGATATGCATGTTCATGGCAATCCCGGTCCTAATTCAATATTTTCCCATAATAAAATTCTATCAAAAATTATAAATCCATAGGCGCTGACGGTGCGCAATTCGGACCTCTATAGGTCCTCAATTAAATAAAACAGTGTTTACATGTTCAAAATCGATAGGGCTACGTCAAATTCCCGTCTAAAAATTCTCGTTTTCTCATAATATGAAATTAAATATTCAATGACTCCGATGCCTCTGGAATCAGGTCACTCGGACGTCGGACGGGAAAGAAATTGACAAAAGAAATCAAAAGTCAATTTAAACAATTAATATCTATATATATACCTAACCCTTATTCCCTTCTTTAATTTCTTGATTTCAAGCCAACTTTCAACACCCATAACTCTTTCTACACATTTCTGAAAAATGCAAACTATACCTTGTTGGAAAGCTTATGAAAAGCTCTACAATTCTCAAGAAGACCATAAAAATCAATTCCAACTCTAAGGGTGTCAAATACTCCATCAAACCTACTGCCTACTCAATTTCCAGCAACACAGGGCAGTACATTGGCAATTTCATAACTCACTGATTCTTCAGTAATAAATTACCACAAAATATGGTCAATAAGTTCACAATGTCCCAACAACTTCCATGAACAACCCAAAATCAAATTCTATTTCTAAACAAGTCAATTAATTCATTCAATGTTACTGTTCCTGAAATCCTCCAATTTGGGCAGTGACCTTATAACAAGCATAACTTCCTGTACACAAGTCAATAAAATCAGAACTTTATATCCCTGTAAAGATAACATCTCAAAATTCATTTTTCATGAAGCACTCATCATCCAATTCGATCTCTAACAATTTCAAAAATGTTATGGAAGTTTCTGTTATGATCAGCCATTCACATCCTAATGCAGGATCAATTTTTGTAAAATCATAACTCCCAATTCTGACTTCTAAAATTTACAAACCATATATCAATTTCAAGGTAATCTCTTCCTCTACAATTCTTCAGAAGCTCACTCACACCAATTCAGTTCAAAAAAATTACTAAAATTGCTCCCAAACAGAAAGCTCACAAAATCAACACTCTGACTAGTTTTCATCAACATGCCCAAAACCAGTCCATAGAAAACAGTTCATATATCTTAATATACACCTATAAAAATAGCAAGACCAGTGGCAATGGAAAGATAATTCAATATACTACAACTTCCATGAAGACCATTTTCCCTTATTCCATCGCAATTAATTCATAAAAATCAACAAAACTCAGATGTCATGGTTGCGGTTACTGTTCACAGAAAATGGAACATTAACTTTCCATGCAAAATTTCACCCTTCTATCATTGAAATTCAACAACACCTATTTCACACTAAATTGAAGCCAACATCCCAAAGTTTCAGTGGCCACTAACCTTACCTCATTTGCATTTCTACACATTAAATTATGAATAAAACAGTAACATCAATTATAATTCCAACTTTCCAGATTTCAGGTTAACCTTAGTTCAACCACTTCCAATACCTTTTTCACATCACTAGACATCAAAATAAATACAAATTAAATTTTAATACAGTCATACATATATTAGGGCTAACACTGAAAAATTTACAGCATTAACTTCCTCAATTCAAGGACTCAAATAATTATCCTATTCAATTCAAAATCAAACCATATCATTAACTTCAATGCATCTTCATCTAGCCTCATCCCTTTTCTTCAAATCATAATAATCATCACTTTAATGCCTACCTAAACCTAATACATGCTTTAAACCCTTTTATTAACTACCCCATACTATCATGGCATTTAATTCATATGAAAGACATCATTTAAAGATCAAAACTTTAATGAATACATACCTAAGACAAAACCTCCTTCAAAGCTTCAACTTCTAACTTTTACCTTCTACTTCTACACCCACCAAAGTACCAACTTCCTTCCTTCTCAAGTATGCACAAAGCTCATCTTCTAGCTTTGATGGAATAAGAAATGGTATCTTGAAGTTGTAAAGAAAGATGAGAAAATTTTCAATGTATATGCAAAGGAGAAGTGTGTTTTCGGGTGGAGAGTAACCAAAGCACAAAATTCCTTCTTCCTTTCCTTTAAACACTTACATAACCGAGAGAAAGTGATGAGGAAGCATTTAATGTTACACTTTTAAATGTCAAATTTTAATTGGTACACAATTCATAGAAAAGTCAAAAATATGTTTGTTTAATCCAGTCCAAAATGTTACTCCATTTAACTCTAATGACCCTACTTTCAGTCCCAAAATAAAATACCCAATATTACAGTGCCATTGGGTAGCAACTCTCGCTACCGAAAATCGACCGGTTCGCCAATTGGCGATTTTTCCGGTCCGAAAATTTCCGAGAATTTCCCCGAATTATTTTTCTGAGAATTAATGAAATTCCCTAAAATTATAAAACAGGTAACAGTGCACTCCAAATAATTTTTCAATCACAAAAATCACCTTTTCTACCCCAAAACATGTTTAGGCGATTCTGGCGATTTTTGCGGTCCGAATTTTCTCCAAAAATTCCAGAAAAATTCCTAAAATCCCTAAAATGTAAAACCATTTATGGTGCAGTCCAAACAATTTTCCAAACTCAATTATCCCATGAATTCCAATAAAATTGCTTTAGGCCCAATTAAGGAATGTCATGAATGCATTTACCGTAATTCCATATACACAATTGATACTGTATCGATCCTATTATGCATGAACAGTACTAAATATTCCTATTAGTCTCATCCTATGTCAATTTTACTATTTTACCCTTCCGGAGGGGTGGGATGTTACAATTCTCCCTCCTTATAAAATTTCGTCCTCAAAATTCTCAATCAGCAGTTCACTATGACAAGAATCATATGAGTCTACATATCCTATACACTTTTCCACTTAATGATTCACTTTTGGGTGATCACAAGAACCACTCTCAGTCCGTGGTTCAGTTACTATGGCTAACTCATTATCACTTAGTACAGTAAACGGATTTGACAAAACTATCAGTTGGCGATCTCATTTTCTTAGCTATCTCACTTGCCATTTCTAGAATAGTCACTACCTTTGGTTCCGATATATTACTCAGTTCAGTATTTTCAAATCTATTCGCTGATCACATTTTATCCTTCTAATACCTTTTTCCCACAGTGCCATATAGTCCAATTCGTATTCCATTGAGGACATCTCCATGTCTTTGGTACCTCCCTTAATCACGTCAGGGACGATTTACATTCCCTTGGTACCAATACAGTAACATTTAATTCCACTTCACTATAATCAGTAACAATGTACCTAATGCAGTCATTTTTTATATGCCATTCACTTTATATTTAAATTCGATTCTCGTAAGACAATTCACTATTCTATAGTGTTCACACACTTTATCCAGATATATAGTTTACTCTGTCTCATTTATCCGACCCTGTTCCACTTTAGCTAACCATGAAGTCTTCCTCACCACTTCCCTTTGTTTCACTTATCACACCAATCTTTGACTCTCGTTAGGCCTTATCTGATGTAACAAGATATTCCTCCAATAAATCGTAACTCTATATTACGATCATAATTAAACCTTTTCCTATTGGACATTCAACCTATAAACACTTGGCCGAGAATCACTTCATTCTATACCTACAATTACTCAATTTCACTTTTCAAATATCGTACTAGAATGTCTAACTTTGACTATTCACTTTCTTGGTCTAATACCTTTTGATCGGTACACATACTTCTTCTTCGACTTTTGTTTACTATAGTTTTCCAATTCCATTTGTATATTAAAACTCATCATAAAACTTCCCCTTTACTTTCGCACTCTTAACCTTCGTATCACTATATTTTTTTACAACTTCAATTTTCCAAAACACTTCACTATTACCCAATATCTGCTTGACATTGATTGAAAACCCCAATATCATAATTGATCCATTCATTGAAGCATTATCGTATTTACACGGTCTCTTTCCTCAAATTAACCCGATGTATCCTTATAGGAATCTACAGGTCTCAAGGCTTTCAATAATGAGAATGGCACTAATACCATTTATCACAGTCAGTTCAATTTATTTCATACTTGTTCAACATATTGTCGCAGTTCAATACTCACTGCCCACTTTTCCAGTGTATGTATATCATCAGTATCAGATTCCTCAATTAATCCTATCGTTCTTTTCACTTTTCACTGTTCAACACTTCTAAACACATTCTGTCTCTAATCACAGTTATTACCATTGTTTACCTCGCATAATTCCCTATTAGGGTCTTATTGACTTTACCGTACATCTTTTACCCTTTTCATTGAGTCTACAATGAGTGTATCTACAATTTCTTTATGAAGGTGTCACTACATTACCTCATTGTCAGTTTCCCTTTTTGACCCTCTTGTCTCTATTCAGTTACTCTTTTTCATTTTCTCTTCTCATTTGTTTTCATATCATTCCTATCAACATATGTTAATACCTTGTCATCTATATTTAAACCTCCAAAATTTTCCATTTTCTTTTAGCATCTCTCTTCTCAGTTCGGGACTCTTTTATTTTTCGTTTCAAATCTAGATTCCTCAACAGTTTTGCATCATAAACGGAGATCGATTCACTTCACATTGCAATAGAATCACCTCAAATTAAAATCTCACTAATATGGAATTCTTTACATTTCTGTACATACAATGCAGATAATCTCGTGATATGAGCTATGACCCAATTTCACTTTTAATTTTGTCCACAAAAATCTCATCAACCAATGATTATTCCTAATTGTGTTTCAATCCTTCTTCACTATTCGTACAATCTCAATCAAGACACTCTTATGCCATCATTGAACATATCAGAACATTTCTTTCGCGAAGGTTCCTTGTGACAGTCACTTAAACACTTTCTTTACCACTTGTTCTGTAATCTATACCAGAACCACTTTTCAATTCCTCTCATACAGGTACACTCAGTCCACTTTTGTCTTACTTTAACCTCTTAAGAACTTCACACTTATAATCACTCTAAACATTTACCGCTCATTTCCTCTATGATTTCCATATATCTGTCACATACATTTCATTAGTCACAATCAACATTACTGTCCAATAGATATCCCTAACAGTAAATTGACTTAAATACAATAACTCTTTTCATACACCACTATTGTGGTTTCATTCTTTTCAAGATCTTTATTTCATTCTCACCATATCATTAAACTGTATGTCTCATTCCCCTATCCGTTCGTGCAACTTGACCTTGTAAGGTCATATCAATTTAGCTTATCGACATGATCATTATTCTTATTTTTCATTCCGTTTTCTGCTACTTATCTTCTATTTCCTCAAACAGTCTATGATCGGGTGTTCACAGTCCCCAATATCCGACAAAGTCGTTGATACTACTCCATTTTATCTCTATCTATATACCTATCTATTTACCATTTTCGTGTCCATATACACCTAATTCAGTATTTCCCCATACACCATCAGTAGAATCATCGATCATCTTTTTCCTTCATGATTTTATCATACGAATTTCCAACCTCGAAGCACAATAATCACCTAACAATTTCAGTCTCAAACTTATGCGGTCTAGTTCATAACCATTTCCCGAATTCATTTCAGTCTATCTGTACACTTTTACCTCACTCTAATAGGCACTGAACATCTTACTTTTTCGATTCTTTCAGTTCTCGATAAACCGTTACAGTACTCTATTGAGCTTCTTTCCATATCATCATCTGCTTATAATATTTACTGATCTCCAATTCGAATACCGTGAATCAAGATATGCCCGATTGGACCATCTACATTTTACTCAATTCCAATATTTCCCCTTTCATGACATATACGGTCAGAACTGTAATTACCTAACCCTCCCGGGCTTTTAATTTCACTTAGAGCTACTATAACCAATATGCTTCCATATCTCTAATGGACCTCTCCAAGTTCTCAACATCTTCATTTTTCTGTCACCATAACATTGTCAATTTAATTTGGAAATTCTTAATTAGTCAAGGCCAACACAGTCATTCTGTTATCACATATGAGGGTTTCTAACCCAGTACAACATCAACCTTCTTATCCATTTTTCCTTTATCCTTTCCTAATTGATTATCCCTTTTAGGATTTTCACTCTAATCGATCTCACTCTTCTCTCACTTAATCACTTGACACTTATGCACCCTTAGGCTTTATCTTCGTGCGACTCTGACTAGGGATCAGTTACCACGGTCTGCAACGACACAACTCAAATGCATGAAACCTATGTTCCAAACTGTGCCCAGATACATTACGTACTACTGGGCTCTGATACCACCTAAATGTAACACCCCACACCCGTAAGACCCGAACCCGATATCGTTGGTGATATCCGAGTCCGTGTCCCACGAGAGTAGCGTACTACATCAGTCGATTTAAAATTCAGTATACATTTTTTTTTAGCCATTAACTCCACGTTCACACGGCAAACCACGATAAGTAAATAAAATCCGTGTTCAATATAACGATTTCATTATTACGGTCATCCAAGAATAATTACAATCGATCAATGCGAGAAAACATTCATACCACGAGGGCTTAGTAAAATACAATGCCTTGTTATACGGTGATTGCGGAATACCATTTACTAAGACACTAATGCGGAACCTGAACCGATCCCGATCTCTAACCTTTACTCATCTACAGTAGACATACTCCCGTGTCGATCGGGGTATTCTTCAGGACCTGAAAAATAGATGCAAATTTTGGGTGAGTTTTGCGAACTCAGTGAGAAACCATCATCGATGGTTCACTCAAATCATGCATTCGCCCGTGGCGTCTGATATAATCTGATAATCATCAATTACCAATAGCGGTCAGCGATCAATAACCATAGCGATAACGATAAACCATTCACGGTAACACATACCATCACGAAAGCGATTACTTATGCGAATACAATGCATATGTGACTCTTTCCGATTATTCATTATTGTGCCCAGTGCTCGATCGGTGTTGATGGGGGCGCGTCGAGATTTCTCCCCTCGGGCTCGAGGCGGTCGATCTGATATGAGAGCTCGAAGCTCTTATCGGTAATAATAGCAACTTAGGGCACGTCCATTATCGATCATGCAATTATGCATGCGATGCGATGTTAGTAAATATGCGATATTTGGCTATAAAGCCCGGTGTATCGATAAATCCATAATATGGCTATAAAGCCCGGTGTATCGACTAATCCATAATATGGCTATAAAGCCCGATGTATCGGTCGGTCCACAATATGGCTATAAAGCCCGGTGTATCGATCGGTGTTCAAGATGATGGCTATAAAGCCCGATCTATCGATGTCGGTAAAATCATATAATACAATCCCATACATGCGGTGAGTCATACGGTGCTCATTCAATTCACTTTTGCACGTAATTCACGTTAAGCATGTACCTGACCAGAAATTTGAGAAACCAACTAGGTTACTCACCTATTGCTTCGAGCTAATTCCGAAGTCTCTGTGGCGCCGGTCAATCGACGCTCAATTGGGCCTCTATATGAATCGAGAAAAGTACGAGTCACGAAATATGAAATTGTGCTCATGTTGATGAGATATGCATGTTCATGGCAATCCGGTCCTAATTCAATATTTTCCCATAATAAAATTCTATCAAAATTATAAATCCATAGGCGACGGTGCGCAATTCGGACCTCTATAGGTCCTCAATTAAATAAAACAGTGTTTACATGTTCCGTCAATAGGGGCTACGTCAAATTCCCGTCTAAAAATTCTCGTTTTCTCATAATATGAAATTAAATATTCAATGACTCCGATGCCTCTGGAATCAGGTCACTCGGACGTCGGACGGGAAAGAAATTGACAAAAGAAATCAAAAGTCAATTTAAACAATTAATATCTATATATATACCTAACCCTTATTCCCTTATTTAATTTCTTGATTTCAAGCCAACTTTCAACACCCATAACTCTTTCTACACATTTCTGAAAAATGCAAACTATACCTTGTTGGAAAGCTTATGAAAAGCTCTACAATTCTCAAGAAGACCATAAAAATCAATTCCAACTCTAAGGGTGTCAAATACTCCATCAAACCTACTGCCTACTCAATTTCCAGCAACACAGGGCAGTACATTGGCAATTTCATAACTCACTGATTCTTCAGTAATAAATTACCACAAAAATATGGTCAATAAGTTCACAATGTCCCCAACAACTTCCATGAACAACCCAAAATCAAATTCTATTTCTAAACAAGTCAATTAATTCATTCAATGTTACTGTTCCTGAAATCCTCCAATTTGGGCAGTGACATTATAACAAGCATAACTTCCTGTACACAAGTCAATAAAATCAGAACTTTATATCCCTGTAAAGATAACATCTCAAACTTCATTTTTCATGAAGCACTCATCATCCAATTCGATCTCTAACAATTTCAAAAATGTTATGGAAGTTTCTGTTATGATCAGCCATTCACATCCTAATGCAGGATCAATTTTTGCAAAATCATAACTCCCAATTCTGACTTCTAAAATTTACAAACGATATATCAATTTCAAGGTAATCTCTTCCTCTACAATTCTTCAGAAGCTCACTCACACCAATTCAGTTCAAAAAAATTACTAAAATTGCTCCCAAACAGAAAGCTCACAAAATCAACACTCTGACTAGTTTTCATCAACATGCCCAAAACCAGTCCATAAAAAACAGTTCATATATCTTAATATACACCTATAAAAATAGCAAGACCAGTGGCAATGGAAAGATAATTCAATATACTACAACTTCCATGAAGACCATTTTCCCTTATTCCATCGCAATTAATTCATAAAAATCAACAAAACTCAGATGTCATGGTTGCGGTTACTGTTCACAGAAAATGGAACAGTAACTTTCCATGCAAAATTTCACCCTTCTATCATTGAAATTCAACAACACCTATTTCACACTAAATTGAAGCCAACATCCCAAAGTTTCAGTGGCCACTAACCTTACCTCATTTGCATTTCTACACATTAAATTATGAATAAAACAGTAACATCAATTATAATTCCAACTTTCCAGATTTCAGGTTAACCTTAGTTCAACCACTTCCAATACCTTTTCACATCACTAGACATCAAAATAAATACAAATTAAATTTTAATACAGTCATACATATATTAGGGCTAACACTGAAAAATTTACAGCATTAACTTCCTCAATTCAAGGACTCAAATAATTATCCTATTCAATTCAAAATCAAACCATATCATTAACTTCAATGCATCTTCATCTAGCCTCATCCCCTTTTCTTCAAATCATAATAATCATCACTTTAATGCCTACCTAAACCTAATACATGCTTTAAACCCTTTTATTAACTACCCCATACTATCATGGCATTTAATTCATATGAAAGACATCATTTAAAGATCAAAACTTTAATGAATACATACCTAAGACAAAACCTCCTTCAAAGCTTCAACTTCTAACTTTTACCTTCTACTTCTACACCCACCAAAGTACCAACTTCCTTCCCTTCTCAAGTATGCACAAAGCTCATCTTCTAGCTTTGATGGAATAAGAAATGGTATCTTGAAGTTGTAAAGAAAGATGAGAAAATTTTCAATGTATATGCAAAGGAGAAGTGTGTTTTGGTGGAGAGTAACCAAAGCACAAAATTCCTTCTTCCTTTCCTTTAAACACTTACATAACCGAGAGAAAGTGATGAGGAAGCATTTAATGTTACACTTTTAAATGTCAAATTTTAATTGGTACACAATTCATAGAAAAGTCAAAAATATGTTTGTTTAATCCAGTCCAAAATGTTACTCCATTTAACTCTAATGACCCTACTTTCAGTCCCAAAATAAAATACCTAATATTACAGTGCCATTGGGTAGCAACTCTCGCTACCGAAAATCGACCGGTTCGCCAATTGGCGATTTTTCCGGTCCGGAAATTTCCGAGAATTTCTCCGAATTATTTTTCTGAGAATTAATGAAATTCCCTAAAATTATAAAACAGGTAACAGTGCACTCCAAATAATTTTTCAATCACAAAAATCACCTTTTCTACCCCAAAACATGTTTAGGCCAGTTACCGGCGATTTTGCCGGTCCGGGAATTTTCTCCGGAAAAAATCCAGAAAAATTCTTAAAAATCCCTAAAAATGTAAAACCATTTATGGTGCAGTCCAAACAATTTTCCAAACTCAATTATCCCATGAATTCCAATAAAATTGCTTTAGGCCCAATTACCGGGAATGTCATGAATGCATTTACCGTAATTCCATATACACAATTGATACTATGTATCGATCCTATTATGCATGAACAGTACTAAATATTCCCTATTAGTCTCATCCTATGTCAATTTTACTATTTTACCCTTCCAGGAGGGGGTGGGATGTTACGACATTTGCTATCATTAAGTGGACTTATCCTTAAGGAGACCCAAACCATGCAAGATCTAGGATCCATGCCCTCCGATGGGGAGTAACACTTCACCACATGCAAACGGGCCATCATTTGGAGACCGTGGACTCTCACAGGAGCATCCTCTCCCACTCAATCTTTTTGGGCTTTAAGTTTTAAATACCATCTTGTCTAGATGCAATTTATTATCCATCCTACATTGTTTCATTATATATCTCATACATAATGAATGCATGGCAAGGCCTAGGGTTGGCAATTTTCTAAATGACATGCAATCACATAATATCACATATTACAAGTATTCATTTCTCCATTCATCACATGAACTAATAAAGCCACTTTTGATTGTCCATCCTAGAAACATAAAATAATTACAAGCCTTTTAGGCCCAAAATATGCTTCTTCATCTTGGATCTTCCGCTTCAAACTCTTCGCTAACATGATCCGGCCCATTCGGTAAACAAAATGTAATGGCATTTACGAAATTAGAATTTTTCATTTTGAAAATAAAATTCCAGCACTAGATTTTTAGAAAACCAAATCTTTGTTTTGACAAAAAATTCCAGCACTTGTTTTATTAAAACCGAAACTCATTTCATGAAAATTAAACACAGCACTTAGTATTTTAGCAAAACCGAAATTGGATTCTTTGAAACAAAAACCAGCACTTGTTTTCCAATCATAACTGAAATATGATTCATTGAAACAAAATTCCAGCAACTTAGTTTTCACAAAACTTATGCCAAAACACAAAAGGATACACCAAAAATTTTACCTTTCCATTTCTTCAATCCATGGCTGCTCCTTCTTCATCATTACATCAATTTGTACATTACAAAATCAAATAAAATAGAAAAAAGAAACCAAGGAGGAAACATGGTGATGATAGACCACCCTCCTTGTTACAAACCAAATGAAGAAATCTTATAAGATAAAATTTAACTTCTATGGACAACCAAAAGAGCAACATACACCATATATATTTCTATCACATAAAATATGCAGTATACATAAAAGATTGCCAACCCATGCATCCACCATATAGGAACCGAAATCATGCATGAAAACCGGCTCGATACCAATTGTTGGATCGGAAAAGAAAGCATGCTTAGTTTGGAGAAACGATAGATTTCAAAATTTTAAGAAATCATCTTGCAGCGGAAGCAATATATCCAAATCAACATGCTAATCCATACATGATATGGTATAAGGATAATAAAACCAAGAACAAGATAAAAGGAATTACCGACTCCTTCGCCATGACTTTAAATCCTCATTGCGCTATCCTCTCCTTCTTATATCCAAATCCTTTGCCTTTGAGTCTTTTCCTTTAGCAATCTATCTTCTTCCTTGTTGTAGTATCCTCAACCAATTAGATTTACCACTTGTTCTTCAAGGACAACTAGGTTAACAAAATCCTTTGGTGGGAAAGGAGAAGAAATATTTGGAGGAGATTTTCTTAGAAGAAGAAGAACCAAAATTGAAACTCTTTCAATTCTTTCACTTAGGAATTTCGGTTCTACCTTGCATGAAAGGAGAGAATGTCTAAAAACCATGCAAGAACCCTTTCTTACATCTCAATTTCGAAATATGCATGAATGGAAAGAGTGAGAGGCATCCAATGCATCACTTCTTACATTAATCACTCATCAAATAGCCAATAAATGAGACTTACTTCATTTATCTTTAAAATGGCTATTTGAAAAGACCATAACCTATAATTGAATACCCATTTCAGTTTTGGAAAGAAGAAAGAAGGAAGATGGTCCATCTAATGCACATCTTTCATCTTTAATCTAATGAATGCAAATAGGTTACATGCCAACATTAAAAGCCAACCATTAAACCATTTAATGGTAAGTTCACAACTCCATTTAATAATGATGAACCATAATAAAGACCATCTTTATTTAGTATTTTAATGTCAAATGTGTGGTTACACATCTAACCTAACACAATTTCGAAATTGCTTCTTCTCTATTAAAAAAAATTGTTTTAATATAATTAATCTTAATCAATTACATTAAACCAAAACAAGCCCATTTCTAAATGAACATATGGGCTTCCAATTAACCATTAATTAGTATAAGCCCATCATTCAATTATGGACTTCTAAAGCCTCCAAACTACTTCTTACTTAGCTTGATAACCTTCCTTAAAGCCAAGTGGGGAATCTTATTGGACTTTGATAATTCAAGCTCCAATAAGCCCAGAAATAATTCAATCTCATTGGAATTAATTCTAGCTTATTAACTAAATGTCATTCCACTAAAGACAATTAGTTGAACTCTTGAATTATTAAATATTATGAGAATATGTCCAATTGCAAACCCTATTTAGAACCTTATTATAGCCATCCGCACAACAAAGGGTAAAATTACCGTTTTGCCCTTATGTTGGTTTTTCCTTCTAGATCTCTCATTTTACTTTATATGGTGATTAACACATAAGATCTCATCTTAGTGTTAAGACTTGATGGGTAGCTAGTCCATCAAACTATCGCGCCAGCTTAATCACCAAATCTCCTTAAAACATCTAGAAGAGATGATAACACTATAAACTCTTTATTTGAGTAAATGTTCACGATACATGTTTCAATTAATAATTCCAACATGCAGACCTCGGATTAATACCTGTAAAAATCCATTCGATCATATCAAGAATTATAATGAAATATATATGAGTTCACCACTCATCAAGATTGTGGTTCATAATAAGCGAATGCTTAAGTTGTATCTTTTAAGATTAAAGTAACTACCACTTTATTCTTGAAAACATACTTGATTCGATTCATTTAATAGTGCCATTATCGATAGTCTACTACTATCATGATATGAAACTCATCATTCCGCTTAAGTAAACTCCTTTACTTATATGGAGATAAATCGCAACACTACGCCTAAACCATAATCAAACGACCAACTTGATTATTCAACTGTGAATCAATTAATTGATTCTAATAATATACATGTTTCCCATACATCTCTATGTATATGTATATTACTTACAAATGAATCTTGGTACCTTATGACCAGATATATAATGCTCATACAGATAAAACCAAACTCTTTTGTTTTATTAATAATAAATATTTTCATTACAAAACTGTAACTGAAGAAGATAAAGTTACATGTAAATACACTTGCTTTCCAGGGCACTATATTTACATAACTCCAACACTTCAGGGTTCATGATGGTGTTTGGAAGTTGTTTCAAGGTACAGGAGTAGTGCACACCCCAACTATAACGTCCACAATCATAGAGAAAACCTCTGCAAGGCTCGCCATAAGCTTCACAGGTTCTGGTGTTGGAGATGATGAGAATTAGTAGGCAAGAGTGAGTAAAATGGTAGATCTCCGTAGGAATATTGGAGCACGATTCGTACAGAGAGAATTTACATTCAAAACAATGATAAGATCGACCCAATACTTGTTTCTTACAACCTACGCAAGTAACTGAATCATGATCTTCCATATCTGCAAATAACAACTCATGCTTGTGTAGGAAATGATCCAACAGCTCCAATTTATTTCCTAACTGCTGATCACCATTAAATACGGTTGATTTCTCCAGTATTTTCAAAATTTTTTTAACAATTTCACTAATAAGGAAGTGATCATTCCTGTCAATCATGAAACACAATGATTTTACCTTCCGTTACCAAAAACTTAGAACAACAATTAACTACATACCTAAATTCTTAAACACTCAAGTAATAAGTACGGATACAACGACATTGATGAACATACTCACCACAAAGTCGAAGAACATGATTCCAAAGAAGCAGGTTAAAAATTTTACTAGAAGTCCTTAGAATTGAACCCTGATAGATTGGCAGTCATGATCAACGCATCCCTCCAATATTGTATCCTGTGAGCATTCCAGGGATTTTGTGTTGGGCGCAGCGGGTGTATTTTGTGAAAAGGAAAATTAAAATGAGCAAAATGGACGCAGGATTTTTAACGTGGTTCACTTTTAACTTTGGGCTACGTCCACGGACAAAACTCAGAATAATTCTTCCTCTATTACAAATAATGGGTATACAGAGATAAATCAAAATAGTGGCTCACAAGGTGTTTCCCAACCTAAAATTACTAACCTCACTATTTTGTCACTCACCAACCCTTTAGGAATAAATTTCCCAACTTCAGAGCAAAAACAACGCTCTGGTTTCTCTCTATGTTTTCTGTGTATTTCTGTTTGTTTTTTTGTTGTGAAGTGGGGAGTGCCTTATATAGGCACTCCACCGAAAGGCAGCTGTGTTTTTTCTTCTCTTCAACAAATGCTGCAGGCGGTTTCCATGTTGGTAAGCGTCCACTGCAGTTGGCGCCGTTGTTGGCGCCTACCATGCCCACCACCAAATTGGAATGATGGAGTCCCTCCATGTGAGAGGGACCCATCTCCAACAAATCTCCCCCTCCCGATTGCATGGAGGGCTCTATCAAGCCTGCTACTGATCGACAATACTCGAACTTGCCTTTTGGTAGAATCTTAGTTAACATGTCTGATCCATTTTCATCAGTATGGATCTTTTCTAACTGTAATTGTTTCGTCTCCATCACATCTCTGATCCAGTGATATCTCACATCAATGTGTTTTAATCGTGAGTGAAAAGAGGCATTCTTACCAAGGTGAACAGTGCTCTGACTATCACAGAACAACTGATATTGTTCTTGCTTGACACCAAGTTCATTAAGGAACTTCTCCATCCATAGCAACTCCTTACAGGCTTCTGTTGCTGCAATAAACTCCACTTCAATTGTAGAAAGTGCAACACACTTCTGTAACTTTGACTGCCATGCCACAGCTCCCCTTGCAAAAGTAATCAAGTAACCTGATGTAAACTTTCTCGAGTCAACATCTTTAGCCATATCTGCATCTGTGTAACTAGCTAACACAGGTTCTGTTCTTCCAAAACATAAGCATATTTTGGATAACCCTCGAAGATACCTGAGAATCCACTTGACTACAACTCAATGTTCCTTTCCAGGATTAGAAAGGAAATGAATCACAACTCCAACTGCATAAGCAATATCTGGCCGTGTACAAACCATGGCATACATCAAACTTCCAATTGCTGAAGCATATGGAACTCTGGACATTTCTTCCTTCTCTTCATCTGTAGAAGGGCACTCTTTATAACACAATTTAAAGTGATTAGCAAGAGGACAACTAACCACTTTAGCTTTGTCCAGTTTGAATCTCTAAAGTACTTTATCAATGTACTTCTCTTGTGACAACCATAATTTCTTAGCGCTTCTATCTCTGATAATTTGCATGCCAAGAATCTGCTTTGATGATCCCAAGTCTTTCATGGTGAAAGACTTATCCAGCTGCTTCTTCAGATTGTTGATTCTAGAAACATTCTTACCAACTATCAACATATCATCCACATAGAGCAATAAAATAATGAAATCATCATCAGAGAATTTCTTCACAAATACACAGTGATCTGAAGTAGTCTTCTTGTAGCCTTGCTCCCCCATAACAAACTCAAACTTCTTATACCACTATCTTGGTACCTGTTTTAGACCATATAGACTCTTCTTCAGTCTACAAACATGGACTTCTTTCCCCTTTCTCACGAAAAGCTCTGGTTGCTCCATATATATCTCTTCTTCCAAATCCCCATGTAGGAAGGCAGTTTTGACATCCATTTGTTCAACTTCTAGATTAAAACGTGTGGCTAGCCCTAGAACTGTAAGTATGGATGTCATTTTCACCACCGGTGAAAATATCTCGTCAAAGTCAATACCTTTCTTTTGGTTGAATCCTTTGACCACTAATCTTGCTTTGAATCGAGGATGGTTGTTGTGTTCTTCATGCTTGATCCTGAACACCCATTTATTCTTCAAAGCTCTTTTGCCTTCTGGCAACTTCACCAGCTCGAATGTTTTATTCTCATGCAAGGATTTCATCTCGTCTTGCATGGCTTCTTTCCATTTCTTCTTGTGTTCATCATTCATGACTTCATCAAAGCTTTCTGGTTCTCCCCCGTCAGTCAGCATTATATACTGATCAACTGGATATCTAGTACATGGTTGTCTATTTCTACTAGATCTTTGTGTTTGGACAAGAGAATCTTCAAGTGTTGGTGGTTGAATGTGAACACCATCATCATCCTCTGGTTCAACTTCATTGGGGGCATCTGTATTATCAGCTTCTAGATGATCATTCTGTACTTCATCTCCAACTTGTCTCGGCACCATTGTTGGAGGATTCAATCGGAAGCTTGTTGAGTCATCATTGGACCTTGGAACTTCCTTCTCTGCCTTGTTGATATCTTCAATAGTTTGATCTTCAACAAACATAGCATCACGACTCCTGATAAGTCTTTTTTGCACCAGATCATAAAACCTATAGCCAAATTGATCTTGACCATAGCCTATGAATACACACTGTCGTGTCTTGACATCAAGCTTTTTCCTTTCATCTTTAGGAATGTGGACAAAGGCCTTGCAACCAAAGACCCGCAAATGTTCATAGGAAACATTCTTTCCTGACCACACCTTTGCTGGAACTTCATACTAGAGAGGAACACATGGTGAACGATTTAATGCATAAACAAATATAAGTAAAGCTTCACCCCAAAATACCTTAGGCAACTTTGAATGTGAAAGTAGGCATCTGACTCTTCCCATCAAAGTCCTGTTCATCCTCTCAGCTACGCCATTCAATTGCGGTGTTTTTGGTAGAGTCATTTGATCTCGAATACCATGTTCTTTACAATAAGCATCAAATAATCCAATGTACTCTCCGCCATTGTCTGTCCGGATGCACTTCAGCTTCTTCCCAGTTTGTCTCTCAACTGAGGCGTGAAGTTGTTTGAACACATCTAGCACTTGATCTTTAGTCTTCAGAGTATAGGCCCACGTTTTCCTGGAATGATCATCAATAAAAGTCACAAAGTACTGTGCATTACCTAGTGACTTTGGTAATGGTCCTCACAAATCTGAGTGAATCAGATCTAGAACATTCTTCATTCTGGATGGAGGAGAACTCTGGAAAAAAATCCTGTTTTGTTTCCCTACTAGACAATCTTCGCATTTCTTCTGATGTATCTGGTTTAGACCAGACAACATATTCCTCTTTACAAGCTGACTCATCCCTTTCTCACCAATGTGGCCTAGTCTTTTATGCCACAAATCAACTGTAGTATCATTCTCCATTGTATTGATAACATCACTGGAGAGCTTTGCCTGCATCATATATAGTCTTGAGTGCTTTTGACCTCTGGCAACTACTAACAAGCCTTTAGTAAGCTTCCGTTTTCCGTTTCCAAAAGTATTTCGAAAACCTTCATCATCTAGCCTGTTTACAGAAATCAAGTTTAAACGCATATCAGGAATGTACTTGACATCTTTCAGCAACAGTCTTGAACCATTCTCCGTCTCTAAAGAAACATCTCCTTTGCCAATAACATTTGACAACTTTCCATTTGCCATCTTAACAACGCCATAATTCCCAGGTGTGTAAGATGAGAAAAATTGTCTATGAGATGTAACATAAATAGTAGCTCCACTGTCAACTATCCAACTTGTTTCTTGCGACACCAGGCTGACTATCTCTGTATTAATAACAAGGTTAAATACATCAACAATGTTACCTTGTTCATCATCACTGCTTTATTCTTTCTTCACATCTTTGCCTTTTTCTTTCTTTAACTTTCGGCAAAATTTCATGATGTGGCCCTTCTTCTTGCAGTAATGACATTTCACATTTGCATATCTGTTTGACTTTCCTCTGCTTTTGTCTTTGGACTTTGGACCTCTAGATTGACTCCTTCCTCTATTTTCTGTAAGCAGAACATCTGAATCTAATGAAGAGGCTGCATGCTGTGATTTACGTCTCATCTCTTCATTTAGTATACTGCTTTTAACAGACTCCATATTTAATATGTCATTTGGTGTAGTATTTGTCAAAGACACCTTCAAAGTCTCCTAAGACTTTGGTAATGAAGCTAGCACCATCAAAGCAATCACCTCGTCGTCAAACTTTATGTCCATTTTTGATAACTGATCAACCATTCCTTCCATATTGTTTAAATGATCAGCTACAGAAATACCTTTTTGGTATTTTACCTGTATCAATTTTTTCAGATAAAATAATTTATTGTTACCGTTCTTTGAAGCATACAATTGCTCCAACTTATTTCACAACGTTCTTGCATGAGTCTCGTTACAAATGTGATTATACACATTATCATCGACAAACTGTCGAATATAACCACATGCTCGTTCATGCTCAAACTCCCATTCTTCGTTGGACATCTCCTTCGGTTTAATTGTTGAAAATACCAACAAATGGATCTTTGTAATCATCAAGAGATCCTTCATTTTGGTTCGCCATATACGGTAGTTCATACCGTTTAAATTGATCATTTTGCTCGTCTTCACCTCCATTTGCCAAATTAAGCCAAATTTGAGAAAACTGACCTCAAATATGGAACCAGGACGTCAAACTTTGGCAGAAAAGATATCTTCTAAATTTTCACCACGGGATCGAAATAGTGTCGTCGGACCCCTACAGAATAGTATTGTGGGACCCAATAAATAGTAACTCGTCGGACTCCACTGAAATAGTATCGCGGGACTCGGTAAATAGTAACTTGTAAATAGTATCTCAAATAGTATCACGAACCCAGTTACTATTGCTGCACAGTGCGTCACCTTTGCAAATTAATTAAAACAACGTAAACTACTATTTAATACTAGTAATCACCTTTACCGTTTTACGTCAACTTTTTGAATGGATCACGCCAAAAAATTCATTGTAATTTTCTAGTCTCGATGATGTGCTTTTTTTCAAAAAATACCTTCAATGAAAACACAGCTCTGATACCACTTGTTGGGCGTAGCGAGTGTATTTTGTGAAAAGGAAAAATAAAATGAGCAAAATGGACACAGGATTTTTAACGTGGTTCACCCTTAACTTTGGGCTACATCCACGGACAAAACTCATAATAATTCTTCCACTATTACAAATAATGGGTATACAGAGAGAAATCAAAATAGTGGTTCACAAGGTGTTTCTAACCTAAAAATACTAACCTCACTATTTTGTCACTCACCAACCCTTTAGGAATAAATTTCCCAACTTCAAAGCAAAAACAATGCTCTGGTTTTGATACGATAGCACAATAGAGGAAAAACCCTACTCCCCTTTTCTCATTAACATAACGTTAAATATACAATTCTCTTTTGGCAACTCCCCTGAAGATAGCTAACAAATCAATTTAAAAAGGAAAACAATATCCTACGGTTACAAAGAATATTATCTACAAGTATTCCTAATATACAATAACTCCCAAAAACCCCCCCAAAAGTTGGTGCACGAAGATCTCGAATGCCCAACTTGCGAAGAAGATAGTCAAACTGTGATTTTCCAAGAGCCTTTGTAAAAATATCTGCAAGCTGCTCTTTTGTCGAGATATAGCTGGGACTAATAGTACCGTTGACTATCTCATCACGTACAAAGTGGCAATCCACTTCGTTCGCTCATGAAAAACTGGATTCTGTGAGATATGTAACGCCGTTTGACTGTCACAGTGAAGTAACATGGACCGAGGATGGTGTACACCTAGGCTAGTGAGAACACCCTTCAACCACTTCAACTCACATGTTGTCATGGCCATAGATCTGTATTCAGCTTCGGCCGAAGATCGTGAGACTATATGTTGTTTTTTTGTTTTTCAGGAGATTGGAGAGGTGCCCAAAAATATCAACCAACCAGTGAGGGATCGTCGTGTGAGTGTACAACTTGCCCAATCCGCATCACACCAGTCATGTAATTGTAAATCACATGTGTTACTCAAGAAAATGCATTGACCCGGATTACCCTTCAAAAATCGCACCACTCGAAGCGCCGACTCCCAATGCTCGATGCGAGGTTGTTGCATAAACTGTGACAGAATATGAACACTGTAAGCAAGCTCCGGGTGAGTGAAGCAAAGATATATCAGGCGTCCAACCAATCGCCGATACTTCTCGGGGTCCTCGAGAAGTTTTCCTGTTGCTAAAGCCAATCGGTAATTTTGTTCAATGGGAATACTAGCCGGCTTAGCCCCTAGTAGACCAACTTTAGAACCTATATCAAACGCGTATTTGCATTGACACAAGAAAATTCCTCTGGGTGCGCGGGCAACCTCCACACCTAAGAAGTACTTGAGCGTCCCCAAGTCCTTCATATGAAAACACTTACTCAGATAAGCTTTAAACTCAGTGATGGCATTATGATTGTTTCCGGAAATGATGAGATCATCCACATATACAAGGACATTGAGTTGTATCCCCGCTTGATGCATAGTGAAGAGAGAATAATTAGAGCGAGATTGCGTGAAGTCGTAGGTAGTCAATGCTATCGACAATTTTGCAAACCAGCACCGTGGAGCCTGTTTAAGCCCATAAAGGGACTTCCAAAGTTTTCATACCTTTCCCGAATTGGCCACCTGAAAACCTGGTGGGAGCTTCATATATACCTCCTCTTGAAGGTCTCCGTGCAAGAAGGCATTGTGAACATCCATTTGATGGAGTTCCCATTGCTTGGCTGCCGCAACTGCTAGAAAAATCCGAACTGTGACCATCTTTGCAACAGGAGCAAAAGTGTCATTGTAATCAATTCCTGCAACTTGACGATTGCCAAATATCACAAGCCTTACCTTGAGTCTTTCAATTGTGCCATTAGACTGATACTTTATTTTGTACACCCATTTGCATCCAAGTGCCTTCTTCCCTGCAGGAAGATCATCAATCACCCAAGTCTCATTTTTTTCTAGAGCTTGAACTTCACTCTGCATTGCTGCACGCCAACCCGCGTCTTTGACTGCCTCAAAATAAGAACTGGGTTCCCGGTCTGCTATGATGGCTGTAATAAAATTCTGATGCCACAGAAAAATTATCGTAGTTAACAAAGTGTGATATAGGATAGGGTTTACCTGCGGACTGCTGTGAAGGATGTGATTGGACTGATGGACTCACTTTCTAGATGGTATGTGTGACATAGTCCCGCAGTCGAATTGAAGTTTGTCGCTGATGGTGCCCCCGACCCAACACAGTCGGTTATGTGGTATCCTCCTATTGAGATACTATCCCCTCAGTAGTGTCATGACATGGAGATCTGTCTCCACTGCCTACCACATTATCATCTTGTGCACCCCCCCTGGCTGGTAGTATGTCCTCATCTGTCAATTCAAGAACATCATTCCCTAGGCCAAATGGGTCTTCGGTTTGTTTATGGGATTGATTCTTCGTTATAGTATCAAATGGGAATTGAGTCTCATCAAACACAACATCCCGTGAAACAAAAAATACCTTTCGCTCCAAATCATAAAGTCCCCACCCTTTTTTCCTGTAGGGGTACCCCATAAAAACACATTGACAACTCCGACTAGTAAATTTGTCTCCATTCTTACAATGAGCAAAACATAATGACCCAAAAATTTTCATATGACCATAATCAGGACAACGGCCAAACAAAACTTCATACGGACTCTTTCCATTTAAAACCAAAGAAGGAGTGCGATTTGTGAGGTATCCTGCAATCAATACACATTCCCCCCAAAATTAGATCGGTAGTGACCCATGAAATCGTAAAGCACGAGCTACGTTCAAAATATATCTGTGTTTCCTTTCAACCTGCCCATTTTGTTGAGGAGTACCCACACAAGAAGTCTCAAATATAATCCCGTTCTCAACAAAATACCTTGTCAAACAGGTGAACTCGGTACCATTATCACTTCTCACGGTTTTAATTTGTTTGTGAAACTGACGCTCAACCATGGTGAATTTTTTTTTCATAGTTTGGGATACTTCGATTTTATCATTCAAGAGAAAAATCCACACACTACGTGAAAAATCATCTACAATCGTAAAAAAATAAGAGGCACCACAGGAAGACCGAAACCGATATGAACCCCATAAATCACAATGTATCAACTCAAAAATACCATTAGCTTGATGTTCACTTAAAGGAAACTTATCTCTAACTTGTTTTTCCCTCAAACAGACATCACAACTGTTATTTAAAAAATCACTACTGCTTCTACTATCTACTTTCGAGACTAACTTGGTCACTCGTAAGGATGGATGACCTAAGCGATTGTGCCACAATTCAAGAGAATCTCTAGTATTTGTCTGTATTGTTTTGATGCTTGGGGCGTCCCGGAAGTAATAGAGTCCATCCTGTCTCTCACCCGCTCCAATCAGCGTCTGCGAAGTACGATCCTGTATAATACACAATGTTTTAGTGAATTGAACAAGGCAGTTGGAATGATCAATGAGTTGTGATACAGAAATCAAATTGCAAGTCAAGTCAGGCACAAAAAGAACGTTTTTCAACACTAAGTCGTCAATAATATTGACTTTGCCCTCCTTAGTGCCTTCGACGTGACTCCCATTCGGTAAACCAACTGAACAACTAGCAATACCGCATATGGCTTGCAGATTATTGAGATTACCCGTCATGTGGTTGGACGCTCCCATGTCAATGATCCAAGAAAGTTGCTTACCAGTCGTGATCGATGATCTTGTGTTTGAAAAGAAAAAAAAATTCAGTGTTTAGAACCAGGCTTTGATACCATGATACGATAGAACAATAAACCCTACTCCCCTTTTCTCATTAGCATAACGTTAATATATATAATTTCTCTTTTGGCAACTCCCCTGAAGATAGCTAACAAATCAATTTAAAAAGGAAAACAATATCCTACGGTTACAAAGAATATTATCTACAAGTATTCCTAATATACAATAACTCCCAATAGGTTTCTCTCTCTATTTTCTGTGTATTTCTGTCTGTTTTTTTTTTGTTGTGAAGTGGGGAGTGCCTTATATAGGCACTCCACCGCTTGAAGACAACTACCTTGCAGCTATCTTTTTTCTTCTCTTCAACAAATGCTGCAGGCAGCTTCCATATTAGTAGGCGTCCACTGCGGTAGGCACCATTGTTGGCGCCTACCATGCCCACCACCAAATTGGAATGATGGAGTCCCTCCATGTGAGAGGGACCCATCTCCAACATTTTGCTCATGTCTTTCAAAAGCCGTGGCAACATGATGGGACTGGTTCCTTATATGGGATGGATTTACCTCGTAAAAGATAGGTATGACAAACTATCTATGAGTTTGATGACACTCAATGATCTTTACAAGCTGATCGAGACACCAAGTGGAAGATACATAGTCTTTTGAGAAAACGACGATAGCAACATTCGATTCTTGGATTGCTTGCATAATATTGGAGTAAGCAATTTCTTCTCGTCTTTGGAGTTTGTTGTCGGCAATGAAGGTCCGGAGGGCCTTTCGGCACAAAGCATCATATAGCTGCAGAAATTGAATCAAATCAAGTTCCTTTGTATCATTGAAACATTGTGAGGGAAGTCATGCTGATGTTTAATAAGAATAAAGGCATCAAAAAAGGGTGGTGGGTATTGATTTTGTTAGGTTGTATTTACTTGAGGCCGAGGCCGAGGCCGAGATTGAGGCAGGGGACTAGGATCGGGACCATTCTTGTAATGTAAGTTTAGCGAGGCGGGCGTTGTGCAAAGTAGTGCTCTACTATTTGATCTGTTGTTATCTCTGCGAACCCCAACACATGCAGGCCACCTTTTTTCAGTACTGATGGCCCACTGTAACACCAACATCCTCCTCAGGTGCGTTTCTTGGTTTCAAAATCCCCAACTGGTAACTTTCTTTCTTGGAGAAAGAGAGGAAAGAAGACTAGCATATAAGTCTAGTGGGCTACTCCGCCTATCACCAATTAGTTTTAAGATGGAACCTCACTTAGACTTGTATGTGGTCTAGCTTTCCTTCTTGTGTGGACCTATAGGTTCATTATAAATTCTAACATGGTATCAGAGCAGGTTGTTCTTATGTTAGTCGTTAACCCCTCGAAATGATAGATTATGTCACGTGTTAGACCCACACGTGAGGGGGTGTTGAAATATAAAGTGAGAGTTTGTCCCACATTGGAGAAAGAGAGGAAAGAAGACTAGCATATAAGTCTAGTGGGTTACTCTGCCTATCATCAATTGGTTTTAGGATGGAACCTCACTTAGACTTGTATGTGGTCTAACTTTTCTTTTTGTGTGGACCTATAGGTCCATTATAAATTCTAACATGGTATCAGAGCAGGTTGTTCTTATGTTAGTCGTTAACCCCTCGAAATGATAGACTATGTCACGTGTTAGACCTACACGTGAGGGGGGGGGGTGTTGAAATATAAAGTGGGAGTTTGTCCCACATTGAAAAAAGAGAGGAAAGAAGACTAACACATAAGTCTAGTGGGCTACTCCACCTATCACCAATTGGTTTTAGGATGGAACCTCACTTAGATTTGTATGTGGTCTAGCTTTCCTTCTCGTATGGGCCCGTAAGCCCATTGTAAATTCTAACAATTTCTAAAACCAAACCTTTGCATCATCTCCCTCCCTCCCTCCGGGACCATAAAAGACTCGTATCAGCTTTTGATTGGACGGGCTATTCAAATTCATCTTCCTATGACTTAAAATAACTATTATATTTTTTATCTATTCCATTCGTTGAACTAAACAGGCCATAAGAGACATTGTCAAAAATTTTGGAGCAAAGGAAACGAAAAACTTCCTTAAGCATTTAAGTTTTAAAGTTTAACTCAAAGACTCTCTGTAATTATGACATTTAACTCTTAGAAAACAAAATTTTCTGGGAAGCCAAGCAAGAAACTTTCTCCAGATTTTCATGCCAAACAAGGAAAATAGCACATCTGTCATTCGAACGGAAATGTAGAATCAAAACATTCCATTGAGAGAACTTGTAGCTTCTCCAGAAGAAGTTACACGTGTCGGTGCTCGTGAGTCCTCGAACCCAAAGAAAGAAATAGAACCGGAGATCGAGGGTAGCGAGAATATGACCAAAATCACTCAAGCACAAGATTAATTAAATTTAAATGATATTAATCTTTATTTTAAAATTTAAATTTTAAGAATTAAGCGAGTATACTTTACTAGTTGCATGAATAAAATTAAATTATAATTAAGTTGAATTAATCTAAAATTTAATTAAAACTAATTGGTTGTTACCTTATATATCCGATCCTTAATAAAGTAAAAGATATATAATTAAAATAACAAATATGTCTTAAATCAATATTAATATAATATGTACTAAACGATAGCATCTTTAAGATTTTTGTTTAGTTTATAATTTAAATTAAACAACTTGTAGATATTAAAGTTTTAATAGTGAAAATCTTGAGCCGATTAATTTACGATTCGGTTTCTTACTCTCCGATTTGATTTAGTTTAATAGTTTTGTTGTTAAAACCGATCAACTTATTAATTAATAGGTTAATTTTGTAAACTAATCAATTTTTATAAGTCAAAATAAGCGATTAATTTTATTTTAACATCCTCTTTTCGATAGGTAATAATATTCTTTTCTAATAATTTTATTTAATTTTATTTAATCTTTAATCAATTTTAGCAATGTTTAGTAAAAACTGAACCTTTTAAATTATAAATTTCTTAACTTATAAACGAAAACATTGATAAAATCATTATTAGATATGATAATTTTGGCTCAATTCAACTTTTTTGTTAGTTATTAATAGACTAAATTCAAATTGACTCGAACTAATAATGGTTTTTATCACAAAACATTCCTCATCTATCCTAAATAATGCTCTACTCTTTACTTGAGGATCACATGACACATGGTCACCTTCCTTTTCCATCTAAAAAGTATGGTAAAATATAAAAATTTATTATGACATTTGAAAATTCTTGTGATATTTAAAATATAAAATATGATATTTTATTAAATTTTAATTTATCTATTTTATCACATTGTGTTACTAAAATTATCATAAGATAATCATATAAATTATTTAATAATTAATCCTATGATATTTATGTTAACATAATTTGCTATAAATTAAATAAAAAGTTTTAATATCTTTATTGTCGCAGGATATTTTATATAATTTATAATAATTGAAAATCTTTTTAAAATGAATGCAATGTAAAAAATCCATTTCTTTTAACCAAAAACATATATAATTAATAAAGATTTATTCAAATCATCAAATAAAGTTTTGAATAAAATTCCTAATCTAATTAATTTAGATATTAGTCTTAGACTAATATCTAAATTATTCCCATCATCAAGTAAGGTGAAAAATAGAAACCGGGGAATAATTTTACTGTCTCAAGCACAGGATGACACATCGCACACTAAAATATAAATAAGGGAATTAAATGGATGGATGGTCTCTAGTACAATATGGCACACAAAAACAAAAACAACTACCCTCTTCAAGTGAAAGAAGCCAAAGCGTGGGTGAGTAGTGGGTTCTCCCAACGACTCTCTCTAAGTTTATTATTAAGTATATATACTAAGAGCGAATGGGATGGACGACCATGCAATCCATCCCATTCGTTCATTTAATCTGACGGCCTATATTCAGTCAGATCTGCTTCGTCCATTTAATCCAGCGATTTACATTTTCTGCTTTTTCATGTAATCTGACGGCCTATATTCAGTCAGATCTCCTTCTTTGTCCATTTATTTAATCCAGACTGTTTATTGAATGTTGTTTCTTCGCGCGATATACACGCAATCTTGACCACATCTTCAATCTTGAGCCAATCTTACATTGTAATATTTTGTCGAGCGACCGCAGACGATCGCCAATCGTGCCCTTGTCCTTTGCTTATATGTGTTCATATCTCTTCATTCATGTTGTGTCCTTTCTCTCTCTTTGTTTTTCCTCTACGCCCTTGCGTTCCTCCCTTTCTCCAATTTGTTGTTGTCGAAAGAGTATCGATGGTTTCCTCCGTTCGTGTTGTCGTGGCTGTTGTTGTCGAAAAGTATCGATGGTTTCCTCTGTTCTGTTGTCCTAGTTGTTGTTCTTTGTTGATTGGTGAACAACGATACTCTTTCGCGAGAACAATAAACTGCGATGACCACGACAATTATCGTCAGAGATAAGAGAAGATGAGAAGCTGCGTAAGAAGATTTACAAATTCACGGTTTCAGTTGGTCTTAGGTTTAACCCGTGTTACTTGTAAATCTTCTTAACGCGTTTTCTTATCCTCTCTTATCTACTGTTTGATATCGTGGTTGTCATAAACTATTGTTTGATTAGTTCTTGTGAATTTGTTGTTGCTATCGAAAGAGTTGCTTCATGTTGCTTTTGTCCTTTGTTACTTGTAAATCTTCTTTTAGGATTTTTTTTGTTTATGCGATGGTTTCGTATTTGGCTATTTTTCTTTGTAGTCTGCGAGACTTGGATATGAGGATATTTATCAGATATTGTAGCTTCATAAATTGCAAAGCTGCTACTTCACCAGCAGAAGGCGTAGTGCAGAAGCATAAGGTTTTTTTTTTGTTTGTACAGTAGTTTCCGTATTTGGCTATTTTTGTTGTAGTGCAGACTTGGATATGAGGATATTTATCAGATATTGTAGCTTCATAAATTGCAAAGCTCTTTACTTCACCGTGAAGGCGTAGTCTGAAGCATAAGGTTGTTTAAGGTTTTCACCAACCGCACGTCGGAGGTTTTGGTGTGTCTGAGATGTTTTCGAGGGCTACAACACTTGGATATGAGGAGATTTTCATGTTGCCATCTGTAACACGATGGCTCGAATAAAGAATCGTGGTCGAGACTTACGAAAAGAGTGCCCCAAACGCAGAAGGCGTAGTCGGACTTAGCTATGAGGAGATTTATCATAAATTGCAAAATCATTACTTCACCACCATCATCCTCTTTCCTTGTACATATATTTTCTCATGTCGAAACGAACTCCTCTGTGAAAGCGAAGTTTCTGATTATCACGGGAACCATCCGCTTTAATCGAAAATGGATCGTTCAACAAAGAAGTCAGTCACGAGACTTGGATATGAGCAGATTCATCGTCGGTCTTTGTCCATATAACTCGAAAGGCTGCAGCTTTGAAAAGTTTTATTACGTATATATATTAGAGCGAATGGGATGGGCGAGCATGCAATCTATCCCATTAAGTTTTATGTCTTAGTTTGATTCTTTAACTTTTACGCTTTATGTCTTACTTGATGTGCTTTTCACTTTTCAATATCTCACTTTGATCGTTTCACCTGTATCGTCTAAACCACGAATTCGGAGGTTATTTGTTTTGCTTTCCATCGCCCGCTTTTCTCACCTCTAATGATTTAAGTGTAAAATATAACCGGAGTTGAAAAAATAGATAAGTTTTAATATAACCGAGTTGAAAAAGTAGGCGAAGTTTAAAATATAACCGAGTTGAAAAAGTAGGCGAAGTTAACAATCCGACGGAGAATACAAAAGTGAGGCGAAGACATAAAGACAGATTTAAAAGCAGATGATACGAAGAAAAATGACGAAGCCTGGCGAGGCGATTTATCAAAAAGCGAGGCGGGTTTTAACTTTTCAAGAATCTTACTTTCATCGTTTCACTTCTATGGTCTCGCTTCTTAATTGAGAGGTGATTTGCTTCTTCTATCGTCGGCTTCTTAATTGAGGTGATTTGCTTTGCTTTGCTTTCAATCGTCTCGCTTTTCTCACCTCTAACAGATTTAAGAAGGAAAAAGCAGCGAAGTTAAAAATCGCTGCGATTGAAAAAGTTGGCGAAGTTCTAAATATAGACGGACTTGAAAAAGTAGAGCGAACTTAAAAATCGATGGACTTGAAAAAGTTGACGAAGTTAAAAATATAAAGGGGTTGAAAAAGTATACCAAGTTAACAATACACGGAGAATACAAAAGTCGAGGCGAAGACATAAAGGCGAATAAAAAGGGCGATCTGAACGAATAACAGACCATAAGTTCAAAGCTTTGCAATTTATATTTTCTCAAGATAATATCGATACACAAGTGAAAAATCTCATAGAAAGTAAGTAACTAATTTTACCTTGTCCTCTGCAAGTACTTTAAAGACATGTTTTGGACCCATAATCTACTACGTGTGTATTGGGATGGGAGTTGAGAAAGTAGACGAAGTTCAAAATCGATGGATTGAAAAAGTAGACGAAGTCTTAAATATAGACGGAGTTTAAAAGTTGACGAAGTTTAAAATATAAGCGGAGTTCAAAAAGTAGCGAAGTTAACAATACTGACGGAGTATACAAAAGTGAGGCGAAGACATAAAGGCAGAATTTAAAAGCTGCGAACAAAAAAACAGACGATGTAATCTGTTTTCATTAACTCATGCATTTGTACATCTAGATATACAACTCTCATGAAGACTGAAAAATGAGATTCGGCCTCTAACTATGCCCAAAACACTTGACTAAAGTCTCCACTTATCTTGGACGAGAAAATCACTGAAGAAAAATCACCGAAGCGAAAATCACCGAAAGAAAATCAAGTGAAGCGAAAATCAGCTGAAAAAAATTCAGTGAAGGAAAATCAGCTGAAACAAAAATCAAATGAACCAAAATCAGCTGAACCGAAAATCAGTTGAAACAAAAATCAGCTGAGCCAAAATCAGTGAAACAAAATCAGTGAAGCGAAAACCAGTGAAGCAAAAATCAATGAAGGAAAATCAATTGAAACAAAAAAGCAGTGAAGCGAAAATCAGTTGAAGCAAAAATCAGCTGAAGCAAAAATCAGCTGAAGGAAAATCAATTTGAAGCGAAAACCAGTGAAGCGAAAATCAGCTGAAATAAAATCAGTTGAAAAAAAAGCAGTCCGTGCATAGATCGGTGTTTTCAGGATAACTTGAGCTATAGAGCTCCAAATGACCCGATTCTTGAAGCATTGGATTCCTAACATATTTCTTTATCTTCTAAACCTCTCAAGTCATCCACTCCACTCTCAACATGCTATAATCTCACTTAAACTTACATCATCCATCTACCCACATGAATTCCAAAATAATGCTAACTTAACTTACTTAATCAATCTAATCATGCTTAATTTAAAAAAAAATATTTTGGGCCTGACACTTTTCTTGAATTCTTTATTCTTTTCGTCTTCTTTTTCATGTTGGATATGAGGAGATTTTTCATGTTGCCATCTGTAACACAGATGGCTCGAATAAAGAATGCGTGGTCGAGACTTACGAAAAGAGTGCCCCAAGCGCAGGCGTAGTCGGACTTGGCTATGAGGAGATTTATCATAAATTGCAAAGTCATTACTTCACCACCATCATCCTCTTTCCTTGTACATATATTTTTCTCATGTCGAAGCGAACTCCTCTGTGAAAGCGAAGTTTTACGATTATCACCAGAATCATCGCTTTAATCAAAATGGATCGTTCAACAAAGAAGTCAGTGCGGACTTGGATATGAGCAGATTCATCGTCAGTCTTTGTCCATATAACTACGAAGGCTGCAGCTTTGAAAAATTCCATCTATTTTTAAGTTCGTCTACTTTCTCAACTCCATCTGTTTTTCTCTGCTTCCTCTGTCTTGTCAAGTTCGTGTGTTAGAGCTGAGGAAAAGCGGGCGATGGAAAACCAACCAGAGCAAATCACGTCCAAATTAACAAGCGGGGCGATAGAATAAGCAAATCACCTCCCAATTAAGAAGCGAGACGATAGAAGTGAAACGACCAAATTCAGATATTGAAAATTAAAATGCAGACTCAAGTAAGACATAAAGCACAAAAGTTAGAGCATAAAACTTTACAAAGCGATATGTCTTAAACTAGATGATTCCTCCCGATAATCCTCAAACCTCTCGCTTTGTGAGAGGAGTTCCTTCGACATGAAAAAATATATGTACAAGGAAAGAGAATGCCAACTCCTCTCTGTTCAACTCCGGTCTTACATTGAAGTTCCCTACCTTTTCAATAGCTCTTACCCAAAAATGGTTCACACATTATGAATGACTACAAGAAAGATCAACATTGTTACAATCTTTCCATTAGATTATCATCGATTATAACAACATTCTTCATTCGATCTTGCTATTTTCTTAGAATCGCTTCTTTTTGTACACAATCTTCATACTCAAACAGGCTTTGAATCTTATTTTGTGTCTCTTCTTCGTCGATTCTTTCCACCATTTTCCACACTCAATGCTTTCAAGCGCTTCTTGATTCTTCTTTCTTGAATCTTCTGAAGCGGTTAATCAGTTGACTTCCTAACTAACTCGAATCGACTCTTGCATCCGCTTCTTGATTCTTCTCCTGCGTCATTATTCACGTCTTAAATACATTTTACTATTTGCATCTGCGTCGCTTTAGTATTCGCGTCTGCGTCTGTTTTATGCTGCGTACGCTTTGTTGAAGATTTTCCACTAGATTATCTATCGATTATAACAAGCGCTTTTGCTTTCATCTACTTTTGAACTTTCGTCTGTTCTTCTTCTTTAAATGCGCTTTTCAACGTCTTACTACTTGAGCGTATTTTGCTTCTTTGAGCATGTTCTTGTTCTTCTTTATTTAAAGCGATTCGGTTGATGTCATTTCCAACTCCGATTAAATTTCACTTACCAATTCCATAATTCTTCTTGGGTATCTGAATTGACTAATCCTTCTTGAAAACATTGTAAATTATTTTATCTTATCTGAAAGAAAGTTATTTCATCTTAGCTCTTCTCCCAACCGATGATTATCTGATTACATTTTCAAATTATTTTTTATTTAACTGTCATCTTAAATTTTGCCCTGCGTATAAATTCATTTGAGCACTTTCATCAAGATTACAATTCTTGATGTTAACTCGCTAGTTTTTCTAAAACACCAAACTTATACAACCGGTCGCGTCTTATTTACATGATAATTTTACTTATATACGTTTAAATAAGATTTAGCCTTCTTACGTGATTGTCAATTAATTAAAATTATTCTTGGATAGTTCACACTCTTACAGTGTTTAACCTTTGCAATCTTGCCAGATAAATTTCGAAAGCAATATCAATAGCATAAATATGAAAGAGATAAAGACAAATGTTAACCTTTATTACTTTCAAGAAAATATAAAACGAATGTTTTCTCAATTAATGAATCTTAATGGAACTCATCTAGTTAATTATTTTAATTTAGTTACAAAATTATAGTTATATTAACTTATAAACATTGGAAGTTTATTTTAAAATTCAAAATATTATTATTTGAAAATTAGTACATTAAAAATTATTTTATCCTAATAACGATAGTTCCACTATAAAACATAATTTTAGTAATTTTATGGTTAATATAATTAATATTATTGTTTAAATTATTTTTAAAGATTAAAATAGTGACTCCTTGCTTATTTATTTGCTTGGTTTCACTTTTCACTATCCTCATGGAGTCTTGTTTGAGTAGGGAATGCGCATTCATGTCATAATGCTTGAGTATAGCTTTTTGTTGCTACTGGATTAATTATTGCTCGTGTGGAGACAATCTCAAAAGTAAAGCCATTTACGAAAAGGAAAAAAAAGTAAACCCATGTTTTACTCGATTTTAATAAAATCATATAATGGTTAGTTGATTAAGTCTTAAAGTAGAATAATAGCCTTTAATTTGAATAAAACTACGTCATTAGCTTAAAGTGGAAATACTAGCCTTTAATTATTATGGCGCAATAGTTAAATAATTATGTAAATAAAATTACAATAAATACATAAATAAATAAAATATAACTCAATTTTTTTTTAAAAAAAATTTAAAATTAAAATATAATGAAATATATCATTTTTTATTTATAAAAAAGTATGAATACTTAGATGATAAGAAAACAATAAAGCATCGTAGAACTGTAGAAAGCACCAATACCTAGATGATAAGAGAGCAATATAGTATAAATTTAGTGGGGCTCATTTGAGTATGGGATCTTAGATTGGGTCTTTCATAAGGAAGAGTTTTATGTGGCCTTGATAGTGTTTACGTGTTGAATTGATTTAGGAAAAAATAATCCTCTTTTCCAGGAGAGTTGTTATTTCTTTTGTTTACTGGAAGTATGGGCTAGTATTCAGCCATGGGGGTTGTGGATGAGTATTTTTAGGAGTTGCATTTCTCGTAAGCTAAGTCTCCTAGCTGTGATGGAGACTACAAATGTTTCTCTTTAATTCAATAAAATTACGATATTCTTAGCAAAGTTTATTCCTTCTGTTCTTAGTTCTTTTCTGAATCTCTCTAATACCATCTGTTATAAGCTAAGTGAGCTCATCAGTTGGTATCAGAGCCAGGTTGGCCACTGATGGAGACACGAGAAAAATCCAACGCTAAATTTCAAACTGAAATTTTGGATATGCTCGCTAAACATGATGATTGAATTGAGCATTTAAACTCAATGATGGAAACATTTTTGAAAGAATTCTAAACCTAGAAAAAAAACAACCACTTCAAAAAGACCCACACTAGAGGAGCATTCCTCCAAGCTAGGGCAGTCTACTACAGCTGAGTACACGAAAACATCCCTTAAGTTGTCCTTCCCACGTTTTGATGGTGAAGACCCACAAGGTTGGACATTTAGAGCAGAATGATACTTCGAATTCCAGGTAGTTCCTGAAGAGCAGTGGGTGTCATTGGCATCATTTCATTTTGAAAAGGTCGCTTTGCAATGGTATCACCGGTTCATCAAAGAAAAAGGGCCAATTACGTGGACAGAGCTTAATCGTGCTTTGATGAAACGATTCGGACCAACAATGTATGCAAATCACCACCACCGTCGAGGCTTACTAAGAGAGTTTCAAACGACTTTCTAATAGAGTCGATGGATTGTCGGAGGACTTTCGGTTGGGATGTTTCATTGCTAGATTAAAGGATGAAGTTCGGGATGATGTCAAGCTAAAATACCCATCCACTTTAGCCGAAGCAATTGGAGTTGCAAAATTGGTTGAGGAACGAAATCAAGTGTATAGGCGATTTCTTCCTAGCAAACTTATTTATTCATATATTTTTTTATCAGTTGAATGAGTTTTTGTCACTAAAATTGATCTTTATAGTTTTATTTGATTATTATTTGAATTATTGTGCCTTACATTTAATTTGTATTTATAAAGACAAAAATTGTCGTATTTTGATTTAACTGTGATAAATTAATTTTGGACAATTAATACTATATTATTTGTAATTTTTGTTATAGGGTATTTGAAGAAATTAAAATTTAAAAAACATTAAAAAAGCTAGAGAAGAGATGCTTAAATGGAAGCATCACTTGACACAAACGACAAGTGAAGATAGCAGCATTGCATGGGCAATAAGGGAAAGAAAAACGACAGCGTATATGAAGAGAAGGGACAACAAAAACGACAACGTGAAGAGAGGCTTAGAAGTTGAAAGGGTTTTGAAAAATGAAGAAACAAGGATAAAATCAGACACATATCACGTTATACAGGTGGAGGCTATAAGAAATAATAGTGTAGTTTTAGAAATTGGTTTTTGTATATTGTATTGTTATTCGTATGTCTGTCACTTTTCTGTACATTGACAAGGAGGAGGTTATATACAAGGATGAAGAACGATGATACAGCTGTAAAGAATATGTACAGTTACAACAAAAATAACAACATCACAAGGAGGAGATTGCTTCTAGAATGTGTGCAATAGGCCATGGCTGATGGGCCTGGTGGATGAGACAGTGAAGTGGGCTTGGTTATCTATTACGCCCCCGCAAGATGAAGGCACCATCAAGTAAATCTTGGCCCAAAAATGCTCTAGTTTCCGTCTGGGGAGTGGCTTGGTGAGAACATCGGCGATTTGGTGGTGAGTGGAGATATGAGTGACCCGTAGTCGCCGTTGTTGGACAAGTTCGCGGACAAAGTGATAGTCCAGCGCTATGTGTTTCTTGTGGGAGTGGAACGCTGGGTTAGAGCAGACATAAGTGGCACCAAGGTTGTCACAAAAGATCTGCGGAGGTGTGGGCACTGGAATAGACAATTCCTTTAGAAGATTAAGTAGCCAGAGGACCTCAGAAGCAGTGTTAGCAACTGATCGGTACTCAGCCTCAGTGGAAGATCTGGCGACAGAGCGTTGGTGTTTGGATTGCCAGGAAATGGGATTGTCACCAAGGTAAATGACATGGGTCGAAGTGGAGACCCGATCATCAGCATTACCCGATCATCAGCATTACCCGCCCAGTCAGCATCACTGAAGGCACGGAGGGACAGGGACGAGGAACGACGAAGGAGGAGGCCATGAGTGACAGTGTGCTTGATATACCGCAGAGTGCGTTTTAAATGCCGAAGATGACCTTCAGTAGGTTTGTGCATAAATTGGGAAAGTTTGCTAACCACGAACGTAATATCCGGACGAGTGATAGTTAAGTATTGCAGAGCACCCAAAATTTGCTTGAACAAGGTGGAGTCAACAGGAGCAGTCCCATCATCGAGGCGGAGGGTGGCAGTAGTGCCTAGTAGAGTGAAAGTAGGTTTGGAACTGGCCATGTCAAAACGAGTGAGGAGATCACGGATGTACTGATGTTGGCAGAGAAAGAGACCCTCAGGAGTTGGTATTAATTCAATGCCAAGGAAGAGATCGGGAGTGCCCAAGTTTTTTAGAGAGAAGCGATGAGACAGATTGATAAGTGCATATTTGTCCAATATTTATGTTTTAATTATCCCTTTTTATTTATCTTATTGATGCAATTATTGGGACTTAATTTGATTTAATATTTCTTTGTAGGGAATTACAATCTTTGCATAAAGTGGAAAATTAAGAGAAAAACAACAGTTAAAATCAAGCCCAAATAGCAAGGTTTAATGGTCCAAAATAATTAAAGAATCAACCACAAGAAGAAGGCAACGCACGTCAGCAGAAGGAGGTGGACTGAACTTTGAAAGGGTCACGCACGCAGCACAAGCCGAAGGAAGCACGAGGAACTCTTTGGGCTGGGGAATTAAAATCAAGAAGCAAAAAAACAAAACAGACTCAACGTATGTGACGCAACAGTGAGGAGGACAGCGACAAGAATAAGAAACAAAGGCAGGGAGCAATTGGGCGGCGTCTTTGGACTGAAGGAGAGGCACGCAACAAGTGGGCTGCAAAGAAGAGGGGGCCCACAAAATTAAGAAGAAAAGAAGACAAAACAAAACCTAGAGGAGAGTGGGGTCTGGCGGCAGTAAGGAGTATTGACGCACGCAACAGTGGAGGAAGAACGCAGGAACAACAATCACGCACACTGCAGAAGAGAGGCTGGTGACTGTTCACGCAGGACAACAGCGTGCATTAGGGAGAATCTTCTAGTTTTTCTTCTTTTCTTTGTTTTAGATTATGTTAATTAAGAACCTTGTTAGGTTTAATTTCATTATGAGTAGCTAATCTGTTTTAGTCGGGGAATTCCAATTATTATGCTTTGACTCGTGAGACTATTGTTCATAATATTTGGTTTATAATATTCTTACTGTTTCTGATTTACTGTCATTGTTTATTAATTGATTCTGCGATTGAGGCCTGATTGTAGAGTTAGTTAATTTACATATCGCCAACTGATTTACTTGGTGGAGTCTAACTGGGTGATCGATGTTTGTGGCAATTGGCACTAGGGAATAGTACTTGTCTGATTTTGTGTGGAGGAACTTGCGATCTAACTAGATGAAGCATGAGTCTGTGCGTAGTCAGTTAGGGTTAGTATTTCTTTAGAGTTTATTGCTGTTAATTAATTGAATCTCGGAGAGAGTCTCGAAGGGGTTATTAGTTAATTAGGGAATAGTTCAAAGGAGTTTCTGCGACTATTCTAAAATTAAGAAGAAACGAGGGAGCCAGAGGTAGTTGGTAACCATAGCTAACCTATTATTAAACCAAAGAAAATATTTGAGTCGATGATCGTGGTCTAAGCATAATTAGGAATTTCCTGGCTAAGTTGTCGTTATTTGAGTTTATCAATTTTATTTGCGTTCTTTGTTATTTGAATCTTAGTTGTTATTTTTATTTAATTTTATTTTAGTTGATAATTTATTAGTTGTTATTTTAATTAGTAGTTTTAGTCGAAAACTTCAAAACCCCCTTTTTATTTAATTTCATTCGTTCTTTGGCATTTAAATAGAATCAATTATTCCATTCTCTGTGGATCGACCCCATTTACCACTGTGCGCAATTTATTTTCGTTTGGTGTTTGGGATTTATTTTTGGTGGATTCGACACCCATCAAATTTTAAGCGCCGTTGTGGGACTTGGTAACTAATTGATTTTGTTTTGTTTTATGCCTAGGAACATTAAATGCGGAGATTCCATCTTGTACGACCCCGAGATCGAAAAGACTGCTAAGAGGCTAAGGAAGTTGAGCAAACTAAGGAAGAAGCAAGGAGAAGCTAGTGGATTACAGATCTCGGTTGAGTCGGACACTGAAATGGAGTACGAAGAGGAGATTGAAGTTGAACAGCAGCCTGACGGGAAGCTTAACCGTGACCACGCGTAGGATATGGCTCTTAACAGAACCCTCCAGGACTCGGGTAGACCCACTGAAGCGCAGCATCCGCTGTGCATAGATTTTCTAGAACTTCAAGAAGGGTTCGAATTGAAATCCGGACTCATCCACTTGCTGCCTACCTTCCGTGGATTGGAGAACGAGGATCCAAATAAGCATCTGAAGGAATTTCACCTCGTCTGCACTTCCATGAAGCCCCGCAATGTCACGGAGGACCAAATCAAGCTGAGAGCTTTTCCATTCTCGCTACAGGATGCAGCTAAGGATTGGCTCTACTACCTACCTCCAGGGACAATCAACACTTGGGAAGGGATGTCCCGACAGTTTCTAGAAAAATATTTCCCAGCATCCCGAGCCGCCAACATCAGGCGAGAGATCTGTGACATTAAGCAGAAGGATTCAGAGAACCTCTACGAGTACTGGGAGAGGTACAAGAGAATTTTAGCAAGCTGCCCGTAGCATGGCATATCCGAACAATTGATCATCCAGTACTTCTACGAGGGTCTAATTCCAATGGAGCGCAGAATGATGGACGCCGCAAGTGGTGGGGCCATTGTCAGCAAAACCCCAGCTGAAGCCCAAGAGTTGATATCAACCATGGCAGTGAACTCCCAGCAATTCTGTGCTCGGCAAGATATATCGCGAAGGGTGAATGAGGTAAATGTTACTTCTCTCGATGAGGTCAAATCTTTGCTAACAACTTTGGTCCAGAAATTGAATGTAGGTACTCCTCCACCTGCGAGGGCATGTGGCATCTGCACTAGCCTAGCTCACCCAACCGATGCATGTCCAACGCTCTACAATGAAACACCGGAGAATGTGAATTCTATCGGATTTCAACAGAGGAAGTTTGATCCCTATTCAAACACCTACAACTCTGGTTGGAGGAGCCACCCAAATTTCAGTTATGCTAACAACCAACCGAACCAACAGAATTGCTATCAAAGACCACCACCACCGCAACAGTCTTCGGGGTCAGGTAAGCCTCTTGAAGAAATTGTCCATATGTTAGCTACTAATATTGCAAAATTTCAACAGGACACTACAACCAGATTTCAAAAGATAGAAGAGAGCATGAAGACCCTAGAGACTCAAATGAGTCAGATAGCATCCTCCGTTAGCAGAATGGAGACTCAAGGCAAACTGCCGTCGCAGACACTCGACCCGAGGCATAATGTGGCGCGATTTTCTTAAGAAGTGGTAAGGAATTGCAATCCCAATGACAGAACCCTAAACGTGACCACGCCTGGGTTCCCATGCGTAAATGTAATGAAGTCGAAATGGAGCTTAAACGTGACCACATACAGGATTCAGTTCCGGCTGAAAAACCTCAAAAACCCAAACCTCTAGTGGTTCCACCACCATTCCCCCAGAGATTGGCTCAGAGCAAGAAAGAAAAGGAAGATAAAAGCATCATGGAGTTGTTCCAAAAAGTTGAAGTAAACATCCCACTCCTCGAGGCCATTAAGTAGGTTCCGCGCTACGCCAAATTCCTTAAGGAATTATGCACAAACAAGCATAAGTTAACAGGTAATGGAAGGGTGAGTGTGGGTGAAAATGTTTCAGCTGTCTTACAGAGGAAACTACCTCCTAAGTGTCGCGACCAAGGTATGTTTTCCATTCCTTGCAAAATTGGGAACAATTGCATAAGTAAAGCTATGTGTGACTTAGGAGCCTCTATTAATGTGATGCCTTTATCTGTTTATACTTCTTTGGGTCTTGGTCCATTGACTAGTACTGGAGTTATAATTCAATTGGCGGATCGATCGATTGTTTACCCTGAAGGTGTTTTAGAGGATGTGCTAGTTCAAGTTAATGGATTAATTTTTCCTGCTGATTTCTTTGTTCTGGACATGGAAAATGATAGTTCATCTGAGTCTTCTGATATCTTGTTGGGTAGGCCTTTCCTTAGTACGGATAAGGCAAAGATAGATGTGCATAGTGGTTCATTAACTTTAGAGTTTGATGGTAAAGTGGTGAAATTCGATGTTTATGATGCCATGAAACGTGCTGACGATGTGTCTTGTGTTTATAAGGTTGATATCATTGAAGATTTGACTCATGAGGTTTTTTCTTTAAATTATGATGATGAGTTAAATTATGCTTTAAGTCATAGCATGTCTGTTGATAGAGTTAAGAGATTCTTGATCGCTCAAGTTTCGATGATATACTTGATGAGGCCCCAAAGTCGGAGCTCAAAATGCTTCCCAGCATTTGAAATACGATATTTAGGTGACGGTGAGACCTACCGTGATCGTATCCAAAGATGCTCGACGACACGGAAGAGGAGAAACTAATTAGAGTGCTTCGAGAGTATAGGGAGGCAATCGGTGGGGCCATTGTTGATTTCCAACATCGAGACGAGGGTTAACATCGAAACGAGGATCGTCGAGCCTAGGACGTTAAACAAGGGCGCTAATGGGAGGCAGCCCATATTTTTATTTTATTTTATTTTTCTTTCCTTTCTTTTGCTTTATTTTGTGTTCTTTTTGTCTCGTTTGTTTCCTTCTTTCTTTGTTTTGATATTTTCCTTTCCTTCCCTGTGTCTTTCAGGAGGTTCGACATTGGATCAATTCGGAGTTCTTGGATTACAGCTGGCGGGAGTCCTTTATATGATCATATGTTGGCTCTAGTCCCTCATTTGTACTTAGCTATACCCTCTTGGCGGGATGCCTAAATGAGCTCACGTATAAGCCCTCATCTTCACCACGGACCAACCCAAAGACCATCGCCTTGATTGAAGTCCTCAGTTTACTATTTTCATTTATTTTTATGTTGAGGACAACGCATGCTTTAAGTGTGGGGAGGGTGATTTATAGTTTTTACGATGCATGCTATTTTGAATTGTGTTGTCTCCTCCGTTGCCTTTTGGTATTTTTGGACTTTTAACTGTTGATTCCGTGGCGAATAAAAAAAAAACCTCTTTTGCTCCATTTTGCTTGATGAATTGTTGTGCCCTAGGTAATGGTAGATTGTTTGAAAGGAGTCGAGAGTATGATGGAGTCCCTTGTTGTTTAATGTTAATTAAATGTTAATGATTTTTTCCTATATGTTGAAGTTGTGGGCCTGAGTTAATTGGTTAGAATAAAAAAAAATTGTGTGATTAATCGGTGCCTTTCTTATCTAGAGTCATGTTGAGCTTAGAAGTTGAGTTGGTATATGTGTGGAACTTTGGATTGATGTTGGGAAATTATGGTGGAGAAAGGGAATGTGGAATAAACATAAAAAGGGTGTTAGATTCGTCCCGCCAATCGCCAAAGGTGATTGTGAGCGAAGCCAAAAATCTGTCTAAAGGTTGGTCGAGATTGAGTAACCGGGCGACATTCATCACAAATGTTTGCGTTCGCGTCAAAAGGTCTCGGACAACTGACGTGTGAGGCAATTAACTTCTCCTCGATTACTCGGAAAAAAAATTGCAAGCATCGAGTAATTATGAGTAAGGCTAAAGCCACTTGGCGTTGTGATTGACTGAGTAACCAGGTGACATTCATCACAAATGTTTGCATTCGCGTAAAAAGGCCAATGACAATTTCGAGTAATTTACAGGTAAAAGCACCTAACAATTAATTAAGATTAACCTGATCTTCCCGTAACTACCACTTAGATTCGGAGTTCCTCGTATATATTAACCACCTGATAAGTGAAGTGTGATTCCTAGACCTGATTGGTTTTTAATTAAAATTTGGTAATTCATGCATGCGTTTCAATTTGATTTCAGGCTTGTGTCTTCTCGTGTGGGAAACTTGTTGCATTTATTTGACATTTCATTGACATTGGGACAAGATTGCGCTCTCATTCCTAGTTTACATTACCTCTGTGCATGTTTCATTTATTGGAGCGATTTTTCATTGTGTCTTAGTTCTCTTTTATGCTTGAGGACAAGCATTGTTTAAGTGTGGGGAGATTTGATAAGTGCATATTTGTCCAATATTTATGTTTTAATTATCCCTTTTTATTTATCTTGTTGATGCAATTATTGGGACTTAATTTGATTTAATATTTCCTTGTAGGGAATTACAATCTTTGCATAAAGTGAAAAATTAAGAGGAAAACAACAGTTAAAATCAAGCCCAAATAGCAAGGTTTAATGGTCCAAAATAATTAAAGAATCAACCATAAGAAGAAGGCAACGCACGTCAGCAGAAGGAGGTGGACTGAACTTTGAAAGGGTCACGCACGCACCACAAGCCGAAGGAGGCACGAGGAACTCTTTGGGCTGGGGAATTAAAATCAAGAAGCAAAAAAACAAAACAGACTCAACATATGTGATGCAACAGTGAGGAGGACAGCGACAAGAATAAGAAACAAAGGCAGGGAGCAATTGGGCGGCGTCTTTGGACTGAAGGAGAGGCACGCAACAAGTGGGCTGAAAAGAAGAGGGGGCCCACAAAATTAAGAAGAAAAGAAGACAAAAAAAACCTAGAGGAGAGTGGGGTCCAAGGCGGTAAGGAGTATTGGCGACGCATGCAGTGGAGGAAGAACGCAGGAACAACAATCACGCACACTGCAGAAGAGAGGCTGGCGACTGTTCACGCAGGACAACAGTGTGCATTAGGGAGAATCTTCTAGTTTTTCTTCTTTTCTTTGTTTTAGATTATGTTAATTAAGAACCTTGTTAGGTTTAATTTCATTATGAGTAGCTAATCTGTTTTAGTCGGGGAATTCCAATTATTATGCTTTGACTCGTGAGACTATTGTTCATAATATTTGGTTTATAATATTCTTACTGTTTCTGATTTACTGTCATTGTTTATTAATTGATTCTGCGATTGAGGCCTGATTGTAGAGTTAGTTAATTTACATATCGCCAACTGATTTACTTGGTGGAGTCTAACTGGGTGATCGGTGTTTGTGGCAATTGGCACTAGAGCATAGTACTTATCTGATTTTGTGTGGAGGAACTTGCGATCTAACTAGATGAAGCATGAGTCTGTGCGTAGTCAGTTAGGGTTAGCATTTCTTTAGAGTTTATTGCTGTTAATTAATTGAATCTCGGAGAGAGTCTCGAAGGGGTTATTAGTTAATTAGGGAATAGTTCAAAGGAGTTTCTACGACTATTCTAAAATTAAGAAGAAACGAGGGAGCCAGAGGTAGTTGGTAACCATAGCTAACCTATTATTAAACCAAAGAAAATATTTGAGTCGATGATCGTGGTCTAAGCATAATTAGGAATTTCCTGGCTAAGTTGTCGTTATTTGAGTTTATCAATTTTATTTGCGTTCTTTGTTATTTGAATCTTAGTTGTTATTTTTATTTAATTTTATTTTAGTTGATAATTTATTAGTTGTTATTTTAATTAGTAGTTTTAGTCGAAAACTTCAAAACCCCCTTTTTATTTAATTTCATTCGTTCTTTGGCATTTAAATAGAATCAATTATTCCATTCTCGTGGATCGACCCATTTACCCTTTGTCTTGCATTTATTTTCGTTTGGTGTTTGGGATTTATTTTTGGTGGATTCGACACCCATCACAGATCATCAATAAGCTTGTTGACAGCCAGTGGGGAATTGCCAGTGATGAGGAGATCGTCCACATAGACCAGAAAATAGATAGTAATGTTGGCTTGCTGAAAGATGAAGAGTGAGGAGTCGGACTTGCTCATAGTGAAGCCAAGGGTCAGCACGTAGGACTGTAGTTCAATGTACCAAGCCCGTGGGGCTTGACGGAGGCCATAAATAGCCTTATGAAGTTTGCAGACATGCGACAAGAATTGGGGATGAACAAAGCCCGGAGGCTGCTTCATGTACATTGTTTCTATCAGGGTCCCTAGAAGGAATGCGTTGTTGACATCAAGGTGATGTAACGCCCAACAGTTAGATAAGGCAATAGTAAGAACAGTCTTGATTGTCGGATGTTTGATGACCGGCGCAAATGTCTCCTTAAAATCAATTCCAGGACTTTGATGAAAGCCCTTAGCCACCTACCGTGCTTTGTACTTGGAAATAGAACCATTGGGATGTTGTTGAGGCACGAGGTCCAGGCAAGTGATCCTCTGTGAGTCTTACTTAGTTAAGGGACACGGTTGACGACATTGACAGAGGGAATAATAGTGTTGGTTTGTCATGCTAAATAGGCCTCATGATCCACCAACTTGTCATATAGATCAGCAAATGAGATTGGAGTGTCTCGGGTACGAAGTGCTGCACAGAGCTCTCGGTAGTCATGGCCTAGTCCATTCATTGTGTGAATTATTAGATCTGTTTCGTCGACAGGGCTGTTGATGATAGCTAGTTCATCAGTGATTGCTTTGATTTGTTGCAGGTAATCACGCATCTGCATATCTCCTTTGGAGAAGTTAATGAGCCGCTCCTTAAGCGACATGAATCTTGTGCGAGAGGTGTTGGCGTAAGCTTTGGTGAGGAGGGTCCCACGCATCCTTTGATGTTTTGACAGACCCAAGTATTCTGTGAAGGGTCTCATGGACGGAAGCCATAAGATGAGCAAGAATTAGTTTGTCTTGCCTTATCTATGTGGTGTGTCAAGTTGCAGCTGGTGGCGGGCAGACTTTGGTTCCATCGACATAGCCAGTGAGCCCATAACCAATATGGATGGCTTCAACTTGGATACGCCAAGCTGGAAAATTGTTTCCTGTTAGTCTCGGCATAATAGGTGAGGGTAGTATGATAACTACTTCTTCTCCTTCTCCGGTGGGTAGTGTTGTTGCATTTGAGGCTGTTGACATTGTTGTAGCTGCTGGTTGGATCGTTGACGTTAGGTTGTAGAAGTCTCTGATACCATATAAGAAATAATAGTGTAGTGCTATAAATTGGTTTTTGTATATTGTATTGTTATTCGTATGTCTGTCACTTTTCTGTACATTGACGAGGAGGAGGTTATATACAAGGATGAAGAACGATGATACAGCTGTAAAGACTATCTACAGTTACAAAAGTAATAACAACATCACGAGGAGGATCTGCATGGTATGGACCAGGAGGCAGCAAGGAAAAAATGAAAACTAGCGAAGGTTGAGGTTCTGCATGGTTCTGCGCAAGTCAAGTGCTGGCAGCAAGTGGAAAAAACATGAAGAGAGGCTAGGCACAACGTCTTTGGAAGAGAAGAGAGTGATCTGCGTGAGAGGAAGAAGCTTGCGTAGGAAGGGGATCTATTTCGTTTTCTTTGTCGTCTTCACCAAATCTGAAAACCTTATGGTTGACAGTTGGACCTTATCTTCCACAGCATCTCTCATGAATTTTGTGGCTAATTTGTCTTAATCCTTCGGTTCAATGGTTATGGCAGGAGCTTGGATTTTTATAAGGGAGTTTAATGTAGCGCCCCCTTACTGTAGGTTACCCACCGAGATGCCCGTAGGTCGTTCCGATACATAACCCGCAATATGGGTGCACTACGATTCGATCATTTCTATAAACCACATGGCATCACTACAATAAAGCTGTAATATCAAAACTACTAAATTTTAAAACCCAAAAGATACTTCTCTTTTCATTTCTTAAAAACCGTGAATACACTATTTTGACATAATTACATACTGTACAAATCCAAAAGGAACTGAAATCACTCCCAACTTGGTCATCCACAAAAGATGCCAGCTGACCGACCTGTGAGCCATACTTCGCTTGCCAACGATCACACAACAGGAAAACTCACGCTAACTGGAGCTAGGTGTCAACTATCTCTGCCCTGAAAAATATATTCAATGTTGGGTGAGTTTGCGAACTCAATGAGTAACCATCATCGATGGTTCACCCAATTCATGCATTACTCAAAATTGCGTACAGATCAACACAATAACACGTTCAGAATAGCAATCATAAATTCACTAAACAATTATCACACGTATACATTCAACCCATATCAATTTCACAGAACAATCACATACTGAAGGCATGATGATTTTCATTTCATTTTAGTGTTGTGGTGCGTCGAGATTATCCCATTTTGGGCACATTAAGCGTAAATCGCGTTTTAGGGGGGTAGGAGAGCCTCGGGTATGCACTACTGCCCACGCGCATTAGGGATAGGAGAGCCCTCTGGGTATGCACTATTCCCTTTTTGGGCCTTAGGCCCGTTTTCACAGTGATTGAGCTTATAGCTCCGATCAGAATTTGCTCCAGTCACAACTGTTAATTACCAATTTCCAATCATGCCTAGCATGCATTCACAATTTCACAATAACACATCTCATACAACAGTATTCAGTTAGGTCACACAGTTCATTCAAGCATTTAACAAATCAGAGATTGAGGAACCAACTAGGTTACTCACCTCTAAACTTCCGAGCTAATGCCGGGAAGTCTTTGCTATGTCGGAGGATCGACGCTCCACTCGCGCCTCTAAAACAAATCAAAATAATCACACATTACTAATTATACAATTTCCAATAGTCAATAATGCATATGTAGCGAATGCGATTAGTACAATACATGTTATGACATTCCCGATCCTAATCCCGAATCTTCCAATTTAATTCTCATTCACCATAATAACAATTCCTAATACCATAATTCAATCGACTGAGTTTTGAACTCTCTAAAGTCGAACTCCAATCACGCATCACATTCCCTAATAAATCGCCATCCGATTCTGCGGACCCATCGAATTAAATTTCAAGATTCTCCGATCGACCTTCATCATTCTCTCTTTAAAAATCAGTATCAAACTACCCATTCTTACACAATAAATACCATAAATGCATCAAACCGCTATAAATAACAACATTAAAGCCATTAAACTTACCAATCAAGTCTCAAATCCTTAAACCTCCAAAAATCTCTCCCAAGCTCTAACAACCACGGTGATCACCCAAAGCCCCAGCAATCTCCATCTTCCTCAGGGGATCAAGCTAGGCTCGCACAAGGGAAAGAAAGCAACAGCACACTCACGAAGGAGGAACGAAAATCACCGAAGGGGAAAGATCAACGTGCCCTAGGTTAGAGGATAACTTTCCAAATTCCAAAACCTAAAGTATATATAAAGGGTCAATTTAAGCCTAAAGATTATAGTCCTCAAATTCATTAAATTTCAGTCTCTAATTTCCAATGGCTCAACATTCTCGTTCCTAAAATCACAAATTCTAATTCTCCATGCCATTAGTCCATCAATTTCAGAATCGGAATCTAATTTATTAGTCATCATGCCATTTTTCCGGTCTGGACATGAAACTCCAAAAATTCTGAAAAAATTCCTATAAATTCTCAAAAATATATAACACATGTTGCTACACTCCGATTTCGATTTTTAACTCTCTAAAATTCAATTTCTCTCCAATTCTATATTCAAAACTTAATCTATGCAATTATCACCCAATTCCAATTTACACAATTAAATCGGGAAATTGTCATACATGCATGTATATACATATACTCGTGCAACACTTAAGCATTTATCACTAAAATAGAGGCTATAAATGCATATGTAAGTCAAATCATAAATGCACACAGTTCTAAATCATCCGAATTACCAATATGCCCTTCACATTGGTAACGGGATGTTACAATTCTCCCCTTCTAATAAAAATTTCGTCCCGAAATTTCTTACCTGACTAATCGAACAAGTGAGGATACTGCCTCCTCATGTGCGCCTCAGTCTCCCAAGTCGCTTGCTCAGTGGAGTGGTTCTTCCAAAGGACTTTCACCAATGGAATCACCCTGGTCCTCAACTGCTTGACCCGCGATCCAATAATCCGTACCGGTTCCTCTACATAGCTCAAATTACTGGCCACAACAATCTTCTGAGCCGGAATCACATGAGTCGGGTCTGAACGATATCTCTAGAGCATACTCACATGAAAGACGTCGTGCAACTGTGACATCTCACTCGACAAAACTAATCTGTAAGCCAATGGCCCAATCCTCTCGAGGATCTCATAAGGACCAATATACCGAGGACTCAACTTGCCCTTACGGCCAAATCTGAGAACTCCTCTCCACGGAGACACTTTGAGAAACACTCTATCACCCACACTGTACTCCATTTCTCTCCGATGCTGATCCACATAACTCTTCTGTCTATCCTGAGCCGCCTTAATGCGACTCCGAATCAGCCGTACCTTATCTACAGTATCCTGAATCAGCTCGGGACCCTCAAGCATCCTCATACCCTCTTCATCCCAATAAAGAGGCGATCTACACTGACGTCCATACAACACCTCATACGGTGCCATACCAATGCTGCTCTGGTACTGATTATTATAAGCAAACTCCACTAGAGCTAAATACTGATCCCAAGTACCTCGGAACTCCAATACATAGGCTTGCAACATATCCTCAACAGTCTTAATCGTCCTCTCACTCTGCCCATCTGTCTGAGGATGAAATGCCGTACTGAAGTTCAACCTCGTACCCATAGCCGACTGCAAACTCCTCCAAAACCTCGAAGTAAATCTGGGATCCCTGTCTGAGACTATCGACACCGGGACCCCATATAGTTGCACAATCTCTGCCACATACTTCTAGGCCAACTGATCGAGAGTATTATTCTCTCGCACTGGCAAGAAGTGAGCCGATTTAGTCAACTGGTCCACTATGACCCAGATCGCATCATGCTGCCTCGACATCCTAGGCAAACCTATAATGAAATCCATCGAGATCCGCTCCCATTTCCACTCTGGAATGGGCAACGAATGCAACTTACCTGCTGGAGCCTGGTGCTCAGCCTTAACCTGCTAGCACGTCAAACACCGAAAAACAAACTCTGCTACCTGCCTCTTCATGCCTGGCCACCAAAAATGCAACTTAAGAGTGCGATACATCTTGGTAGTACCAGGATGCATAGCATAGGTGGCCATATGCGCCTCCTCTAAAATCTCACGCCTCAGATCCTTTACATCTGGAACACAGAGTCTCTGTCCCATCCACAACGTCCCATCTCTCAACTCAAACTCAGAAGACACCCCAGATCTTACTCTGTCCATCAGTCGCACTAACACAGGATCCTGATCCTGAACCCTCCTGACCCGATCATGCAGCATCGGCCTAAGCCTCAAAGTAGCAATCAAAACTCCATCCTGAGCTAAGTCCATCTGCACATTCAGAGCTCTCAACTGAATCAGACTAGGCAATCTCTCAATCAATCGAATCAAACCGATATGAGATCTCCTACTCAATGCATCTGCCACCACATTAGCCTTCCCTAGATGATACTCAATCGTGCAGTCATAATCCTTAAACAGCTCTAACCATCTCCTCTGTCTCAGATTCAACTCTCGCTGACTCAGCAAATACCTCAAACTCTTATGATCAGTGAAGATCTGGAACGTCTCACCATACAAATAATGTCTCCAGATCTTCAGAGTAAACACAACTGCTGCTAACTCCAAATCATACATAGGGTAATTCATCTCATGAGACCTCAACTGTCTCGAGGCATAAGCTATAACTCTCCCGTGCTGCATCAAGACACAACCTAATCCCTGCTGCGAAGCATCACTGAAGACCTCAAAACCTCCAGCTCCTGAAGGCAAAGCTAACACCGGTGCCGTAGTCAACCGATGTTTCAACTCCTCAAAACTCCTCTAACACTCATCAGTCCATCTGAAAACCACATTCTTCCTTAAAAGTTTTGTCAAAGGGGCTGAGATCACTGAAAACCCCTCGACAGACCTCCAGTAATAACCTGCTAATCCGAGAAAGCTCCGCATCTCTAACACGTTCCTCGGGATCTCCCAACTCCTCACGTCCTCAATCTTGTGAGGATCCACTCAGATACCCTCACCAGACACAATATGCCCTAAGAACACCACCTCATCCAGCCAAAATTCACACTTAGTGAATTTGGCAAACAGCTGCCTCTCTCTCATAATCTGCAAAACTGTCCTCAGATGCTCCGCATACTCCTGGCTACTCTTCGAATACACCAGAATATCATCAATGAACACAATCATGAACTGATCTAGGTAGGGCTGAAAAACCTTACTCATCAAGGCCATGAAGGCTGTCGGGGCATTAGTCAACCCGAACGGCATCACTAAGAACTTGAAATGCCCATACCTGCTCCTGAAAGCACTCTTAGGCACATCGGCCTCTACGATCCTTAACTGATAATATCCGGATCTCAAATCCAACTTAGTAAACACAGAGCTCCTCAAGAATCGATCAAATAAATCATCGATCCTAGGCAGCGAATATTTATTCTTGACTGTAACCCGATTCAACTGCCTATAATCGATGCACAACCTCAAAGTCCCATCCTTCTTCTTCACAAACAATACTGGAGCTCCCCAAGGCGAAACACTCGGTCTAATAAACTCTTTATCCAACAGCTCCTGCAGCTGAGCCTTAAGCTCCCTCAGTTCCACCGGTGCCATCCTATATGGAGGTATAGATATAGGAGCGGTACCTGTAATGAGGTCAATCGAAAACTCTGTCTCTCGATTCGGCGGCAAACTCGGTAACTCCTCGGGAAACACATCTGGAAATTCCCTGATCACGGGAACATCCTATAACCTTTGTTCAACTTTGGAATCAATCACATGATCCATATAGGCCTCACAACCTCCCCGCATCAATCTCAAGGCACTTAGAAAAGAAATCATCCTGGCTAGCACTGCCTGATTAGAACCTCGAAACACAGCTCTAGGCTGACCAGAAGACTCCAACACGACCTCCTTAGTGTAACAATCTATAATAGCCCTATGGGCAGTGAGCCAGTCCGTCCCCAGAATCAAATCAATCTCTCTCAACGGCAAAACTATCAGGTCTACACTCAACACTGCTTGATCTATCTGGATCGAGCATCCCTTGCAGACCTCTCCCAAAGCAGTAGTACTACCCAGAGGTGTACTCACCTGCAACCCATACTGCAACATCTCTCTATCCCCATGCAATCTACATGCTATATGCGGTGCAATAAAAGAATGCGTGGAACCTGGATCTATCAAAGCATAAACCTCAAAGCCGAAAATCAAAAACATACCCGCTACGACATCCGGAGAATCCTGGGCCTCCTGCCTAGTCATGGCGTAGACCCTGGCCTGGGACTGCGGTCGACTACCACGACTCTCGGTCCCCACAAAAGAATCTCCACTACACCTGGGCTCGCCTCGGCCACGAATCCGGTCCACCACTGTGGCTCACAGACTATCGTGCTACTACTAACTCTCCCACTCGCAGCAGACTGAGCTCCCAAAATATCTGGACAGTTCCTGATCTGATGCTCCATAAAGCCACACCTGAGACAAGCTCCGGTAAATCTCCAGCACTCTCCACTATGTCTCCTCTCACAATACTCATAGATAGGAAGTGCCTGACCGGATCCTCTACCACTACCACTGCTAAACTGCCCAAATCTTCCTCTCTGACTGTCACTCAACCTCTTACTCCTACCAGAGCTGCCCTGACTGTCACTCAACCTCTTACTCCTGGATCCCTGACCAGTCTCAGTCTGACTCTGTCTCAGAAGCTGCTCAATCTGCACTGCAGCAGCTCTCAGCTCGATAAAGGTGCCCATATCAGACCGGGCTAACCTAGTACGGATCTCCAGATTTAGCCCTCCCTCAAATCTCCGGTACCTATCGGCCTCTGAAGCAATCAAAACTGAAGCATACCCCATCAACTCATTGAATCGCACCTCATACTCAGCCACTGACATCTGACCCTGTCTCAACTCCAGAAACTCCTGCATCTTCATCTCCAAATAGACCTTGGGTATAAAATTATCCCGAAAGGCTCTTAATAAATCCTCCCAAGTCAAAACACGTGTCCAGCGGAATCGCCTTGAATGCCTTCCACCATCGATAAGCCGGACCACAAGCGTAAAAAGCGCATAGTCAAAGCGCTCCTCAGAGTCGCAGCCCATCTGATCGAGGACTCTCTCTGTCTCTCCAACCATCCCTCAGCCTCAGTAGGGTCTGTGCCGCCATAGAGGTCAACAGCTCCCTGGTTGCGCAGTCTATCATACCTCCTCTCCCGTCTCACGGGAACTGTAGGAGGTAGCTCCTCAGAATGAGGCATAGAGGACTCTCTACTAGCTCCCACTGATCCTAGGTCAGCTAGTTGATCCACTTGATCTTCAAGAACGGATGACCTACAACAAAACCACAATTCCGATCAATTTCTGCTTTTCTCACAATAATTCAAGCCTATCATACACTATGTCCAAAAGATGCCAAACCATGCTCTGATACCACCTAATGTAGCGCCCCCTTACCGTAGGTTACCCACCGAGACGCCCGTAGGTCGTTCCGATACATAACCCGCGATATGGGTGCACTACGATTCGATCATTTCTATAAACCACATGGCATCACTACAATAAAGCTGTAATATCAAAACTACTAAATTTTAAAACCCAAAAGATACTTCTCTTTTCATTTCTTAAAAATCGTGAATACACTATTTTGACATAATTACATACTGTACAAATCCAAAAGGAACTGAAACCACTCCCAACTAGGTCATCCACAAAAGATGCCAGCTGACCGACCTGTGAGCCATACTTCGCTTGCCAGCGATCACACAACAGGAAAAGTCACGCTAACTGGAGCTAGGAGTCAACTATCTCTGCCCTGAAAAATATATGCAATGTTGGGTTAGTTTGCGAACTCAATGAGTAACCATCATCGATGGTTCACCCAATTCATGCATTACGCAAAATTGCGTACAGATCAACACAATAACACTTTCAAAATAGCAATCATAAATTCATTAAACAATTATCACACGTATACATTCAACCGATATCAATTTCACAGCACAATCACATACTGAAGGCATGATGATTTTTATTTCATTTTAGTGTTGTGACTGAGCGTCAGTATTATCCCATTTTGGGCACATTAAACAGAAATCGAGTTTTAGGGGGGGGGTAGGAGAGCCCTCTAGGTATGCACTACTACCCACGCGCATTAGGGATAGGAGAGCCCTCTGGGTATGCACTATTTCCTTTTCGGGCCTTAGGCCCGTTTTCACAGTGATTGAGCTTATAGCTCCAATCAGAATTTGCTCCAGTCACAACTGTTAATTACCAATTTTCGATCATGCCTAGCATGCATTCACAATTTCACAATAACACATCTCATACAACAGTATTCAGTTAGGTCACACAGTTCATTTAAGCATTTAACAAATCAGAGATTGAGGAACCAACTAGGTTACTTACCTCTAAACTTCCGAGCTAATGCCAGGAAGTCTCTGCTATGTCAGAGGATCGACGCTCCACTTGCGCCTCTAAAACAAATCAAAATAATCACACATTACTAATTATACAATTTCCAATAGTCAATAATGCATATGTAGCGAATGCGATTAGTATAATACATGTTATGACATTCCCGATCCTAATCCCGAATCTTCCAATTCAATTCTCATTCACCATAATAACAATTCCTAATACCATAATTCAATCGACTGAGTTTTGAACTCTCTAAAGTCGAACTCCAATCACGCATCACATTCCCTAATAAATCGCCATCCGATTCCGCGGACCCATCGAATTAAATTTTGAGATTCTATCTAATTAATTCACAATCCTTAATCTCTGAATCACAGTCAATCAGTATCCAATTCAATAAGAATCTAAAACCTCCAAAATCATTACTTAAACAACTAACTCAATTTTAGAAATCAAGCTCCCTCGCCCCGGCGCAAGGTCGCTCGCCACAGCGAGACTTCTCGCCCTCGCCACGACGTACGCCTTGCCTCTCGTTGCGGCGTGCTCGCCTCTGCTCGTCGCAACGTGCGTCCTTGCTCGTCACGACGTGCGGAAGGAATTGGCTCGTCGCGACGCAGAATAAGTTGTTCGTCGCGACGTCCAACTCTCCGTTCGCGACGTGCGGACTCTGGTTCATCTTCTCCGATCGACCTTCATCATTCTCTCTCTAAAAATCAGTATCAAACTACCCATTCTTACACAATAAATACCATAAATGCATCAAACCGCTATAAGTAACAAAATTAAAGCCATTAAACTTACCAATCAAGTCTTAAATCCTTAAACCTCCAAAAATCTCTCCCAAGCTCTAACAACCATGGTGATCACCCAAAGCCCCAGCAATCTCCATCTTCCTCAGGGAATCAAGCTAGGCTCGCACAAGGGAAAGAAAGCAACAACACACTCACGAAGGAGGAACGAAAATCACCAAAGGGCAAAGATCAACGTGCCCTAGGTTAGAGGATAACTTTCCAAATTCCAAAACCTAATGTATATATAAAGGGTCAATTTAAGCCTAAAGATTATAGTCCTCAAATTCATTAAATTTCAGTCTCTAATTTCCAATGGCTCAACATTCTCGTTCCTAAAATCACAAATTCTAATTCTCCATGCCATTAGTCCATCAATTTCAGAACCGGAATCTAATTTATCAGTCATCATGCCATTTTTTCGGTCCAGACATGAAACTCCAAAAATTCCGGAAAAATTCCGGAAAAATTCCTATAAATTCTCAAAAATATATGACACATGTTCCTACACTCTGATTTTGATTTTTAACTCTCTAAAATTCAATTTCTCTCCAATTCTATATTCAAAACTTAATCTATGCAATTATCACCTAACTCCAATTTACACAATTAAATCGGGAAATTGTCATACATGCATGTACATACATATGCTCGTGCAACACTTAAGCATTTATCACTAAAATAGAGGCTATCAATGCATATGCAAGTCAAATCATAAATGCACACAGTCCCCAAATCATCGAAATTACCAATATGCCCTTCACATTGGTAACGGGATGTTACATTTAAATTGCATTTTTCTTTTATCCATTTAATTAATTAGCTATTCCTAGATCTTAGGATAACTATTCAATTATTTGGAGTTGCGTTTTGATTATTATTTTGAATTAGAATATTTTGTGATTGGCTGAATGTTTAGCAATTAATATTGTGTTGATTTTGGGTTTAATTTCATTACTTTGTTTTGGGTCAAAGCTTTGTATTGAAATTTTAGCGAAATTGGTGATTATTCAAGATGGCTTAAATTATTTGGATCATTTTATCTGTTGTTGGCATTAATTTCATTTCTTAATTCTTGAGTAAAAATCGAGCATTGATTTTAGTATCCTTAGTTCTATTTTTTTGCTACGGTGGCGGTTAGTAAATTAGGATTCTTGAAATTAGTTTTATAACAATTTGAGGTGGCTCGGTTGTTAGATTAAAAGCTCGATTTTAATTCTTGGTTCAATTGTTTTAACTTCCATATCTGTTTGAGTGATGATTGCCTGCGCTATTGAACTAAAGAATTGCATTTATCATTATTAATTACTTGTGTTTGTCTTCTTATTCAATTCACTCATTGTCATTTCATACTTCTCATTTCAATTTTAAAATACCAAAAACAAGTCCTTAGTGTTTATTTCAATTCGTTGCAAACTTTAGCGATAATTATTTAAAATCAACCCCATTTTATAGTTTAGTTTGTATTGCTTTTAGTTACTTAGGAGATTAATTTCATCTTTTGGTCCTCAAAGAGAACGACCCGAGGTTGCGCTATATGCAATCCTTGGTTAAAATTTTGAAGTAACACCAGGGCTACAAATGGACAAAAAGGTTATTTCAAGTGGCGTCGTTGCCAGGGAACCAAGAAATTGATTCCTTGTAACTAAGTGTCAAGTAACGTTTGACTGAGTTTTTTTGTGTTGAGCCTCATACTTGCATATCTTTTTGGCTAGATAAAAATTTTGGGTTTATTTATTTATTTATTTATGCATATTGGTACAGTCTTTGACATTCTTTGATTACTTGTGTATATTACAGGTTTTCACACTCTTTCATACACTACAAAGTACATCGTCATCCATACTCATATATTCATACACACATACACTTAGATTCATTAGATTCTTCCATTATTTTTCTCTTTTACTTGAATCTTGTTGTGTGAGTCAGTTTTACACCTCGCTTTTATTGTTATTGTTTTATGCCTAGGAGTGATAGGGCTTTACCTTTTAATCCTTTAAATCTTGAACTTGAGAGGCTAGTGAAAAAGATTAGAAGATAGAAGAGAATAGAGAGGGCAAGTCAATTTCTTATTGAGGAAGATCATATCTCAAAAGAGTCAAGTTTGTCATCAAGTGAACAAAAACATAGTGAGAGAGCTACTTCTAGTGAACACTTGTCTGTCGGTGAATTTGAATTCGAGCAAGATACCATGGATGGTGATAATGGTAATAATAGACCTGTTGGGCCTAATGAGAACAACAAACATGGTGAGAACAACATAAGGAATAATGTTGAGAATAATAGAAGCATGAGGGAGATTAATAATTCCAATGTTGATTATGATCCTTATGGCTTTTATATGATGATGTGAACTTCGAAATTAAAGGAGCATTAATTTCTTCCTTACCTAGATTCCATGGCTTTGCAGGTGATGATCCACATAGGCATTTCAAGACTATACACATGGTGTGTTCTTCCATGAAACCACCCACGACAAATCTTGAAGATGTATTGAGGAGAGCATTCCACTTCAACTTAGAAGGAAAAGCTAAGGAGTGGCTTTACACACTATCTTAACATTTCACCACATTGACCTGGGATCAGTTGAAAGGAGCATTTTTAGATGAGTATTTTCCCGCCTCTAAGACTTCAAGACTCAAGAAGGAGATAACTAGTCTTGTGCAACAAGACAATGAATCCATGCATGAATATTGGACAAGGTTCATCACACTTCTAGCTTATTGTCCCCACCACAAGATTTCGAAGAATGATTTGGTCAACTCTTTCTATGAAGGGCTTCTTCCACATTGTAAGCCCTCAATTCATGCCGCTGCAAATTGTTCGCTCAAAGAATTGAGTCCCAATGCTGCATGGGACCTACTTCAAAAGATGGCTACCAATAACTCTCAATCTTGAGACTCAAGAGGGGTGTCCAGTACCTCTTCAATTTCTTCTTAAGATATTCTTGCTGAAATTACTACCTTGGAAAATTGAGTGGAGAAAAGACTCAATATTTAGGAGAATAATGTGAAGGCTAAGCAAGTTAATTCAATGAGTCATTCTCAAGCTATAGTGGCCAGTTGTGAGTACTGTGGGTCTATGATACATGCTTTCACTAATTGTGCCAGATATGAAGAAGTTTATGCCCTCTACCAAAATAGAAATGACCAATATCAGAAGAGGGATCCCTACTCTATCAACTTTAATCCAGGTTAGAGAGATCATCCTAATTTTCTATGGGGTGGGGATCAAGGAAATATTCAAGGAAATTCTTCCAACCAAATAGTGCCTAATCAAGGGACATCATCTATTGTTTCTAAGGGTGACAAATTTGCTATGATCTTGAATGGCATTGCGGGGATAAATTCGAGACTAGATCAAGAAAAGGCATAAACTGATGCTAAGTTGAATGCTATGGGAAATAAGATGGACTCTTGCCTACAAAATGTGTTCTTTAAGTTGGAGCAAATGGAGACTAAGCATGAGAACTTGATAACAAGCAAAGAGTAGTGGTTCTATACCCTCCAACACAGTGATAAATCCAAAATCTCTTAATGCAATCACACTGAGAATTGATAAGAAAATTGGTGCTAAAAAGCTGAGTTTCAAAGAGAATGAAGAGGACGAAGAACCGGTTGATGAGGAAATGGAAGTTGAATCTCCTCCTAACACTACTCAAGAAATATCCCAAGCTAAGAAGAAAGTTTCTATTCAATCTGAAAGCATTCAAGAAAAGAAGCTCATGGAGAAATCTCAAAAACAATTAGTGGTACAAAATGAGAAAGAGGCAACAACTATCATGAAGAGACCCATAGAGGAAGGATCACCTTCCAACTCTAAAGGTGATGAGGTAAAAAATCATGACTTGCATTTTCCAAATTCTTACTTTGTTAGTAAAAAGATTGTTGAAAAGAAAGACAATGGTGAATTGTTTGAAATGTTTAGCAAACTTGAGGTGAATGTGCCATTGCTTGAATTGATTAAAAAGATGCCCAAGTGTGCCAAATTCTTGAAAGACCTATGTACAAACAAGAGAAAGTATAGGCATAGTGAGAAAATTCAACTGGGGTTGAGTCTCAGTGCCTTATTTAAGACACAATTGCCCATTAAATGCAAAGATCTAGGTTCTTACACTATCCCCTGTACCATAGATAGAACGATTGTTTCTCATGCCTTACATGACTTAGGTGCAGCAATCAAAGTCATGCCAACCTCTGTTTATAAGACCTTGGGTATTAAAGCTTTGAAAGACATTAGTATAGTGCTTGGTCTAGCTGATAGGACAATAAGATACCCTAAAGGCATTCTAGAGGATATCCTTGTGCAAGTTAAAGGTCTTATTTTTCTTGCCAACTTTTATGTTCTTGATATAAATAATGAGCTTCCTTCTGAGAGTACCTTGATTCTAGGTAGGCCTTTACTTTTGACTGTTGAGACCATAATTAACATGAAAAAGGGCCTTATCACTATGGGAATTGGGGATCAAGAAGTGCAATTTAATCTTTCAGAAACTATGAGCCATGGTTATGAAGATTGTTTTTACTTGGGTGCTAGTTTGATTGAATTTCATGATAATGATGTGAAAAAGTTTCATGAGACTGATGTGCATGAGCTCGACTCTTGTAATATGATTGTGAATCATCATAAAACACTTACTTGTTTATCCTCCTCCCATTCTTTTGATTTTTGTTCATAGGAGGGTGATATATCATGTGTCTATTGTTTAGAAATAGATAGTTGACTTTCTACTCTGCAAAATTCTTATGCTTCTTTTTGTTTTGAGAAAGGTGTGTTTCTTGATTTTGTAGGAACTGATGAAAAAGAAGCTTCTATGTAAGCTACAAATGTAGTTTCTCCTTCAGATGGTGTTGGAATATTAAAAGAGGATAACAGTGATCCTGCTACTTTTCTAAACCCTTTTAATACCACTCCCACTTCTGATTTCCTTTCTTCTTCTACTGATTAAACTAAACCTAATTCTATTGTTTCCAGGTCATCTAATTGTAGAATTGAGTCGAGAAGTGGAGGACATACACATTGCACAGAGTTTATATCCTCATTCCGAAGCCACATGGACGCATTGCTCTTATTGAATGCATTCGATATACCAAAGTTGGTTCCTTTTATTGTGCAACCCCCTGATTTAGAACTGAAACCCCTTCCCCCTAACTTGAAATATGTCTTTCTTGCTGAGGATTGCAAATTGCCTATTATTATTTCCAGTTCTCTGAGTAGTTCTGGAGAAGAGATATTATTTTCTATGTTGAAAAAGTATAGGAGGGCTATAGGTTGGTCTTTAAGGGACATACCCGGAATTGATCCCTTGGTTTGCACACACAAAATCCTTTTGAATGATGGGTCCAAACTAGTTAGGCAGCCACCCCGGAGGTCGAGTCCTCTTATTCATGATGCGGTTAAGAAGGAAGTGTCTAAGTTATTGAGTGCAGGGATCATATATGTCATATCAGATAGTGAGTGGGTGATCCAAGTATAAGTAGTACCTAAAAAGAGCAATATCACAGTGGTGACAAATGAAAGTAATGAACTCATTCCATCAAGAGTTCAAAATGCTTGGAGAATGTGCATAGATTATAGGAAGTTGAATGAAGCAACGAGGAAGGATCTTTTTCTATTACCTTTTATTGATCAAATGTTGGAAAGAGTATTTGGAAAATCTCACTATTGTTTCTTGGATGGTTTTTTAGGTTACTTCTAGGTACCGATTGCACCGGCGGATCAAGAGAAGACTACTTTTACCTACCCTTTTGGTACCTCCGCTTATCGAAGGATGCCATTTGGGTTATGTAACGCTCTAAGAACCTTTCAAAGGTGTATGATGGTGATCTTCTGTGATTTATTGGAGCGAAATATGGAGATTTTTATAGATGAATTCACCGTTTATGGTGATAGTTTTGATGATTGTTTGTTTAGTCTTGAACGTATTCTTGGTAGATGCATTCAGAAAATTTTGGTTTTGAATTATGAAAAATGTCACTTTATGGTAAATAGAGGCATAATGTTAGGTCATCACATCTCCCAAAAGGGGATTGAGGTTGATAAAGCCAAGATTGAAATCATTTCTTCACTTCCTTATCCTACTTGTCTAAAATAATTGAGATCTTTCTTGGGGCATGCAGGATTTTATCAGCATTTTGTAAAGGATTTTAGTAAAATTGCTTTACCCCTTTCTACATTATTGAAAAAAAAGATTGAATTTCACTTTGATGATAATTGTAGACATGCTTTTAACACTTTGAAGTCTTTTCTTGTTTCACCTCCTATTTTGACTGCACCTAATTGGGATTTGCCTTTCGAGCTATCTTGTGATGCTTCTAACTTTGCAGTTGGTGCTATACTTCGTAAGAGGGAGAAAAAGAGATCTAGAGTGATAGCCTATGCCTCTAAGACACTTGACTCTGCTCAAGTGAATTATACCACTACCGAGAAGGAATTTTTTGCTATAATATTTGCTTTGGATAAGTATAGACAATATCTGATAAACTCTCGAGTGGTTGTTTTTACAAATCATACAGTAGTGCGGTATTTGTTCAAGAAGCCCCAATTTAAACCAAGACAGCTGAGATGGGCTTTGTTGCTACAGGAGTTTGATATTGAAATAAGAGACAGAGCTGGAGCAGAGAATCGTATGGCTGACTACCTTAGTCGGTTACCTGATGGCACTAAGGGAGTTGACTCTTCTGAACTTACTGTTGATTCTTTTCCTGATTCTGCACTTTTTTCCTTAGCGATTTAGGAGCCTTGGTACTCTAATATTGTTAATTACATTGTCACTGATTTTATGCCTCCTTTTATGTCTAATTTTTAGGTTGATAAGCTAAAGAGGGAGGCAAGATACTATACCTAGGATGCTCCAATTCTTTGGAAGCAATGCAGCGATCAAATCATCAGATGATGTGTTCCTAACAATGAGATCCACTCTATCCTTACCTTTGCACATTCTTTATTTTGCGGGGGGGATTTTAGTACTAATAGGACTGCTAGGAAGGTTTTAGAGTGTGGATTTTACTGGCCATTTAAAGATGCTTATACTTTTTGCAAGTCTTGTGATAAGTGTTAGAGGTTTGGGAGTTTGGGTAAAAAGCATGAAATGCCTTTAAGACCTATACATTTTTGTGAAATTTTTTATTTCTAGGGTATGGATTTTATGGGTCCTTTTCCTCCGTCATTTAGGTTTTCATATATATTACTTGTAGTAGATTATGTATCTAGGTGCGTAGAGGCAGTGCCAACTAGGAAAGATGATGCTTCTATTATTGCTAAGTTTTTACGTGCTCATGTTTTTTGCAGGTACGACATTCCAAGAGCAATCGTCAATGACCAAGGAACAAATTTCTGCAATAGGATTATCAAGTATTTACTTGCTAAATATGGAGTTAATCACAAGCTGACCATTCCTTACCACCCTCAGACAAAAGGGTTAGCTGAAGTCTCCAATCGGGAAGTGAAGTGTGTACTAGAAAAGATTGTGAAACCATCCCGAAGGGATTGGAGTGAAAGGCTTGAGGAGGCGCTGTGGGCTTACAGGACTACCTATAAGACCCCTATAGGTATATCTCCTTTCCGATTGCTCTATGGAAAGTCTTGCCATCTACCTATGGAGACCGAGCACAAATCTTATTGGGCGATCAAGTAATGCAGACCTTGAATCATCACTTGAAAACCGGAAAATGCAACTCCAAGAGCTTGAAGAGATGAGACTTGAGTCTTATGATGATGCCAGAATCTACAAAGATAAGCTGAAAATGATTGATGACAAACAAATTTTGAGGAAGGAATTCCATGAAGGTGACAAGGTTCTAAAATTCAAGGCTCGATTAAAGTTGATGCCCGAGAAGTTCATCACCAAATGGGATGGCCCTTTCAAAGTTACCAAGGTGCATTCATTTGGAACAGTAGAGCTAGTGGATGAAGCTATTGGTAATGTTTCACAAGTCAATGGTCATCTGCTTAATCACTACCATGATGTTCAAAGACCCCATTAATTTCACGGTTGTTCTGTTCCACCTTTCTTGTAACACCCCACTCCCGCAAGACCCGAACCCGACATCGAAGGTGATATCCGAGTCCGCGCCCCACGAGGGTGGCGTGCTACATCACTCAGTCAAAACTCAGCATGAATTTTTTTTTCTTAACACATACTCACATATATTGTCATTAATGCGGAAAACAATTTATATAAACAATTCAATGGCCTTGGGGCCCTTTTCATAAATACAATTAATTTCAGTCTGTTAACTTTACAAACTGACTTCATCAGTAATACAAAAATTCAGAAGATAAAAATACAATAATGCAGACGCGAACTGATCCCGACCTCTTCTCTACGTCAATAACCAACAGATGTCATACGCCCGTTGCCTAACGGGGTATTCTTCTAAGTCCTGAAAAATAATTGCAAATTTTGGGTGAGTTTTGCGAACTCAGTGAGAAACCATCATCGATGGTTCACTCAATTCATGCATATTCACACAGTTCATAGAGTATCACATGATTGCACATTCAAAAATATCACAAGCATCCAATTTTACCAGTATAAGGCATCTCGCCTTTTAACACAATTCACATTGAACAAATACATTTTTATGATGCACATGAGACACTTTCCATTTTTTTCTTTCGTTGTTGTGACCGTGCGCCTGAAATTGTCCCAGTGATGGGCACGTTGCGTTGAGCCAATGGCTCTGAAAACGTTGGGCGTGATATGCCCTGATACATTGAGCCTGAGGCTTTGAATACGTTAGACCTGAGGTCCTGTGCGTTGAGCTTAAAGCTCTTGTATACGTTGGGCGTGATATGCCCTGATACGGTGACTGCTCCGGTCACAACTGCCTTTATCTAATCATGTCATTATGCATGAATGCATATGTTCCAATTTCCATTTACAGTTATTTCTATCATTTACATTCAATGCCATTTCCTATTTCTTCGGACCTTCGGTCCGGTATTTCAATCATACCATTTCCAATTCATTGCATTGATGCGTCGTTAACAGCACATAATAACACTTCAATATCACATTCACAATATTTTGGACACCCATGATCCGAAATCAATCAAAATCAAACACACATGTACCCATCCATTATCTCCACATGGCATCAACGCGTAATATTAAACACATCAAGATTGAGAAACCAACTAGGTTACTCACCTGTACTTCCGAGCTAATACCTGGAAGTCTTAGTGACATCAGTGGATCGACGCTCCAAATGTGCCTCTATACCAATTACAGTATGCAAGGATTACCAAAATTTCAATCAGTAATATTTCAGGATGCACATGTAACGCTTAAAATGTGTACCATGCATGTTCATGATTTTCCCAGCCCTAATCCAAAATTTTCCCATAATAAAAATTCCATCTAAAAATTAGAAAGCTATAGCCACTGACAGCACCCAATTTGGACCTCAATCGGCCCAAAAATAACTAAAACAGTGATCACCTAAACAATTACCCGGCCACGCCAATTTCCGCCTAAAATTTCCAATTTCTCACAAAATGAAATTCAATATGTTACAAATCCGATGCCTCAATAATCAGGTCAATCGGACGTCGGACCAGGCCACTTTACTCGCTTTGTCGCGAGGGCGAGGCGTCGCCCTCGCGACCTGGCGAGGTTCTTCCTCACCTCCTTCCTTTTTTTCCTTTTTCCCTTTTTCCAATCCGAATTTCCAACAACTATAACTCTTAGGACACAAATTAGAAAAATACAAACCATATCTTGTTAGAAAGATCATGAAAAGATCTACCATTCTCATGAAGACCATAAAAATCAATTTCAACCCTAAGGGTATCAAATATCCCATCAAAGCTACTGTCTAAAAAAAACCTCTCAACACAAGGCAGTACATTGCAAATTCAATAACTCTCTGATTCTTCAGTCAACAATTACACAATAATTAAGGCAGTAAGATCACAATGTTATCTACAACTTTTATGAACAACCCAAAATCAAATTCACTTGCTAACAAGGCCAAACAATTCCACAAAGAATCTACCTACTGAAATCAACCAATCTGGACAGTAATTTTCTAAACAGTATAACTTCTTGTAAAAATGTCGAAAAATTCACTACCTTATATCCCTGAAAAGATAAAATCTCAAATTTCAATTTTCATGAAGAACTCAATTTCCAATTCGATTTCTAACAATGTCAAAACTGCTATGGAATTTACTGCCATTATCAGCAATTCACAACCTTATGCAGGGTCAGTTTTTGCAAAATCATAACTCCCAACTCTGACCTATAAAAATTACACACCATATATCATTTTCAAGGTAATTTCTTCTCTACAACTTTGCAGAAGATCATTCACACCAATTCAGTTCACATAAATTGCTAAAATTGCTCCCAAACAGAACGCTCACAAAATCAACACTTTAACTAGGTTTCTCCAAAAAGCATAAAACCAATCAATAGAAATCAGTTCATATATCCCAATATACAACTCTAAAATTAACAAGATCAGTGGCAATGGAAATCTAACTCAATATGCTACAACTTTCATGAAGACCATTTTCCCAAATTCCATCTCAACTAATTTAGAAAAATCAGCAAAATAATCAGGTCATATATGCGGGCACTGTTCACAGACCCTAAAACAGAAACTTTCCTTGCAAACTTTCGACCCTCTAGCATTATAATTTAACAACACCTATTTCACACAAAGTTGTAGCCAACATCCCAAAGTTTAATTGGGCACAAACCTTACCTCATTTCCTCACCTACACAATTATTTATGATCAAAACATTCCAATAGGTCAAAATGCATTTTCCAGCTTTTCAACTACTACCTATTTCATATCACTTCTAACATCAATAACACATCACTAAGCACCCATTTATACCTCTAATTCAACCACAAACTCACACAACACTTATTTGTATATTTACACAAAAGTTGGCAGCACACATATACACAATTCCCATACTTTATTTCCAATCATTAAGCACCACAAACATCATTTATAACATCACTTTCCCATTCTTTAACTACCATAACCAATTCCTTCACACAAGCATGCATTAAACCCATTCAAACCTACTACTATGATAATCAACTACATATATAATTGCTCTCCATGAATGCCTCTAACTATTAAAAGCATAAAAACAACCATCAAGACTTACCAAACAAGTTGCAAGCTCTACCTTCCTCAAATCTTCAAGTCTTTAATACTCTCCACTTACTACTACTTAAACACCATTCACGGCTATCCCAAGCATCACAAATATGATCAACAATTCAAGGTTTCAACTTAGTCTTGGATATGCATAAAGAAGGAGTAGGCAAAAGCAAAGGAGGATGGGAGAAAGAAGAAGACAATCGAAGGATGAAGGGAAGCACACCAAGGAAGGAGAACAAAGCTACGGATGAAGGAGGAGCTTCCAAAATGATTCATTTGTTTTTACAACCCAAGGAAAAGTCGCAGGTGCATAATAATATGGGACAAAACTAATAAATGGAAGGGGACACTTGGCCTTTAATGAGAAAAAGCCAAAAAGTAAGTTCATCTTCTTAATTAAATATTGATCCCAATTAATTAAGCACTAATCTCACTTAAGCTCTAAACATGGCATTAACATAATTCCCACAATTATTTATTCAATAATCCAATGCCATTTGACGGTCCTTTTCAAGATAGAAAAGCCTATTCAATCGACCCATTGAAATTTTCCGGTCCGCAAGAACCCCAAAAATTCCGAAAAATTTTCATAAATCCCTAAAAATGTAAAACACTTAATGGCGCATTCCAAATAATTTTTCAAATACAACTTTCACATAAATTTCACAAAAGATCTCAATTTGACACTTAAGCCGGAAATGTCATGAATGCATGTATACCATGTGCATGCTCAAAACAATCATCAGTTATAGAGGCTATATGATGTATATTCATGCCGAGTTATAATCCAATATTCCTAACCCGTCCCAATTTACTAAAATACCCTTCCCATCGGTGATGGGATGTTACATTTCTCCTTTATTCTCTATTATATTGATGGTGATATCTGTCTACTGAGATAGTTCAGAATCAGTGTGGGGGAAGGGAATATTTTTAGTAGGAAGTAGTTTTAGTTGTTTATTTCATTTAGTTATTGTTAGTTAGCTTCCCCTTGCTTTTGACGTTTCGCTTATAATTATTTTTCTTACATTGAGGCCAATGTATTGACTAAGTGTGGGGGAGGGATCGCTTTTGTTTAATTATTTTCCATTTTCTTTTGGATTGCCATTTTATTGATTTCATTAGGCAATGTTTGTTGATTGAGCTAAATTGAATTGATTAAATTTATTTCTTGAAAATGATTTGTTGCATTAATTCTCACTTCTCACTTGACTTTTGCAATCCTTGGGTTTTGTTTTCAAATCCTTGTTGCTTTTGCATGTGAACATTTACATGTCAAGGTTCGAAATGCATTTGATTTGAGTAATTTTGATTCTTAGTTGATTAGCATAGTGGAGTGCCTTTGGTGCAGTGTTACTAAACTTGTTGTATAGCTTGATTTTAGGGAGGAAATATCTTAGATAAAACTTTGTTGGAAGGAATTCTGAGCCTTACTTTTCGTTCTCATCTTGTGTGATTTCTACCTAGCTTGGTTAATCTCTAGAACTTGTATAGATTCTTTTTCAAAGCCACATTAATACTTTAATTTATGAGCATGATAGGGGCATGCTTTTCTAAACCCCTTTTCCCAAACACAAGCCATTTCAATTGACCTTTGCTTAACCCCTTGAGCCCTTCACTTTCATTCATTCCATTATTTTTTGAACAAGTGTTTTGCATAAGTTACATTATGTTCTTCATGATTAAATGTGCATAATTGATGATATTATTTTATCTTCTTGGGTTAGGGTATGCCAAATTTGAAAAAAAAAAACAAAGCCAAAAAAAAGGAGAGAATAGTTTGGCCAAAAAGAATAAAGTTTGAAATAAGGCGTCCTTTGGTGGATTGAAGATTAAAGATTAGGTCTCAAGTTGATAATTGCACATTGGTGTTCAATTGATAGTTGCATTTTAACTCATTTTGAGTTGTTTCTTAATACTCATGGAATACATTTATCATTTTGTTCTTTTTCTTTTTCCATTTCATCCATTCATTAGCCTTTCATCAACATTATAACCCTACAAAGTCCCCTTGATCATGAATCTATGGTATGTTAGTGGTGAAGATAGTAGAATCTTTACAAGCTTATGGTAGGTGCTAATCTAGGTAGATTGAGTGAAATTTTCCTATTTTAGAGATGAGCGATACACATGTACCTTATGAGAGATCTATTATATTTCTTTTCCTTTTACTTGCTATATCTCTTGGGTTAGTTTCTTTACACCGAAGCATTCCATGACTGTTGGTCGATTAGGAATAAAGGTTGTTAGAGTTGATTGCATATCCTTGCCTTATCGATTTTATGTTTGCTTGCTTTAAGTTTAACTGTTGAATTTCTCTTTACTGATAATTTGCCCAAGAGTGCAAAAGACTAAGTGTGGGGGAGTTGACAAACTTATTTATTCATATATATTTTCATATTAGTTGGATGAGTTTTTGTCACTAAAATCGGTCTTTATAGTTTTATTTGATTATTATTTGAATTATTGTGCCTTACATTTAATTTGTGTGTATAGGGGCAAAAATTATCATATTTTGGTTTAACTGTGATAAATTAAGTTTTGGACAATTAATGCTACATTATTTATAATATTTATTGTAGTGTATTTGAAGAAATTAAAATTCAAAAAGCATTAAAAGAGCTAGAGAAGAGATGCTTAAATGCAAGCATTACTTGACAAAAACAAGTGTGTTCAAGAAAACCCGCGAACCTGTGAACCGGACCTAAACTACATGAACCGAACCTGTAAATAAGGTTAACCGAACCTGAAAAATCAGGTTCAGGTTTCTAATTTGCAGTTCTAGGTTAACCGAACCTAAATCGCACCTATAGCAGTTAACCGATCCGAACCTGATTTATAGGTTTAGGTTTAAACCTGAGCCTGAAACACCAAAAAAACCTATAATATATTTAGATATAATTTAAGAGGATATTAATAATAATAAATTCACTAATATTTACTATATTAATTCTTGAGTGAAAAAGAAAAAAAGGAAAAAAACTACTTTAATTCTATGTTATTAATCATTAATCTTGAACATTGCTATTATAAGTGACAACTAATGCATAACACTCAATACTTCTACTTCAAATAGTAATTAATATGTGTCAAAGTTATTGATCGATGTATTAAACTATTAATAAAAAATTCATTGACTAAAATAATATAATCATTTAGAAATTAATTAATAATATAATCATTTCAAATTAATAAATGTAAAACACATTTATTAAGAAATCCTACAATTTTAGTTTTTAAGGCACATATATTAGCTTGGATCTTTTGAGATATTATAAACATTAAACATGCAAGTAATCTTGATTCTTAAAATATATAATATAGTTGCTAATAAATAATAATATAATAATATTGTATTGTACAAATACAAATATAGTTTTATTTATTAGAAATGAATGAAAAATGAGTTGATTTAGTAATAGACTATAGGATTGTATTTTTTATACAGCCACGCTTTTATAATATAATATTTGAAGTTTTAACTATGATATTAATTGCATTTTCTACACTAAGTTGCAATAAGAAAATGATTCTTTTTGTATTTATTAGTTATTATTATTTTTTGTTTTAACATGATAAAATAAGATTTAATGATGTTAGAAGAATAGTTTTATTTTTTTTAATCAATGAGATCTAGTAGAGTAGTTCGTTCCCTCATTGTTGCATCTGAGTCGACTTTTAGTATAGGAGGTTGAGTGCTTGATTCATTTCGTAACTCTCTTATTTCAAAGATGGTGAAGGCTATTGTTTGTGGACAAGATTGGTTGAGAAAATCACAAGCTCCTCTTTACGTGGAAGAAAGACTTAAAGAACTTGAGCAAATTGAATCAAGTAATCTAATTTACTTTACCTTGTGTTAATATAAAAATAAATAAAAAATTCTCTTTCAATTAAAAAAGAAATAATTAGTTTAACTCTTTTTATTCTTTATTTTCTACAGATGTGGCTTCATGTATAATAGTGGATCATCCTACCATCCTATTCAAAGAACAATTTTTTAATAATTTATCTCTTTTTTTTTCTAGTATGAATCTTTTATAAGACATTGTTTGACTTATTTTTACTTTGCTCAGGTTTAATATATTGGATTAATCTTTGATAGATTTTATATGCATACTTTTATGAATAATTTGTATTTTTTCACCAATTTTTAAATAATTTTTTATCATATATATTGTTATGAATAGGTTCTCGTTACCCTGAGAACCGAACCTGAAAATAGGTTAACCGATCCTATAGGTTCTTTAGGTTCAGGTTCAGATTCAGGTTTGTGAAATTGCTGAACCTGACATTCAGGTTTAGGTTCAGGATACTTATGAACGGGTCAGGTTACCCTACTATGAACACCCCTAAGCAGGATTGCATGGGCCAAAAGGGAAAGAAAAACGACAGCTTATATGAAGAGAAGGGACAACAAAAACGACAATTTGAAGAGAGATTTGTAAGTTGAAAGGGTTTTAAAAACAAAGAAACAAGGATAAAATCAGACACATATCACGCTATAAAAGTGGAGGCGGCGTTGTTGGTCTCTTCATAGGCGATGGCGGCGTAGTGGTTCGGCGTGGATCTAGAAGCTAACGATTAAATAGTCACATCACAAACAAAAACAAAGGATGCAGTGTGTTGTGCGTTGGAGGCGTGTCTGCCGTGTCGTGTGTGGAGCTTGGCGTTATCTTGTGGAGTGAAGAGAGGTTGAGTAGGCAAACATTTGGGCGATTGGCATTGGAGGTGGACATATAGCGATTGTGGAGTGTGGTGTTGTCGTGAGGTCAGGAGACCAAAGGCTCGGAGTGCAGCAAGAATCGGTTTTGGAGGTGATTTGTTGGTGGAGGCTGCCTGTGTGGTCTTGAAGGAGCTAGCATGGAAGTCTGCTGAGTGGGGACCAGGAGGCAACAAGGAAAAGTAGAGGTTCTACGTGGTTTTGTGCAAGTCAAGGGCTGGCAGCAAGTGGAAACAAATGTGAAGATAGGCTAGGCGCAACATCTTTAGAAGAGAAGAGAGTGATCTGTGTGAGAGGGAGAAGCTTGCGTAGGAAGGGGATCTATTTCGTTTTCTTTGTCGTCTTCACCAAATCCAAAAACCTTATGGTTTACTGTTGGAGCTCATCTTCCACAACATCTCTCATGAATTTTTATGGCTAATTTATCTTAATCCTTCGATTCAAGGGCAATGACAGGAGCTTGGATTTTTACAAAGGAGTTTAAACTGCATTTATCTTCTATCCATTTAATTAATTAGCTATTCCTTGATCTTAGGATAACTATTTAATTATTTGGATTTGCGTTTTGATTATATTTTTGACTTGGAAGATTTTGTGACTAGATGAATGTTTAACAATTGATATTGTGTTGATTTTGGGTTTAATTTCATTACTTTGTCTTGGGTCAAAGCTTTGTATTGAGATTTTAGCGAAATTGGTGATTATTCAAGGTGGCTTGAATTATTTGGATCATTTTATCTGTTGTTGGCATTAATTCTATTTCTTAATTACTGAGTAAAAATCGAGCATTGGTTTTAGTATCCTTAGTTCTATTTTACTATTCTGGTGGCAGTTAATAAATTAGGATTTTTGGAAATTAGTTTTATAACAATTTAAGGTAACTCGGTTGTTAAATTAAAAGCTCGATTTTAATTTTTGGTTCAATTATTTTAACTTCCATATCTATTTGAGTGATGATTGCCTGCGCTATTGAACTAGAGGATTGCATTTATTATTGTTAATTACTTGTGTTTGTCTTCTTATTCAATTCACTCATTGTCATTTCATACTTCTCATTTCAATTTGAAAATATCAAAAACAAGTCCTTAGTGTTTATTTCAATTCGTTGCAAACTTTAGCGATAATTGTTTAAAATCAACCCATTTTATAGTTTAGTTTGCATTGCTTTTAGTTACTTAGGAAATTAATTTCATCTTTTAGTTCCTCAAAGAGAACGACCTGAGGTTGTACTATATGCAATCCTTGGTTAAATTTTAAAGTAACCCCAAGGCGACAAACGAAAAAAAAAGGTTATTTCACTTCTACGAGCCAATGTGAGTTCTGGTACACATTCAAACACGACCAATAGGGATTCAGGAATCCTAGGAGCAACACCCTCGTCACACCGAGCAAGACAACCCAACTTTCAAAAATTGTCACCTCAAGAGCTTAAAGAACGACGAGAGAAGAAGCTTTGTTTTTACTATGATGAAAAATTTGCTCCAAGGCATCGGTACACTCATTGACAGTATTTTTATGATAAAAGACATAGATGCATCGTGCAGCAAGCTAGAAGAGGAGGAGGCGTCAGATGAATCGGTGAAGCATGGAACTCTAAAGTTCTCTTTCCACGCTATCACGGGAAGCCAACACCCACAAACTTTATGTGTTGTTGGTAAGTTATCAAAGAAAGACATGTTAGTTTTAATAGATGGTGGGAGCACTCATAATTTTATCGATAAGAAGGTGGCAACTATGTTTGGGCTTAGAGTAGACATTGAAAAGCAATTCCAAATCATTATTGCTAATAAAGAAAGAATCACATGTACGAGAGTGTGTAAAGGAGTGCAGTTGGTGGTTCAAGGATGTGTAATTGAGGTTGATTATTTTGTGTTACCTGAAGTAGCTTATCTAATGGTTTTAGGAGTCCAATGGCTAGAAACGATGGGCCCAGTGGAGATTGATTATGGTAAACTAACAATGGGTTTTAATTATAAAGGGGTCCCTTATGTTTTCCAAGGATTGCGGCAAAAAGAGTTGGAGGCATTAATAGAGAAGCAACTTGTACACAAGTCTTTCTCTAGGTGAGGGATTCTTTATCCAGATGGTTACAATAGCTTTGATGTCCTTCAAATCCTCACCAATCCCTTCAGATGTGGATAAACTTTTATCTCAGTTTCCTGAAGTGTTTAAAAAGTCAAAACGTCTACCACCCACCAGAACCCAAGATTACAAAATTTTTCTTTTACCTGATACCAAACCAGTAAATGTTCGTCCTTATCGTTATCCTTATTATCAAAAATCTGTGATTGAATAACAAGTTAGGGAATTATTGGAAACCGGTTTGATCAGGCCGAGCACTAGTCCATTTACATCTCTTATTCTTTTGGTTAAAAAAGCAAACAGCGAGTGGAGATTTTGTAGGAAAATCCCGGTGTGAGCATCACATGCCCACGGTGCGGAAAACAAAAATTTTTGTTCCGGGACCTTCCCGAAAGCCAGGATCCATGTGTATATATATAACAAACTCAAACCAAACGACCAAAGAAGACCGTCTCTAATGGTATCCACGCAGAGATCGGAGAACCTAACCGGGACAAACCCTTTGACCCGGGAATAGCTAGACCAAAGTAAAGACTGCTAGATCTTACCTTTGATCTGGAGAGCTTGGAAAATGATGAAGGAGATGGCAAAAAGTTGGAGAAGAATCGTTGGAGAGGAAACTTGAGAGGAAGCTTTTAAAACTCTTTCAAAACCTTTCTCATTCCATTCTCACAAAAGCCAACAATACTTACTCTTCTTCTTTCATCTTTATACCTTTTATTTTTTGTCTTTTAGTCATTAATGACATTAATGACTAAGCATGAGGAAGAAGCTTCCAAATGCTTCTTCCTCTCCTCCATCCACGTATTCAACATATATATATATATATTAATTAATTATTTATTTAATTAATCATATATATATATGTATATATATATTACTGAAGTGGTCCAGTCACACTGGGGTCGGTCCTACCGGGTCCCGGTATGGGATAAACCCCCGGAAACCTTTTTCAGCAATATCGATGTCGCGATCTCATCGGGACATATCTCGATCTCATCGGGATCCATTTAATCCTTTTGCTCTCCATATATTGGAACTCTGTCCAAAACTATTTTACGAGTTCTCCGAGACACTCTTATGCGTGTGACCCATTAGGTTCCCGGTTATGTTGGCCACTTAGATTAACACTTAATCTAAGCAAGTCATGAGCGGTATCTAGCAACACATCATGACCTCCAATTGACCGGAAAGTAATTGGTTTGACAAATGAATATATATTCATCATGGACCATATCACGAACCTTTCCATAGACAATTACCGTGCAATTCGTCCTTTCACCATCCTATACCCCACTTGGTTATGAGTATGGGCAATGTGTCAACTCACTAGATCGACTACGCCAAATCTAGTCCAGTGATTTCAGTTCTTGTCCTGGGACTCATTACTTTATATGTCACTGAAGGCACTCTTCACGACATACATACTCCGGCCAGAGATTTCTAAGTAATGACCCTGACAAGAGGCCATGGGTATCATCTTCTGCTATCACAGAAGTGGTGAATCCTCTATTGGCTACTCAATTACCTTCGAATACCTCAAACTATACCCAAGCACCACCCTATGAGCGACCTCTGTAAGGCAACAAGGAATGGAGTCAAAGCACAGAATCAGTATCCAAGATATCCTTGAGCACCTCAAGTCTAAGGATACTTGCACCATTGCTATGATGAGATTATCACTGACATTAGAATAGGACATCCATGTGATGATCTCATGGCAGGTCATCCAATGTACTTACTACCTCTAGTAAGCATCCACATCTCAACCCTAAATATCTCATATTTACAGCTTCGAGATCCACCGCTGATCAAATCAAGGAGCATGAGATGTGCTAGTCTTTCCGGATTACCAATGTCCATCCTCAAGAATCCTATGACTAGGGATAATTTAGATACTGACATAATTGCACATGATAAGAATCTCAGTAGTATGATCACATCATAATTTCCTTCATGCTATGTCATATATCATGGACTTCATTAATTTGATTACAGATCTATATCAGTTCATAAATAATGAACAACAAATTAATGAAATATGCCTTTCTTTATTTATTCATAAAGACTGTACACAAATTTGTACAAAATGCGCTAAAGGCGATTGCCTTTAGGGCACTACTCTAACAGATTTTATATCGACTATCGAGCCTTGAACGAGGTCACAATGAAAGATAAGTTCCTGATCCCTATCATCGAAATTTCAAAATTGGATTTAAGGTCTAGATACCATCAAATTCGGGTTTGCGAGAATGACATTCCAAAGACCGCCTTTAGAACCCATGAAGGACATTATGAATTTATCATAATGCCATTCAAGCTCACCAATGCTCCTTCCATGTTTCAAAGCTTCATGAATGACATATTCTGCCCTTATTTGCGAAAGTTTGTCCTAGTCTTCTTTGATGATATACTAGTTTACTCTACAACGTGGGAGCAACATCTTGAACATCTCCAATTGGCACTTGCAATCCTACATCAACACCGATTATACGTAAAAGAGGAGAAGTGCATGTTCGATGTGCAATGCATAGAGTATTTGGGCCATGTGATCACAGGGAATGGTGTGGAACCAGACCCATCCAAAGTACATGCAGTCCAGAATTGGCCCTCTCCCCGAACAACTCGTGAGGTATGAGATTTTTTAGGCCTGACAGGATATTATCGAAAGTTTATCCAACATTATGGAGTCATTGTAGCCCCTTTGACTCGATTATTATCCAATGATGGGTTTAAATGGACTACAGAAACTTTGACTGTATTCAATCATCCCAAGGATGTTATAACTCGAGCTCCTGTGTTGAGGCTTCCTGATTTTTCGCAACCCTTTGTAATAGAATGCGATGCTTGTGGGAGTAGGGTTGGAGCTGTCTTAATGCAAGATCGGAGGCCGATTTCTTTTTACAGTGAGCCATTAAAAGGAGCCACTCTCAAATTGTCAACGTACGAGAAAGAAATGATAGCTGTTGTCAAAGTTGTTGGGAAGTGGAGGCCCTATTTATTGGGGCAATCATTCATTGTGCATATGGATCATAAATTTTTTATTAGAGCAACGAATTACTACTCCGGCTCAGACTAGATGGCTGCCAAAATTGATGGGGTATGATTACAAAATAGAATATAAGCCAGGAGTCCAAAACCATGCAGCAGATTCTCTCTCTCGGGTGGCTGAGCTACACATCATCACCGTCTCTAAGCCTTGTGCAAGTTAGTGGGACCAACTAAAGATGCAATGCACATCGGATCCATACTATGACTCCTTTAAGGCTAATCCAAATGCATAGCATAAGGATGGGGTATGGTTTATTAATGGTCACGTCCTATTGAATTCAAAGTCACGATTAGTTCCTCTTATTCTATCAGAATACCATGATACTACGACGGGTGGCCATTTTGGATACCATAAAATGTTGGCTAGAGCACGAGATGAATTTTATTGGGTTGGAATGCACCCCACAGTGAAGGATGTTGAATCACCTATGGTCCTAGTATTCACAATACGCAGCAGAATAGACCATACTACACAACAAGAAGTATAATCGAAAATTATAACACGTAACAAATTACCTCTTAACGCGGATTGGTATTTGTTTCTTTTTCAGATTTGTAGACGCTGCAGTGCTCGAACGTCCTCTACCGGTATCCACACGAGGATGAACGATCCGGGCATCGACTAATGTGTGCTAGCATGTTTTAAAACCCTTGTGAATGCCGCACAATTTTTTTCTTGGAAGAAAAACAAATAACTAGGTCTAGGTAGTTAGGGTTTTTTGTCCCTCAACTAATGAGACATAAGTTTCTCTATTTATAGAGAAAACCTAATCCCTATTCCTATTAGGAATAAGAACATCATAATTGTAAACCCATTAGAATTATTGAAGCCCAATAAGTTTCAACCCGTAATATATGTTGGATCCGGGTGGATTTTAACCCCACGAAAGGGACCCACCACCGAACCCATGGATTTGGGTGGATTTTAACCCCACGAAGGGGACCTACCATATTGGGACCCGATCCGGAAATCGGATCCCAACCGAAAAACGAAAAACAAAAAACAAAATTACCGGAGCAAAACGAAACGAAGCGGAATCGATACTTAACAAACGGAGCCGACATTCGAGAACAATTAAGAAAACAGAAACACATTTGAATAGATGAACATAATCGCGTTGGAAACCCTAAGACATTCCAAAATCCGGTATGAAAATTATTTTTTTTCCTTTTCTTTTTCTTATAACCATCGTATTCAAGCTCATTTGAATCAAATACAAATAATTCCCACATTGGAAATTCATCCACATACAAATCTCAAATTTTTCATACTCTTATATACACTCATACATATCCAAAATGAGAACTCAAATGCAAGAGTTATAAGAGGGAAATTGGAAATGACCAAATGAATAGTAAATGACCATATGAATAGTAAGTAGCTAATTTCCGACCCTCATAACTTTTTGCTCCTAACTTCGAATATGACATATCATACCTCGTTGGAAAGATTAAAAGACCCTCTACATCCTTCATGAAGGATGGAAAAGTCGATTCCTGCTCTAAAGGTACAAAAAATCCGTTCGACGATTCAGCCCAAAATGGCCAAATGAATAGTAATCCAAGAACCAAAATGAATAATGGGCAGCAAGCTTCAAACGTTTATAACTGTTTCGTCCTAAGTCGAAAAATGACCCATTTTATACCATTTTAAAGATCTTAACATGTTCTACAATCTTCTAGCAGACCTCTTAATCCAAATCAATCGTTTAAGAGGTCTAAAACCTAAGCGAAGTTGCTGTCCATTTTAAAAAAAATTGGACAGCACCTCCCCAAAAAATGCTCTAGCCAAAATCTTCAATTTAACTCATCCAAGCTCCAAACCTGCATAACAATCACTCCAATCTTCCATATTTTCAATCATCCAACTACCAAAACAACTCAATTGTCTCAAATGGGCAGCAACATCACAATCTTAAGATTTCTAAACATTTCTCAAACTAATCATCAACTCACTTCCAACTCATAATTGAAATACAATCTCTTCTTTGCTTTTTATCAATTCCAAACATACAATCATACATGTTTAATACACTTTACCTTTGACACCTCAAATATTAAAGGAAACATATACAATACACTTTCACTTTAAACTCTTACATTTTCACAGAAATGAGCAAATACAATGCTTCAAAGGCATTTTAGTCCAAATACATCAAAGTCTAGAAGAACAAAACACAAAGTACTTCTTTAGTTTCAAAATGCTATCTAAAATCTAGTTTTCTAACATATGACTTCTAAACCATCAAAATGCATCGGAGTTGCCTCAATCCCGATGCGATGACCCAGATTCTTGCTCAAAACCTGTGGAGGGGAAAATGGGGGGTGAGCTCGACGGCTCCGTGGGTAATAAGTTTATAATAGAACAGAAGCAAAAACACTTTTAAACTTATTTTCCATGTATAAACATTTCGCAGTAGAAATTTATCAAAGTCTCTTTTTCAAATTTTCAACTTCCCAAAATAATCATAAACAATTTCATAATTCCCAAAGTGAAGCCTCAAATACTTAGTTCTTCAAAATCTCAAATTCTTCGAATTGGAACAATTCATCATATGAATGCAAGACCTTTTCTCAATGTGACACATAATACATATATCGATACATGCGCTATTCATAATCATGCAAAGATGTCAGGCACAATCAATTCACTCGAGAGTTCAGAGAAACGGACGGATAACCCGAAGGTTATATCAGAAATGACGGATAACCGTAAGGTCATACCGTAAATGTGATTTGAGTCCGATTTCAGATCTTGTAGGCCCACAAGCGGGCGTCGGGAGAAGGCTATACGTCGACGCGCACGTGACTATCGGGACGTTACTCTCGCCCAAACAAAACACATAATCATATAATTCATGCTTGCAAATCGGATTGCCCAAGGCACATTTCAAACTTAACTTTCGCATATTATGTCATATCGCAAAATGGCATTTACAATTTCACATAACATTCACTTGCCATACAATTTCACATAACATGCACATTGCATAATCTAATCACACATAATCTAATCACACAAAGAATGCAATACTTTCGAATTAGTCACATAAGCTTCAATTTTCTCAAATTTTTCGAAACATTTCAGATAATGATAATTTCAAATCATTTCAAAAACATTGGATTTAGTCATTCGAAAATCATAATTTTCAACCAAATACTTTGTTTCTTGATTTTTTTCAAAATCACACAAATTGACCTCTAATTCAAAGTATAAACGCATTACCCACCTGAATTTCCTTAAGCTTTATTCTCGGACCAATGACCTTTCTTTTAACCTCCTCTCCTCTACTTCCAATAGCTTCTCTAAACCTTCATCAAGCATAAAAATTCCCAATTTACCAAGAGAATTTAAGGCTGGAAAAATTTAAAAGAATGGAAAACATGACTCAAAACCTATCTCAATGATATCAATTATTTTCAAGAATCTCATGCCTTACAGAGACCCATAAATTCTGATTTTCTTAAACCTCCCTTACCTTTCTTCTTTCCCTTTTTCTTTAATGCCTCAATTCACCTTCATAAGCACAATAATCCCAATTTAACATCAAATACCAATGCTGGAATTTTCAAGAATGGTATAAAACTTGACTTTAACCTTACATAATCTCACTTATACCTTTCCTATACCTCCAATTACCCTATTTGTCCTTAATCAAAAGCCTTAATTAACAATAAACATCAAAGCTGGAAATTTTTAAAAAATGCAAAACATGAATTAAAACCTACCTAACTTTGCCTATGCCAGTCCTAAACTATAACCATCATAACCTCTCTCAATTTAATCAATATTTTCGGAAATCTCATGCCTTAAAGAGACCTATTCCAATCTGATTTTTTTTTCTTTCTTTTATTAGGCTTTCATAACCATTCTTCTTTCCTTTCCTTCATATTCACTCTTCAACCCACCCTTGTTAAGCAAAACTCTAACAATAAAATCATAATTAACACAAATATCAAATGCTGGAATTTTTTTTCAAGAATGCAAAAAATTCCATTTAAACTTACTTAACCTTATCTATATCTTTCCTAAACCATTAGCATCAAAACTTATCTAAATAGCCAACAAATTTTGAAAAATATCCCAAATCTTTTAACCTCCCACGAAAATTCTGATTTCCTTCAATCCATTTTCTTTCTTATTCCTTCTCAAATAACTCTTCACACCATTCTTTTAAACATGAAAGATAAAATTTTAACAATAAAACCATAAATTTCAATTTCTTACCTTTGAAATTGAAACCCACTTGAAATACTCATGAAAGATGAACTCTAACTATTTTCTTCTTCCTCTCTTCTTCTCCTTCAACTTCCACGCAAGTTTCTCTTCTCTTCTCTTATTCTTTCTTCTTATTTTCTTCTCCTTCTCTACAAAACGACTTCACTCTTTCCTTCTCGCTTCACCATCGGCTCCTCACTTCTCCCTTCTTCTTTTATTCCTTGAAAACAATGAAAATCATCTTTGAAAGCTAAAGAAAATTCGAACTCTAGCAATTTTTTCCCCTTCTTTCTCTTCTTTCTCCCACGAACAAGCTCTCCTCTTCTCTTCTTATTTTCTTTCTTCCTTTTTCTAGAATAATTGTGACTTTCACTCTTTTCATTCACTTCTTTAATTTTTCTAGAGTCTTCCAACGACACTCATCCCATTGCTTGATGTCATGTCATTTAATGATGACTAAAAAGACCAAAAAGCCCTTACACTTTACTTTATGTCATTCTCACTTGCGGGTTGATTCGCACTATCAAGTTGAAGGAATTTGTTAAAACTTCCTTCTAGAGAACTGTTCCTCTCAATCATACGAATCCAACGCCACTGACCGCGCTCAATTCGGATCAGAAACGAAGAAGTTATAGCTGAAATACTATCGGACCTTCACAAAATCCGAGGCTGAACATTAACATAACTTCAGTCCAGAAATTAACAATCTTAGGGATGAAATTAAATTTCAATCCCTTCACAAGAGTTGTATCCCTATATCTTAACTTTATTTTCCCTCAAGAATCAACTCAATCGGAGTTATATAGCTCCCGAAAGTGGCAAAATACCGAACCATGTTCAGAAAATTATCCAACTTATAACCTATAACCAAATCTCTTACTTTGGTTCAATCAATCTCTTTCCATTTAATCTCTTAAAAATAATAATTCTTCATAAAAATGAACGTAATTGTCTTAGGAATCCAACACTTCAAGAATCAAATCAATCGGATGTCGGATGACAGAATTATAAGCAAAAGATTACAAATGGGATCGGATTAAAACAAAGTATTGGAACTTCAAAACTGAACTTTTCAAAAATCATATCCCTCAATCCCGAACTCAGAATTTGACAAATTTGGTGTCAATAAAAAGATCAAAGGAAGCTCTACAACTTCCCTGAAGAACTCAAAATCAAATTAGGTCTCAAAAGTGGTTGAAAACTCAATCAAAGATTTTGTTCAAAATAGTGTTTCCTAAACGACTTCCAATTTTTAATCGCTCATAACTCCTAGCCCCGATATCGAAAAATTGCAAACTTTATATCAATGGAAAGATTAAAATATCACCTAAAACTTTCATGAAGATCACTTACTCCAATTCAAACTAATTCCATACGACGAGTGGCCTTAAAGCATAGAACACACAAATCTATTCTTAATAGCATTTTCAAAACAAAGCATATCTTTAGAAATTCATATCTCTCAATCCCGACATCGAAAAATAGCAAACTTTATGTCCACAAAAAGCTCTCGATAGAGGCTACAATTTTTATGTTGATCATTTTCTTGAATTTTGCCTAAATCAAAAAGTCAACTTTTTCCTCAAAAAGTCAAATTTCAAGCGAACTTTGACTGATCATAACTCTCACTCCTGATATCGAAAAATATCAAACTTTATGGCTACAGAAAACTCTTGACATAAACTACAAGTTTCCAGAAGATCATTTTCTCAAATTATGCCTAAATCAAAAGTCAACTATCAAAGGCCAAAAAGTCAAACTTTTCACAATTCTTCATATTTTCACACTTTCTCTCTTTATTTCTTGATTTTTAACTTAATTTCAATTTACTCATCCACTTTTGAATATTTCTTATTTTCACTTAAAAATCGGGGTCCAACATTTCTCCCCCTCTTAAAAGAATTTCGTCCTTGAAATTCATACTTGATTAAACTCCAAGTAACTCAAGCACAGAAATCATAATCAAATCACTTTTCTTATCTACGTTCCTCATCATATCTCTTCACAACATTTCACTTCTTGTATCTCATATCACCCATATCATCTCAAAGCACTATATCTATAACTCATTATTTCTTCATATATGGACACAAGTCAATGGTCCATTTCTTAAGGAACCCTAATATGGTTCACTTTATCGCTTAATCTTTATCATCACGCCATCTTTCCTCTCACAGAGTATAGGCTATATCAATTTCTCCCAATTCATTATGCAATTCACATTTCAAGTTCCACAAACGCATGTTTCTAATCAATCATATTCTAACACCCAAATCAAACAATCACTTTAATTCTTCAAATAAGTCATGACAAGTCATGCCCATCAATTTCACAATCCTAAAGTCACTCATACTTATTGTCATCGAACTCAAACGATCGCTTAGCACATTCTCACTAATGCAATCCTATTCATTAAAACTCTGAACAAACACTTCCGCCCAAGTATGATCATAATACTGGGCTCTGATACCATAAATGTTGGGACCCGATCCGAAAATCAGATCCCAACCGGAAAACGAAAAACAGAAAACGAAATTACCGGAGCAAAACGAAGCGAAGCGGAATCGATACTTAACAAACGGAGCCGACATCCGAGAACAATCAAGAACATAGAAACACATTTGAATAGATGAACATAATCATGTTGGAAACCCTAAGACATTCCAAAATTCGGTATGAAAATTATTATTATTATTTTTTCCTTTTTTTTTTCTTATAACCATCATATTCAAGCTCTTTTGAATCAAATACAAATAATTCCCACATTGGAAATTCATCCATATACAAATCTCAAATTTTTCATACTCTTATATACACTCATACATATCCAAAATGAGAACTCAAATGCAAGAGTTATAAGAGGGAAATTGGAAATGACCAAATGAATAGTAAATGACCATATGAATAGTAAGCAGCTAATTTTCGGCCCTCATAACTTTTTACTCCTAACTCCGAATATGGCATATCATACCTCGTTGGAAAGATTAAAAGACCCTCTACATCCTTCATGAAGCATGGAAAAGTCGATTCCCACTCTAAAGGTACAAAAAATCTGTTCGACGATTCAGCCCAAAATGGCCAAATGAATAGTAATCCGAGAACCAAAATGAATAATGGGCAACAAGCTTCAAACGTTTATAACTGTTTCGTCCTAAGTCGAAAAATGACCCATTTTATACCATTTTAAAGATCTTAACATGTTCTACAATCTTCTAGAAGACCTCTTAATCCAAATCAACCGTTTAGGAGGTCTAAAACCTAAGCGAAGTTGCTGTCCATTTTAAAAAAAATTAGACAGCACCTCCCCAAAAATTGCTCTAGCCAAAATCTTCAATTTAACTCATTCAAGCTCCAAACCTGCATAACAATCACTCCAATCTTCCATGTTTTCAATCATCCAACTACCAAAACAACTCAATTGTCTCAAATGGGCAGCAACATCACAATCTTAAGATTTCTAAACATTTCTCAAACTAATCATCAACTCACTTCCAACTCATAATTGAAATACAATCTCTTCTTTGCTTTTTATGAATTCCAAACATACAATCATACATGCTTAATACACTTTACGTTTGACACCTCAAATATTAAAGGAAACATATACAATGCACTTTCACTTCAAACTCTTACATTTTCACAGAAGTGAGCAAATACAATGCTTCAAAGGCATTTTAGTCCAAATACATCAAAGTTTAGAAGAACAAAACACAAAGTACTTCTTTAGTTTCAAAATGCTATCTAAAATCTAGTTTTCTAACATATGACTTCTAAACCATCAAAATGCATCGGAGTTGCCTCAATCCCGATGCGATGACCCAGATTCTAGCTCAAAACCTGTGGAGGGGAAAATGGGGGGTGAGCTCGACGGCTCCGTGGGTAATAAGTTTATAATAGAATGTAAGCAAAACACTTTAAAACTTATTTTCCATGTATAAACATTTCGCAGTAGAAATTTATCAAAGTCTCTTTTTCAAATTTTCAACTTCCCAAAATAATCATAAACAATTTCATAATTCCCCAGGCGAAAGCCTCAAATACTTAGTTCTTCAAAATCGCAAATTCTTCGCAATTGGAACAATTCATCATATGAATGCAGCACCTTTTTCGAATGTGACACATAATACATATATCGATACATGCACTATTCATAATTATGCAAAGATGCTGTGCACAATCAATTGGCTCGAGAGTTCCGTAGAACAGGACGGATAACCCGAAGGTTATACCGTAAACAAGATGGATAACCAGAAGGTCATACCGTAAACAGGACGAGTCCGATTTCTCAAGATCTCGTAGGCCCACAAGTGGGCAGCCGGGAGAAGGCTATACGTCGACGTGCACGTGACTATCAGGACGTTACTCTCTCACCCAAACAAAACACATAATCATATAATTCATGCTTGAAAATCGGATTGCCCGAAGGCACATTTCGAAACTTAACTTTCGCATATTATGTCATATCGCAAAATGGCATTTACAATTTCACATAACATTCACTTGCCGTACAATTTCACATAACATGCACATTGCATAATCTAATCACACATAATCTAATCACACAAAGAATGCAACACTTTCGAATTAGTCACATAAGCTTCAATTTTCTCAAATTTGTCGAAACATTTTAGATAATGATAATTTCAAATCATTTAAAAAACATTGGATTTAGTCTTTCGAAAATCATAATTTTCAACCAAATACTTTGTTTCTTGATTTTTTTTCAAAATCACACAAATTGGCCTCTAATTCAAAGTATAAACGCATTACCCACCTGAATTTCCTTAAGCTTTATTCTCGGACCAATGACCTTTCTTTTAACCTCCTCTCCTCTACCTCCAATAGCTTCTCTAAACCTTCATCAAGCATAAAAATTCCCAATTTACCAAGAGAATTTAAGGCTGGAAAAAATTTAAAAGAATGGAAAACATGACTCAAAACCTATCTCAATGATATCAATTATTTTCAAGAATCTCATGCCTTACAGAGACCCATAAATTCTGATTTTCTTAAACCTCCTTTACCTTTCTTCTTTCCCTTTTTCTTTAATGCCTCAATTCACCTTCATAAGCACAATAATCCCAATTTAACATCAAATACCAATGCTGGAATTTTCAAGAATGGTACAAAACTTGACTTTAACCTTACATAATCTCACTTATACCTTTCCTATACCTCCAATTACCCTATTTTTCCTTAATCAAAAGCCTTAATTAACACTAAACATCAAAGCTGGAAATTTTTAAAGAATGCAAAACATGAATTAAAACCTACCTAACTTTGCCTATGCCAATCCTAAACTATAACCATCATAACCTCTCTCAATTTAATCAATATTTTCGGAAATCTCATGCCTTAAAGAGACCTATTCCAATCTGATTTTTTTTCTTTCTTTTATTAGGATTTCATAACCATTCTTCTTTCCTTTCCTTCATAATCACTCTTCAACCCACCCTTGTTAAGCAAAACTCTAACAATAAAATCATAATTAACACAAATATCAAATGCTGGAATTTTTTTTCAAGAATGCCAAAACTTCCATTTAAACTTACTTAACCTTATCTATATCTTTCCTAAACCATTAGCATCAAAACTTATCTAAATAGCCAACAAATTTTGAAAAATATCCCAAATCTTTTAACCTCCCACGAAAATTCTGATTTCCTTCAATCCATTTTCTTTCTTATTCCTTCTCAAATAACTCTTCACACCATTCTTTTTAAACATGAAAGATAAAATTTTAACAATAAAACCATAAATTTTGAATTTCTTACCTTTGAAATTGAAACCCACTTGAAATACTCATGAAAGATGAACTCTAACTATTTTCTTCTTCCTCTCTTCTTCTCCTTCAACTTCCACGCAAGTTTCTCTTCTCTTCTCTCTTATTCTTTCTTCTTATTTTCTTCTCCTTCTCTCTACAAAACGACTTCACTCTTTCCTTCTCGCTTCACCATCGGCTCCTCACTTCTCCCTTCTTCTTTTATTCCTTGAAAACAATGAAAATCATCTTTGAAAGCTAAAGAAAATTCGAACTCTAGCAATTTTTTCCCCTTCTTTCTCTTCTTTCTCCCACGAACAAGCTCTCCTCTTCTCTTCTTATTTTCTTTCTTCCTTTTTCTAGAATAATTGTGACTTTCACTCTTTTCATTCACTTCTTTAATTTTTCTAGAGTCTTCCAACGACACTCATCCCATTGCTTGATGTCATGTCATTTAATGATGACTAAAAAGACCAAAAAGCCCTTACACTTTACTTTATGCCATTCTCACTTGCGGGTTGATTCGCACTATTAACTTGAAGGAATTTGTTAAAACTTCCTTCTAGAGAACTGTTCCTCTCAATCATACGAATCCAACGCCACTGACCGCGCTCAATTCAGATCAGAAACGAAGAAGTTATAGCCGAAATACTATCGGACCTTCACAAAATCCGAGGCTGAACATTAACATAACTTCAGTCCAGAAATTAACAATCTTAGGGATGAAATTAAATTTCAATCCCTTCACAAGAGTTGTAGCCCTATATCTTAACTTTATTTTCCCTCACGAATCAACTCAATCGGAGTTATATAGCTCCCGAAAGTGGCAAAATACCGAACCATGTTCAGAACATTATCCAACTTATAACCTATAACCAAATCTCTTACTTTGGTTCAATCAATCTCTTTCCATTTAATCTCTTAAAAATAATAATTCTTCATAAAAATGAACGTAATTGTCTTAGGAATCTAACACTTCAAGAATCAAATCAATCGTATGTCGGATGACTGAATTATAAGCAAAAGATTACAAATGGGATCGGATTAAAACAAAGTATTGGAACTTCAAAACCGAACTTTTCAAAATTCATATCCCTCGATCCCGAACTCAGAATTTGACAAATTTGGTGTCAATAAAAAGATCAAAGGAAGCTCTACAACTTCCCTGAAGAACTCAAAATCAAATTAGGTCTCAAAAGTGGTTGAAAACTCAATCAAAGATTTTGTCCAAAATAGTGTTTCCTAAACGACTTCCAATTTTTAATCGCTCATAACTCCTAGCCCCGATATCGAAAAATTACAAACTTTATATCAATGGAAAGATTAAAATATCATCTAAAACTTTCATGAAGATCACTTACTCCAATTCAAACTAATTCCATACGACGAGTGGCCTCAAAGCATAGAACACACAAATCTATTCTTAATAGCATTTTCAAAACAAAGCATATCTTTAGAAATTCATATCTCTCAATCCCGACATCGAAAAATAGCAAACTTTATGTCCACAAAAAGCTCTCGATAGAGGCTACAATTTTTATGTTGATCATTTTCTTGAATTTTGCCTAAATCAAAAGTCAACTTTTTCTCAAAAGTCAAACTTCGCTTAACTTTGATGATCATAACTCTCACTCCCGATATCGAAAATATCAAACTTTATGGCTACAGAAAACTCTTGACATAAACTACAAGTTTCCAGAAGATCATTTTCTCAAATTATGCCTAAATCAAAAGTCAACTATCAAAGGCCAAAAAGTCAAACTTTTCACAATTCTTCATATTTTCACACTTTCTCTCTTTATTTCTTGATTTTCAACTTAATTTCAATTTACTCATCCACTTTTGAATATTTCTTATTTTCACTTAAAAATCGGGGTCCAACATTTCTCCCCCTCTTAAAAGAATTTCGTCCTCGAAATTCATACTTGATTAAACTCCAAGTAACTCAAGCACAGAAATCATAATCAAATCACTTTTCTTATCTACGTTCCTCATCATATCTCTTCACAACATTTCACTTCTTGTATCTCATATCACCCATATCATCTCAAAGCACTATATCTATAACTCATTATTTCTTCATATATGAACACAAGTCAATGGTCCATTTCTTAAGGAACCCTAATATGGTTCACTTTATCGTTTAATCTTTATCATCACGTCATCTTTCCTCTCACAGGAGTATAGGCTATATCAATTTCTCCCAATTCATTATGCAATTCACATTTCAAGTTCCACAAACGCATGTTTCTAATCAATCATATTCTAACACCCAAATCAAACAATCACTTTAATTCTTCAAATAAGTCATAACAAGTCATGCCCATCAATTTCACAATCCTAAAGTCATTCATACTTATTGTCATCGAACTCAAACGATCGCTTAGCACATTCTCACTAATGCAATCCTATTCATTAAAACTCTGAACAAACACTTCCGCCCAAGTACCTTGACTTTAACCTTACATAATCTCACTTATACCTTTCCTATACCTCCAATTACCCTATTTTTCCTTAATCAAAAGCCTTAATTAACACTAAACATCAAAGCTGGAAATTTTTAAAGAATGCAAAACATGAATTAAAACCTACCTAACTTTGCCTATGCCAATCCTAAACTATAACCATCATAACCTCTCTCAATTTAATCAATATTTTCGGAAATCTCATGCCTTAAAGAGACCTATTCCAATCTGATTTTTTTTCTTTCTTTTATTAGGATTTCATAACCATTCTTCTTTCCTTTCCTTCATAATCACTCTTCAACCCACCCTTGTTAAGCAAAACTCTAACAATAAAATCATAATTAACACAAATATCAAATGCTGGAATTTTTTTTCAAGAATGCAATAACTTCCATTTAAACTTACTTAACCTTATCTATATCTTTCCTAAACCATTAGCATCAAAACTTATCTAAATAGCCAACAAATTTTGAAAAATATCCCAAATCTTTTAACCTCCCACGAAAATTCTGATTTCCTTCAATCCATTTTCTTTCTTATTCCTTCTCAAATAACTCTTCACACCATTCTTTTTAAACATGAAAGATAAAATTTTAACAATAAAACCATAAATTTCGAATTTCTTACCTTTGAAATTGAAACCCACTTGAAATACTCATGAAAGATGAACTCTAACTATTTTCTTCTTCCTCTCTTCTTCTCCTTCAACTTCCACGCAAGTTTCTCTTCTCTTCTCTCTTATTCTTTCTTCTTATTTTCTTCTCCTTCTCTCTACAAAACGACTTCACTCTTTCCTTCTCGCTTCACCATCGGCTCCTCACTTCTCCCTTCTTCTTTTATTCCTTGAAAACAATGAAAATCATCTTTGAAAGCTAAAGAAAATTCGAACTCTAGCAATTTTTTCCCCTTCTTTCTCTTCTTTCTCCCACGAACAAGCTCTCCTCTTCTCTTCTTATTTTCTTTCTTCCTTTTTCTAGAATAATTGTGACTTTCACTCTTTTCATTCACTTCTTTAATTTTTCTAGAGTCTTCCAACGACACTCATCCCATTGCTTGATGTCATGTCATTTAATGATGACTAAAAAGACCAAAAAGCCCTTACACTTTACTTTATGCCATTCTCACTTGCGGGTTGATTCGCACTATTAAGTTGAAGGAATTTGTTAAAACTTCCTTCTAGAGAACTGTTCCTCTCAATCATACGAATCCAACTCCATTGACCGCGCTCAATTCGGATCAGAAACGAAGAAGTTATAGCCGAAATACTATAGGACCTTCACAAAATTCTAGGCTTAACATTAACATAGCTTCAGTCCAAAAATTAACAATCTTAGGGATGAAATTAAATTTTGACCCCTTCACAAGAGTTGTAGTCCTATATCTTAACTTTATTTTCCCTCAAGAATCAACTCAATCGGAGTTATATAGCTCCCAAAAATCACAAAATACCGAACCATGTTCAGAAAATTATCCAACTTATAACCTATAACCAAATCTCTTACTTTGGCTCAATCAATCTCTTTCCATTTAATCTCTTAAAAATCATAATTCTTCATAAAAATGAACGTAATTGTCTTAGGAATCCAACGCTTCAAGAATCAAATCAATCGGATGTCGGACGACAGAATTATAAGCAAAAGATTACAAATGGGATCGGATTAAAACAAAGTATCGGAACTTCAAAACCGAACTTTTCAAAAGTCATATCCCTCGATCCCGAACTCGGAATTTGACAAATTTGGTGTCAATAAAAAGATCAAAGGAATCTCTACAACTTCCCTGAAGGACTCAAAATCAAATTAGGTCTCAAAAGAGGTTGAAAACTCAATCAAAGATTTTGTCCAAAACAGTTTTTCCTAAACGACTTCCAATTTTTAATCGCTCATAACTCCTAGCCCCGATATCGAAAAATTGCAAACTTTATATCAATGGAAATATAAAAATATCATCTAAAACTTTCATGAAGACCACTTACTCCAATTCAAACTAATTCCAGGCGACGAGTTGCCTCGAATCATAGAACACACAAATATATTCTTAATAGCATTTTCAAAACAAAGCATATCTTTAGAAATTCATATCTCTCAATCCCGACATCGAAAAATAGCAAACTTTATGTCCACAAAAAGCTCTCGATAGAGGCTACAATTTTCATGTTGATCATTTTCTTGAATTTTGCCTAAATCAAAAAGTCAACTTTTTTCCTTAAAAAGTCAAACTACTTTGACTGATCATAACTCTCACTCCCGATATCAAAAAATATCAAACTTTATGGCTAGAAAAAACTCTTGACATAAACTACAAGTTTCCAGAAGATCATTTTCTCAAATTATGCCTAAATCAAAAGTTAACTATCAAAGGCCAAAAAGTCAAACTTTTCACAATTCTTCATATTTTCACACTTTCTCTCTTTATTTCTTGATTTTCAACTTAATTTCAATTTACTCATCCACTTTTGAATATTTTTTATTTTCACTTAAAAATCGGGGTCCAACATACCACCAGACCCAGGTACCCTACCACCCCATTAATTGGTATTGTCCTTTTTGGTCAAGGGTGAGCCACGACTCGAACCCAAGACCTCAAGGTTTTGTTGCACTTAGTGCACGCCTCTCTTACCATTGAGCTAATCGGGTTCCAACAGTTGTGGTATCAGAGCAAGAGTGATGGTGTTAAGTTGAAGCAGTTGGGTTTTGGTCCTAACATTTGTGCTTTGATACCACAAATGTTGGGACCGAAACCCAACTGCTTAAACTTAACACCATCACTCTTACTCTGATACCATAACTATTAGGACTCGATCTCGAAAATCAGATCCCAACCGAAAAAACAAAAATGAATACGAATACGAACCAATATGAATCGAATCAAAGTAAGGAAACGAAACATAAGGCGAAATTAAATCAGATACGAAACCAATTTCCGACATCTGTGAACAAATATCGAAGAAAACGTTTGCGTTGGAAACCTTAAGACTATCGGTCTAAACTAATCCAAATATGTGCACATTTTTTTCTTTCCTTCTTTCTTTCATTTTCATTCCATCTCTTACAAGTAACTTTAATATCCTCAATCCAATTACATCCACATACAATCGCATTATCCAAGGTCCAATACACATTCATTCGTATTCATATATATACCCCAATTACATTCATATCTCAATTCAATTTATATACAAAACCAATATGCACCATCCATAGCCAATACATTTCCAATTCCATTTGGATAATCCAAATACATCATGAACTAAACATTTGCAATACACTAATGGTATTCCAAGCCATACACCATTACCAATAATCATAAACCAAAATACACAAAACACAATGATTCTAAATTTCTCAACAACATTCTAAACTTAACAATAATTCAATAGGAACCCATATAATCGGAATCTCTCATTTTCTTTCACCCGATCTTCTTCTCATCACCTGTGGATGGGAATGAAGGGGGGTGAGCTTAAAAAGCTCGTGGGTAACATTTTATAACAAATAAATAAGCAAAACCTTTAAAAACACTTTTCTTTTCTTTTCTTGTAGAAACTTGGTTTGAAACCCATAAAGCACATTTTCAAAAGTTCTTTTCTCGTAGTAGTCAAAATCACAATTTCCAAAATATGGACGCATCAATTATATCACTTCACAATGCAAATGCACACATAATGGCTCGAGAGTTCCATAAACACGACGAAAAACTGAAGTTTTACTGTAAACACGACGAGTCCGATTTCTCAGGATCTCGTGGCCCCAAGCGGGCAGCCGGGAGAAGGCTATTTATATGTCGACGTGCACATGACTAACGAAACAGGTTCTCTCTTGCCCAATCACAATCAAATTCATGCTTCAATATCATTTATCGAATGATCTTTTCCGAATATACGAAATGCCATGAAATCTTTCGAGGCATAACACAAATGTATTTTGCAATTCATAAAAAGTTCATATATTGAATCAATAATGAATTTTCAAATCATTCATACAATGATGCAACATTTATGATGCAATTGAAATCAGAAAATCTTTTTGTTTAAAGAAAGCAATAGTGACTTATAAATTCTATTATAAACAGGTACCCACCTCATTTCCATGCTTGAAGCTTGTCCAATGCTTTAATTTTACCATTTCTTCTTTTATTCTTCCAATTGAAAATTCCCTTCATCTATGTCACACAAATTCAACCTCATAAATAATGTAATCCTTAAAATTGAACTTAGAAAACACTAATTCCACATATAATCAAGCCATCTAAATCACCAATTTTCAAAATCCCCAATTCACAAAATTGGGCATATCCCTAATTAATTTCCATCCAAAATTAAACCCATAATACTAAGCAATCACCAAAATTGACTTCATAATACACAAACCCATATCATTTTCCATGATATCTAAACCAAAATGTAACACCCCACTCCCGCAAGACCCGAACCTAACATCGATGGTGATATCCGAGTCCGTGCCCCGCGAGGGTGGCGTACTACATTAGTCGGTCGGTTAAAACTCAGTATATATATATATATATATTTTGAACCATTCATTCCACGTTAAAAGGAAATAGTTTCAATCAACGCAATCACGCGGAATAAGCAGTAAACAGTAGAAAACATTTGCAGTAGATACAATCATTTAATAATATTTTACAGGAACCATAAAGTACAATTACAAATCAGTTTACAATAATTACGGATTACAAAATTAGGAAACACTAATGCAGACGCAAACTGATCCCGACCTCTATCTCAACTTGCACCCAGACCTACTCCCGTGTCAAACGGGGTACTCTTCTAGTCCTGAAAATAGATTGCAATTTTGGATGAGTTTATAACTCAATGAGAAACCATCATCGTGGTTCTCCCAATTCATGCATCATATAACAAATTACAGAATAAGACGGTCTTAATAATAATAATACAGCTTAATATTCACGATCAACAATTACATAAATAATGATTACACAATAATATTCACGATCAATTTTACATACCAAATTTCACACCAATATTCATCACAGAAAAAAATAAGACACCACACGGTCATTTCAGGCATCCAGTACAGTATGCAATGCACATGTGACTCTTTTTTTTTCAGTTTTATTTCAGTGTTGTGACCTAGCTCATAAACAGTAAACAGTGGACGCTTAGCGTTTGGGAGGTAGAACTCCCTTCGAGCTCGAAGCTCTTTTTGATCGATCGACCGCTGGACGCCATGCGTCTAGGAGTAGACTCCTTCAAGCTCGAAGCTTGTAGTATCAGTATCAGTGGCGACTCGGTTCACAATTTTTCCTTTATCAGTTTATGCATCGGTGTCCATAATTCCTAATTTACAGTCCATAATTTACAGCTCGAAGCCCAATTGAAGTCAATAACCAGTCCTATTTCACAGTCCATAATTCCTAATTCACAGTCCATAATTCCTAATTTACAGTTCATAATTTACAAGTCACAGTCTATAATTCACAAGCACAGTAATCCCCGTAGGGCAATCAAGTCACATTAACCACATAGATTGAGATAACCACCTAGGTTACTCACTTATTACTTCCGAGCTATTGTCGGAAAGTCTCTGCTACGTCGGTCGACCGACGCTCCTATTGGGCCTCTATAAGAATCAGAGAAGAAAACGACCACTAATTATCCAATCCGAATTCGTTAATGATGCACATGTAGGTGTATAATGCATGTTCATGAATTCCTGGCCTTGATCCCATTTCTTTCCATTCTATAATCTGTTTAAAAATTAGAAAGCTAATGACGCTGACGGAACTCAATTCGGACCTCTATAGGTCCCCAATTAAATAAACGAAGGTTAAAGACTCACACGGACCCACGTCAATTCCTCGTCCGAAAATCCCCAATCTCTCAGAAAATGAAATAAATATTCAATGAATCCGATGCCTCAAGAATCAGGTCAATCGGACGTCGGACGGAAGAGTTATTCACGAAAGAAACCAAAATTCACTTTAAGCAATTAATATCTATATATATATAAAACCCTTATTTCCCTTTTTTTCTGATTTCCAACCAAACTTCCAACACCCATAACTCTTTGCACACAATTCAGGAAATTATAAACCATATCTCATTGGAAAGATAATGAAACCCTCTACAAGTTTCATTTAGACCATTCAAAGTAATTCCACCCCTAAGGGTGTCAAAACCCCATGAAAGCTACTACTCACTCAAAGTCACTCAACACAGTACAGTATCTTGTAAATTCAGTCACTTTCATTCTCTTCAGTAAAAAATTACACAATAAATATGTTCATCAATATCACAATGTTATCTAAAACTTTTATGAATAACAAAATCCCAATTCATTTATTAACTAGGTCAAATAATTCACCGAAGCATCTGTCTACCAAACTGTCCCAATATGAGCAGTAAATTTCCAACCAGAATATCTCCTAGCACAAATGTCAAACAAATCACTACTTTATATCCCTGAAAAGATAAGATCTCAAACTTCAATCTTCATGAAGAACCTAAATTCCAATTCAACCTCTAACAATTTCAAATCTGCCAAACAATGTACTGATCAGGGCAGCAGTGAGAAACCTAATGTAGGTTCAGTTTTTACAAATTCATTGCTCCCTAATCTGACATAAAAAAATTACATGCCATATATAATTTTCAAGATAATTTCTTCCTCTACAACTTTTCAGAAGGTCACTTATGCCAATTCAATTCACATAAATTGCTAAAATTGCTTCCAATCCGAATGCTCACAAAATTTACACTTAGGCTAGGTTTCATCAAAGTGCTCAAAACCAGTCAATAGTAAACAGGTCATATCTCCCAATATACAGATCTAAAAATAGCAAAATCAGTGGGAATGGAAAGCTAACTTAATAAGATTCAACTTTCTTTTAGACCATTTTCACCAATTCACCCTACATTAATTAAAAAAAATGCCTCAAAGTTTCAGGTCATCAAGCTCGGGGACTGTTCATACTGCATCTATACTTCACTTTCAAAGCAAGATTCAACACTTTTCTAAGCAAAATTTGGGCAGCACTTCCTTCACAACAATTGTAGCCAAATGTATTAATTTTAATTTAAGACAAACCTTACCTCAATTGCTTAACCACACAACTAGTTATGGCAAAAACATTGAAACATGTTCAAAGTAAATTTTCCAGCTTTGACTACTCAACCAATTTCTATCATTCCAATTCCAATTCTACTTCCATAATCATCAATCAACCATCAATTTTACAAACAAAGTACCTAACCATATACACAAACACAATTTTCGTGCCATTTGGTTCACAACCTTCACAAATAATACATTTAATTACCAAAACAAACATAAAACACAAGGCTTACCTAATAAACTTCCAAAATCACTAATTCTCTCCTTCTTTTCACCACCCACGACATCATCTCTTCAAGAAGGACAAGGTTAGGTTTTTAGAAACAAGATGAAGAGATAGCAAGGATATTAAGGTGGCTAGTGTTGAAAATGAACAAAACTCACATGGAGAGTGAGGGAGTGTCAAAGTCGTATGGAGAAAGAAAAGAAGAAGAGAGTATATGATGAAGGAGAATAACAATAGCCTTATTCTTCTAAAGTGTCGTGGGTTTAACAAAGAAAGTAAGAGCTTAGTGAGTGTCATGACACATGTCATGACACACACCACACAAAAACAAAGACTTAATTACCCATCTTTTATTTTTGTCTTATTAATAATTAATCTCTAGTTCATTTGTCACCCAAATGTTTAATCCAATTGGCACCCAAATTTTCACTAACTCTAATTAATAAATCTTAAAATCATCTACCTAAATTTCTAGTGCCATTGGACATGCATTTTCGATACCGAAAATCAATTGGTTCGCCACTTGGTGATTTTTTTCCGGTCCGGGAATTTTCTCTGAAAAATTCCAGAAAAATTCCTAAAAATCTCTTAAAATATAAAACACTCAATGACTCACTCAAAATAATTGGTTCAAACCCAATAACCACGTTAATCACAATAAAATTGTAGTAGGCACATCTACCGGGAATGTCATGCATGCATGTACCGAAATTTGCATGTGCACAATTTCACTATTTACTAATACTAGTATGCCTGAACAATACTAATTAATCCCTATCAATCTCATCCTATGACAAATTTACTATTTTACCCTTCCAGTAGGGGGTGGGATGTTACACAAAAACTCTCTAAAAGATCAAAGATCGAAAATCGACTCTTACCTTCATCTTTTCAAATTTCGGATTTTCTGGGTTCATAATGGAGCTCTCTTCATTCTCCACCTTTTTCTCTCTTGAATCAACATAGAAAGCTTGCTTGAAGACCCCTAAAAATCAAACCCTAGCTCTCTCTCTCTTTTCTTTCTCCTTCACTCATCCGAAAGCTTGCTCTCCCTTCTCTCTTCCTTCTCTTGTTCTTTTTCTGTTTTGCTCTTTTGTATTGTGCTTTAACAAGGGAAGAACGACAGCCCACTTGCTTTTATAGTGCCATGTCATTTAATGAATGAGGACTGACCCATATGCCCCTCCATGTAAGCCTTCTAACTTAACTTCTTAAGTAAACTTCCAAAATTTTCCCTTCCTTTTTGCTTTAAAACTTTATAGAAATGTCCCTCTATGTCTTACGAATCCATTGCTTCAAGAATCGGATCGATCGGAGCTCTATAGCTCAAGATATCTCAAAAACACTGAAGTTTATTCTTCAGACCCGAGGCTGAACACTACACCTAACTTCCGACCTGAAATTGAAAGTCTTAGAGGCTAAATTATCAATCGGCTCCTTCATAAATTTGTAGCCCCATGTCTCTATTTTAATTATCAACAAGAATCAACCCAATCAGAGCTCTAATGATCGAGATATCTCCAAAATACTGAACACTATTCAGCCATTACAACACCGATACTAAACACTACATCTAAATTCCGACCTGAAATTGAAAGTCTTAGAGGCTAAATTATAGCTCGGCTACTTCATAACATTTGTAGCCCCATGTCTCTATTTTAATTTTTAACAAGAATCCGATCTATTGGAGCTCTATAGCTCCAGATATCTCCAAAATACCGAAGTCTATTCGGCCATTACAAAACCGATACTGAACACTACATCTAAATTCCGACCTGAAATTGAAAGTCTTAGAGGCTACATTATAGCTCTGCTCCTTCATAACATTTCTAGTCCCATATCTCTATTTAATTTCCAAAAAGAATCATATCGATCGGAGCTCTACCGATCGAGATATCTCCAAAATACTGAACACTGTTCAAACCTTTACAACCGATCAACTCACTATAATCCGATCTATATTTCTCCATTTAATGCCAAAACCGATCTATCTAGTATGAAAAGATAGAAAAATGTCTTAGGAAGCCAACGCTTTGAAAATCGGCTTAATCGGATGTCGGATGAAGAAGTTATGCTCAAAACAAGGAAGAGAGGTCGGTCGGTCAAAAATTGGACACAATGGTCGAGCTGCATGGTCGCTCGCCTTGCGCTGCTGCTGGGCGCTCGCCTCACATTAGCATGGTCGCCACCACTTGGCCGAAGGGCGCCTCCCACTCTAATCCGACCTCCGAACTTCAAACCTTCATAACTTTTGACTCCGAACTCCAAATTGGACAAACTTAGTGTCTACGGAAAGGAAAAAGATAGATCTACAATTTTCAAGAAGGACTCACAAACAAACTCGGTCTTTAAAGGGGTCAAAAATTTGCTACAAGGTGATCGATCGATAAACTCCTTAACAATACCAAAACTTGTAAACATCATAACTTTTGATCCAGAACTCCAAATTTGACAAACTTAGTGTCTACGGAAAGGTAAAAGAACCCTCTACAACTTTTATGAAGGCCTTAAAAATCAGATCGACCTCTAAATAGGTCAACAACTCCACACAAAACTGACTGGTCAATCAACTTCACACTTAAACAACATCAGAACTTCTAAAAATCATAACTTTCTACTCTCTTGTCCAAAATTTTCGTGCCTTATATCAATGGAAAGATAAAAACATAATCAACCAATTTCATTAAGACCACTTTGGCTAAATCTATTTAAATCAATACAGATTTGCCATTGAAATCTCTAAACACCATTCTAACACATCAACTTCACATATTCACCCACTACCACCAACTCTTCAACTAATTCATCTCAGCACAATTCAACTCTCCAATAAACTACTCCAAAGCCATTTCCCCACATCAAACTCAATACCAAAGGATATGCGCATACACATTTATCTTTTACAAAAGTCATACACAATCTTACTCTTAATAGCATTTTCAAATCAAGTAAAATACACCTAACTTTCAAAGATCATAACTTTCAATCCCGATATCAAAAAATAGCATATTTTATGGCTACGAAAAGCTCTCAACATATTCTACAAATTTCATGAAGATCATTTCCTCAAAATATGCCTAAATCAAAAGTCAACTCTTTACTCCAAAGGTCAAATTTCTTAATTCTCCAAAATGTAACACTTTCACTAATCATTTCTTGCTTTTCAACTTCCATTTCAATCAACTAGTTCATTTTGACTTTCATAACTCATACAACTCTACTTAAATTTCAAAGTCATCAAAACCAATCACTTCATTTCTCATCAATCTCCTTTAAGTACAATAACATCTATAACACAATACCTATACAAACACACTCATTTAATTCCATTTAATATTTCTAATTTCTACCAAAAGTTCGGGGTCCAACAATTCTCCCCCTCTTAAAAGAATTTCGCCCTCGAAATTCCTACTAAGACATTATCAAGTAACACAATCTCTTAACTAATTTCTTTCCAATAAATCATAATCAATCACTTTTCTTATCTAATGTCCCCATCATACATATTCTCAATCTCTTCACAATTTTTCAATTCTTGAGTCACATAGCACCCATACCATATCAATACATATATTCATATCATCAAGCTCATCTTTCAAATATTCTGCTATTGCATCTCCTATATATTCGAAGTCAAATCATACAAACTCATCATGAATTTCTAATCTTAATTTCCATACACAAAATCTATACTTCATAGTATTTTTCCAAAACAACGCCAAATATACTTAACTTCGAAAACTCATAACTTTTGATTCCGATATCGAAAATTGTCAAACTTTATGGCTACAGAAAAGCTCTCAACATAATCTACAAATTTCATGAAAATCATTTCCTCAAAATCTGCCTAAATCAAAAGTCAACTCTTTACTCCAAACGTCAAATTTCTTAATTCTCCAAAATATAACACTTTCACTAATCATTTCTTGCTTTTCAACTTCCATTTCAATCAACTAGTTCATTTTGACTTTCATAACTCATAAAACTCTACTCAAATTTCAAAGTCATCAAAACCAATAACTTCATTTCTCATCAATCTCCTTTAAGTACAATAACATCTATAACACAATACCTATACAAACACACTCATTTAATTCCATTTAATATTTCTAATATCTACCGAAAGTTCGGAGTCCAACATTATATCTCATATAATAAAAGCTCGACAACTTAATTCAATCTAGCCCAATATATATCCACATATATTTATTCAAAACCTAATAAATTAGGCCCAAGAGAATAAGCCCAGAATACATCACTCTCTGTGTGCGACCCTGTAGGCTCATTTGATGTTGGCAGGGCTTGATCACACTTCAATGCCCATAAGTCATAAGCGGCCTATAGCAAAACATTATGACTACCCAAATCCAATGAGGATCGGTAATCCGATTTAACCTATAACCATGGTTACAAACTCAGTCCCTTTGTAACACGATATCAAGATTACTCACATGATATGGTACATATCAACCTTTGATTAATCATAGTTTCTTGATCCCCAAGTTAACTAATTATAATAAATGACATTGATGACTCCTCATCAATTCATTTGAGCACGGTTATGCATTTCTTCAGTCACACTTGTCAAGAAACCCAAATGATATCTCTCTCATTTAAGAGAGGTACAAATCTCATCTACATCATTCACATCCCTCCGCATGTTTCATTTAATGTCCAACATAACACTACTTATTATTTAGTTAAAGATAACTTAGTCTAATTTCAAAACACTGAATTTTTTATGTAGGGAACCATGATGACTTCAAGTCAGATGACTAAAGTCAAACCATATTGAGAATCACTAATGACATGAAACTATGTAGTGTTCTCTCTGTGGGTCGGTCCAATATATGTTCTCTAACATATATATATATGTTTCTGATTTGATAAATCATATCCATAATCAGAAAAATGTGACCATCAATCAGAACACATATTAGCTATAATTCATTATTGTTCCACTAATAACGATCGACCAGGAACAGTTTAGAATAGTATTCTAATGCTTATGGTTTTACTGTCAAGTAACATACTTGATGACATAAACCTAATACTATTCATGGAACATAAATCACATTACATAAATGATATATATGCATATATAAAAAAATATCTCATAATATATTATTATTAAGTCATAATGTTAGTACAAAAGTCACATATGTCCATTGGCCTAGGGCACACTACTAACAAAGGAGTATATCCAAAATTATGACATTTGTCAATGGAACAAGTATGAGCACTTGCAACCGACTGGATTATTGCAACCTCTTCCTATTCCTCACCGGGTTTGGGAAGACATATCCATGGATTCATCGAGGGCTCCCTAACTTTAGCCGCTATCAGGTAATATTTGTTATTGTTGATCGATTTTCAAAGTCTGCCCATTTTATTCCTCTGGGACCACTGGTCACGGCAGCTCGTGTAGCCAAGATCTTCATTGACAATTTCGTCAGACTTCATGGTATGCCAAGTTCAATAGTCAATGATAGAGACAAGGTGTTCATGAGTAATTTTTGGAAAACCTTATTTGAACAGCAAGGGACGAAATTGAACATGAGTTCAAGTTACCACCCACAATCTGATGGATAGAGTGAGGTAGTAAATAGGACATTGGAGTAATATCTACACTATTTTTTATGACCAGCCAAAGAAATGGTGTGAATGGCTAGCATGGGCTGAGTGCAATTACAACACAGCTCGATAATGAGTCACAAAAATGTCTCCTTATGAAGTAGTTTATGGTGAACCCCCTTGTCCTCTACATCGATATGTACTAGGAACTACTATTGTGGCAATAGTGGATGCTCAATTACGAAGTCGTGATGAGATGCTTAAAGAGCTACACTTCACTCTCCTTCAAGCACGTGATTGAATGAAAAGTATGGTAGATCGACATTGTCGTGAAGTTGAGTTTGCTGTCAACGACTATGTCTATTTGAAATTTCAGCTGTATAGGCAATCTTTCGTGGTTTTTTGAGCCTCTCTTAAGTTATCTCCCCGTTTCTATGGCCCTTTCAAGATCATTGGGAAGATTGACAATGTGGCATACTATCTGGAGTTGTCAGTGGAATCAAAAATTCATAATGTTTTCCACGTGAGCCAACTCAAGTGATATTTTGGTAGTGCTCCCAAGGTTATAGAACTGCGTCCTTCGTCTAAGGAAAATTCAATGTTACCGCAGCCTGACATTGTTTTGGATAGAAGAACTAAGCAACGAGAACACTATCAGCCTAAAGGGGAGTCTTAATCAAATAGAACGGGGCCCTACTGGAAGACACTACATGGGAAGATGCCAAGAGATTTTCAAAGCGTATCCAAGTTTTCTGCTTGCGGATAAGTCGACTTTTGAGGGGGAAGGAGCTGATATGAATTCAGTGGGGCTCATTCGAGTGTGGGATCTTAAATTGGGTCTTTCATAAAGAAGAGTTTTACGTGGCCTTGGTAGTGTTTACGTGTTGAATTGATTTAGGAAAGAATAATCCTATTTTCTAGGAGAGTTGTTTTCTCTTTTGTTTACTGGGGGTATGGGCTGGTATTCAGCCGTGGGGGTTGTGGATGAGTATTTTTAGGAGTTGTGTTTCTCGTAGGCTAAGTCTCCTAGCTATGATGGAGACTATAAATGTTTTTTGTTAATTCAATAAGAGTACGATATTCTTAGCAAAGTTTATTCCCTCTGTTCCTAGTTCTTTTTTGAATCTCTCTAATACCATTTGTTATAAGTTAAGTGAGCTCATCACAATAAAGCATCAAAGAACTCTACTTTGACTCAAAAACATGTAGAAGCACAAAACTGTTAATGGACATTTTGAGTAGCTGTTTAGAACTTAATTCAAAGTCATTTACATTCATTTTATGTTCATCTATGACTGATTTATCATGTTTTAGCATTATTCGAGATTCATTGATGTAAAATGCATAAATGAAACAAATAGACTCGAATTGCACTGTTTTTAGGTTTCTGGCATATTTGACCTTTAGTAGTTATGGGATTTTTATCTTGAGATTGGTTTATCCAAAAATTCTGAAATTTCATAGTTAAATTCTTGACTCATTGGCAGATTTTTTGGGACCAATTACAGATTTTTCTGAACTAGAATTTAGGAGAAATAAATTTTCAAAATTTGCGTCAGATTTTAGATCACTACAATGACCTTTTGACAATATTTTGATCATAACTTTTGACTCAGATGGCCATATTGAAGATAACTCAAAGAAGAAGATACTAATAAAATTTTAGCTCCTAAATCATCACCATTTAGTTTTTATGCACTGTCGAATTTGACCTTGGAAAATCTATTCCAACCAGCCAAGGATCAACATCAGCCCCCACCTTTTAATTATTTCAACCTATGTACAACTCATTCCCCACTACAAAATCAGCCTCCATTAAAGACAAATCAACCTCTATTTTATTCACGGAAGCAGCCATCGTTGAAACTTAGAAAAGAATCAGCCTTCATTTTTTTACCGCCGCACCACGCCAACTTGCAGCAACCATCCTTCACGCCACTTCCATTCACCAAGGCCTTCAATTACGGACAAATGAAAGCCTCTAAAGTAAGAGAAAACACTCTCCAATAATCCAAAAAGCGAGGTGTGCGTGGGTTGAAACCATAAGGAAAGGAGGGGACTCTCCACTAAAAAGAAGGCAGCTGGTGGCTAAAGATAAGTAACTTTGACACCTAGTTGTTGTAGAGTAGAAAAAGAGAAGCAACTGGTGGCCTTAAGATAAGTTAGGTTGATAGGGAAGAAAAGAAAAAATAATAATAACGCATAAGTGGTGTGTGTGCATTGTTGGAATCCGACCCGAAGACCGGACCCCAACTGCTTATAACATAACACTCTTACTCTTGCTTTAATTCCACATCTATTGTACCCATTTCCAAAGCCCAATTTCTGGAGTCCTAAAGCCTTGTGCTTATTTCCTTACAGGGTCCTTAGCTGTAACTCTACATTCGTGGCCAGCGCACGCTATTTAAACACCAAAAACATGAGTTGACTTATTCATATAAGTTGTAGCTTTGTGTCTCAAGTTCGTTTTGGAACAAGAATCACCCCAAATGGAGTTGTATAACTCAAGTTATGCTCAAAAAGCCTAAAAGAGCTCATACTCCAAAAATGATCTCTAAACCGACCCCTCACTTATTTTAAAGAAAACTTCTACAATTTAACTCCAAATGGTACCAATTTTTGTAGGGAGAAATATATATGTCTTATGAATCTAATGATTCAAGTATCATTTCAATTGGAGGTCGGATGAGGGATTTATGCCCAAAGTAATAAACTATATTCACTTCCAAAATCAAATTGAAACTCTTTTGGCGCGATTATCATAACTTTTAATCTAGATGTCGGATTGAGTTCGTTATTTGACCATTAGAAAAAAGACATCGAGATCTACAACTCTAATGAAGACCACAAAATGATATTCGGCCTCTACCTTTGTCCAAATTCACAATCTTTCCCGTAGCTGTCCGTTAAATGGACAGCCATGTCCGTTTAAAGGACACATTCGGGTGAAAGTGGACCAATAGGTTCGAGAATGTCCGTTAAACGGACATGCAAGTCCGTCTAACGGACATGGGCAGGCTAAGGGGTGTTTTTGCTCCTGAGGCTGTCCGTTTAATGGACATGCCATTCTTCAAAACTCCAATTCCTCTTCCAACCATCTCACCTTCAACCTAACTTCATAACCACTTGAACACTTCACAAATTTATTCATTCCCAAGCCTAAACACTTCATAACCCTTCAAACTCCAAGTTCAACTCACCAACTTCACAAATTCCAGCTTAATTGGTTCATCAAACCATGAATTTAATCCTTAATCATCAAGGCTATCATGAACTCACAAGCAATAGTAACATAAAAAAAATGACTTAAACAGATATCTTCTAATTGCGATAACTTCTTCCTCCAAATCCTAAAAAGTACATATTATACCTCAATGGAAAGATAAAAAAATTGTCTACAAGTTTCATTAAGGATGAAAAAATCAATTCCATCATTAACGGAGGTAAAAACTCACTCAAATGCATTGCTCTTATAATGACGAATGAGACAGTGAATTAGCCACATGAACAGTAACTGGTATAGGTTTAACCCACACAAGTTTCTACTCCTAACTCCAAATATGGCACAACATATACCATTAGAAAGCTCTAAATGTATGCTACATTCTTCAAGAAGACACCTCAATTCAAATCAAACGCTAAGGGGGTCTAAATCACCATCAAAGGTTTTGTCAAATTTTGTAAAAATTTGACAGCACAACTTTTAAAAATTCATATCCAATCTTCAATTCAATGCAACCTAACTCAAGTACCTGTATATAAACCTAAATCTTCAATCTCTCATAACACCAACCAAATCCAAATATTCCAAAGGATCAACTACGATAGCAGCCACACACTCTTAGCATTCTAATCATATCCAAACTATAAAACAATATATTTCCCTTATTCTTGTCAAATGCAAACCATACAACAATACATTGTGATAAAACATATATGAATTGCACAAAATACATTAAAACTCAACACTCTTGTATTTATATAACCAATATGAGTTATTACAACGCTTTATAGGGCATTTTGCCCGATTACAAATCCAAATGTCAAATGTCGAAGTACATATTGAGTCAAATCTCCAAATGCAACCTAATGCTTCATTTCTAAAAAAATGACTTCTAAATTAAGAACATCGAAGTGGTGTCTCACTCCAATACTGCAATTCGTGTTCCCACTCATCACCTGTGGAGGGGGAAAGGGGTGTGAGCTCGACGGCTCAGTGGGTAACAGCTTAATAATTAAGACATAAGCAAAAAGGTTCTTTATTTTTCATTCTCAAAGAAACTTTTAGATTGATAAAAATCTTTCAAACTTATCAAGGCGAATTTACATTGATCAACACTTTCACTTCATCAAAACTCCTTGTTTTCAAAACCAATATCACATTGATCAGAACTTTACAAATTTATCAAAACCTTTTTGGAAAACTCATTTCATCCCAGCAATTACATATCAAGCTCACATAAGCATAGAGAAAGCAATAAGTCAATTTATCGAAATCATTTATCAAACAACATAACTTACAAAAACAACATAGACAAGCATATCACATAATCACATATAAGATGGTTTGAGTGGATCCAAACAGGACGTACTACACATTTTCACAGAGCGGTCATGTGTAGCCGTGAACACATGAAGAAGTCCGTGAGGAGCTCCATTGCCACTAACGGGCAGCCGGGAGAAGGCTATAATTTTGACAGGTGCACTTATCACACATGAGGGACCACCACAAACCCAAACAAATATGTATATCACATAATTCACACAATTCATGATCATTAGCCTCAAATGGCAAAATCACTTTCACATAATCGTTGAAATAACACATTTAAATTTCTTTCACTTGATAAAACAAAGTAACCAATGTTTCTATAAGGCATTTACATCAAAAACATCTTTTACATGATTAAACCATCATAAAAAGCAACTCATTTACAAAAGAAAGGTCATAGGCAAAAATAAAAACCTTCAATGACATTTATTGCAAAACAATTGAGTAGCCTATTATCTCAATCATTAAAATATTACCCACCTTAATCCCTTTAGCTAGGAGCTTGGATAAATGGCCTTTCCTTTCACTTAAATTTCCTCTCTTAACCTTCATCAAGCAATAATAACCCAAATCAACATGATGATAACCCAAATTAAACATTTCTAGGAGAGGAAAACATGAAGTTAAACCTATCTAACCTTACCCAAGCCTTTTCTAAATTATTAACACTTAAACCCATCTATGATTCCAAAAGATTTCGAAAATCCCATACCTTTAAACCACCCACGAAATCTCTCTCTTCTTGCCCTTAATGGAAGCTTAACCCTTCTTCTTCCTTTTCCTCCTTAAAGAACTCTCCATCTCTTCTCTAGAGTAGGAAAAATACAAGCCCTAACCTCTTTCTTCTTCTCTCTTCTCTCTTTTTCTTCTTCTTCTTCTTCTTCTTTCTAGAATTTTCGTGATTCCTCTTCTAATTTCCCTAACACATGGCTTTTTAAAATAAAACTTAAGCTCTAACTCCCAAAACTACGTAGTTTTGGTTTGGCTTCTTAAACAAGCACTTCATTTTTCCTCTTCCTCCTCATTCATACGACAACACCACATTAGCCTATTTACTTTTTATTCTAATGATATTTAAAGGACCAAAAAGCGCCTCCTTATTAGCCTTTAATCTTAACACCATATGCAAACTTCCTAAATTGCCCTTAAGCCACTTTATGCCTTTTAATTTCTAATGACTTACTCCACTTTAATTTAAACTTATTCCATCATTTAATTTCCATCTTCTTAAGAGCTAACACCTCCAAATACTCTAGACAATACCTCAAAATAATTTAGACATGCTTAAATAATAAAAAAAATTCCAGGGGCCAACATTTCTCCCCCTTTTAAAAGAATTTCGTCCTCGAAATTCATACTTAAGCAAACGTTAAGCAATACTATTTCTTTACTCCTGTCTTCCAAATAATCCTAGTCATTCGTATATTCAAATTTCTCACCACACATATTCATAATGTTTTTCACCTCTTATCCTAAATATCATCCATATCAAATCCAAACACCCATATTTCTTATGGAATTGCTTAGGGATGTAGGATGCTCCTCCGTTTCTCATTTAACTTCATCATTTGAAAACTTTCTTTCAAATGATAATATTCAGTAGACTCACTCGGTCTTTCAATTCGTTATTTGGTCATTTACTTCCTTAACTAGTTCCTTTTTTTTTCCACTCCTGTGTCGATAACACCATAATCTCATCACATCAGTATTTTCTTAGCATACTCACATATATCATATTTTGAATCCTTTTGTCAGTAGCATCAACTCATAATACGTTCATACAAAATAATTCAAGGCGACTTAGCGAGTTCTCTTTTTCCTAACATTGAGCACGCCTGAGCAAGGTGATACCTTCAGAGACAATTCAATTTTCACTTAATAATTCACATCGCTTAAGTCTCAGTTCATGTAACTCTTATGTCAATTTCCTGTATTCCATATCTTTGTCGTGAATCTACCTAATTCATTTATCTTTCTTGGTCATTTAATTTCTAATACCTCTTCAATCGATCTGACAGTCAAACATTTTTAGGTCTTACTCAGCATAACACCAAGGCGACGACTCTTTCCATCTTCTAACTCCTCATACAGCATTCTATTGAAAACACTATAACAATGATTTTGATGCTTAAAATCAAATAAAACTATACATTGATCCCATGCTCCTACAAACTCCAAACTATAAACTTTAAGCATATCTCCGACAGTTAAAACCGTCGACAATTCAAACTTTCTGTCTCTTAACATATTTCTTCTAGGATGTATAGCTTAAATCACCATTACTCTTCTCACAGTCTCTTTGTTTAATTATCTTAGCCGGTACCCATACTTCTTATCTCAATCACCCATTATCATTTTTCCTACTCGAACTCAAAATTCATACTAATTTCCAATTTCTTTAGCAAGATTCACAATTTCTGAATCTTCAATTTGGCTTCGAATAAGTCTATCTATTGCCTCAATCTAATATTTAATTCTTTCAACTCATGCATCTCTATTGATTTCACATACTTATTATTTACTCACCCTATATGCTTCTTCTCATTCAAACATGACACTCATATCTGTTTTCAATTTCACAATCTCTTAATCCTTAATTTAGGGTAAGCCAAACCCTCTATTTTATGCTTTCTTTTTTATTAGTTCAGATAACCTCACTATCGCATTTTTACTTAAGGCATCTGATATACCATTTAGCTTCACTTGGACTTTCTCGCTAGAACAATCTTAGCCTTTCGGTATTTATATCAATCTCCTGTGTCTTATAACTACTTCTCCAAATTCATCGATTGTCTCAAACTTTTACGATCTGCACTTGCATATTTATATTGGAGATATTCTTGTACATATACTGTCTTCAAACTTTCAAAATAATCATTACTGTAGTAATTCTAAATCATATATCAAATAGTCATCTCATAGGACTTCTATTTTCTCCATACATATGAAATCACTTTGTTGCGCTGCATTGGATTTCAGCCAAATGTCTTATACTACATCAGTGCATACTATAAAATCTCCAAATCTATATGATATCATTTACCTCAGCATGGTTCCCTCAAAATTCTCTTTACTCACGTTACTCATACGCTTTACACATTTTTCTCCATGTATTCAAACTATTTTTTTTCTCAATTCTTCGAATGCCTTTAATACACCATCAAAATCTTGAATCTTTTTAATCTCCAATACCATAGTGCTATTAGGCATTTGTTAATTCAAACAATTATTATCAAATTTCATATACCTCTTGATTAGCCCTCATGATTCCTTAAATAACTGATCCTTAATGAGGTACATTGTCTCACTTCCTCTTCAATTGCCTACTTGTCTTCCTTCCGCGAATGATTTTCTCCATTTCTTGAATTTCCTCAAATCTCACTTGGACTTATTCTCGTGTTTACTCATTCATACAAATTTCTCCACACATTGTAATTTATTTGCAGACTTAACTTCTTGATTTTAAGATATTCATCAAGATAGATTTGTATCTCCCGAACATACTTACATAGGATATAACACGAACCTATATACTCCTCATATTTGAAATCAATATCTCCCCAACATACTTTCACATAATGTAACTTGAATGAACATACTCCTCATACTAGCAAATTCGTATCTCCATAGATTCAAGAATCCACTCATATGACCCTTTTACATCAAACAAAATACTTTTCTTTTGTAACATATTCCACCTCCCTGCTTGATGGTCTGTTAGGGAGTGTACTCACTTTCGAATCATTACATATTCCTTTATGATCAGTTCTTTCATTGATCATCCTTAATATAAACCATTTAATCTGCTTATTCTAACTTAATAAAAAAAATTCTTCAAAAGAGGGTTTCTTGCTACCATCATCTATACTCTTTATGCAAACTTGATCAATCACTTATTACCAATTAGTCGTAATACCGCGGGAAGACCAATTTTTATCTTCCTCACAAGGTCATAAAGTTCAAAACACCCCTAAACCCAAGGGAGTAAAGAACATACTTATTGTCGCACACGCTTGGGTAGCGTCATCAAATTCATCCTATTTTGATCACTTACCAATTATTTGGTCTCCATTAATCCCAGACCATATTCTTCTCAAATCAATTTATTTCTCACTGTGACATCTTTAACAAAACTCAATCTATTCCCATATGATTATTATAAGCACCTTCATATGCTACTCTAATTTCCCCTCAAACTTTAGACTATGGGAGCTATGACTAACAATTATCCAATAAGTCATAAGTTTCTTCCTCTATCATCTCCACCCATATATATATATATATATATATCTATTTTACCTACGTGTTTAATATACTCACTTGTGTATGATGAAAGGTCATCATACAGATACTCACAATAACAACAATTTAACCTTCTTGGACTCGTACTAATATCACCTTCATTCATATACCCTTCCCATTATCCTTCACATTACATCTTACATATATCAATTCACCATTGATTTAAAAATCATCACACAATTTATAAATGTAAGAAAAATCATCACACAACTTACATATCAAACATATAACACATTTTTCAAATCAATCACAACAAAGAAAAACAATATTTTTCAAGTAATTGAAAGCATTTCATTCTCTTGATTAAAAAACAAGCTTTTATTTCTTGATTCGGAAAAAGAAAACTTAAAGGCTCATTTCTCAAATTATAAGCTTGTACCCACCGAGGTTCCGATTTCATATTCTTAAAGACCATAAGAATCTTTGTTTTCTATACATTCCACTTGTTCACTTTAAGCTCAACGTTTCCACTTATATCCTAGTCTTCCTCAGACAAGCCATGTCTATACTTTTACATCTATATCACATTCGGGGTTATATCACCCTAATACCATATACTGCATCTCCCATATTCTATTTCGTATTTCCATTTATCCAATGCAAAATTATTATTTTCCTTACTGATTCAGTCAACCCAAACTCTTAACAATTTCTTATCTGAGCAACTTATACTCATGCGCCCATGTAAGATCACAATTCCGGCGCTCTGATACCATAAATGTTGGAACCCGATCTGAAGACCGGACCCCAACTGCTTATAACATAACACTCTTACTCTTGCTTTAATTCCACATCTATTGTACCCATTTCCAAAGCCCAATTTCTGGAGTCCTAAAGCCTTGTGCTTATTTCCTTACAGGGTCCTTAGCTGTAACTATACATTCGTGGCCAGCGCACGCTATTTAAACACCAAAAACATGAGTTGACTTATTCATATAAGTTGTAGCTTTGTGTCTCAAGTTCGTTTTGGAACAAGAATCACCCCAAATGGAGTTGTATAACTCAAGTTATGCTCAAAAAGCCTAAAAGAGCTCATACTCCAAAAATGATCTCTAAACCGACCCCTCACTTATTTTAAAGAAAACTTCTACAATTTAACTCCAAATGGTACCAATTTTTGTAGGGAGAAATATATATGTCTTATGAATCTAATGATTCAAGTATCATTTCAATTGGAGGTCGGATGAGGGATTTATGCCCAAAGTAATAAACTATGTTCACTTCCAAAATGAAATTGAAACTCTTTTGGCGCGATTATCATAACTTTTAATCTAGATGTCGGATTGAGTTCGTTATTTGACCATTAGAAAAAAGACATCGAGATCTACAACTCTAATGAAGACCACAAAATGATATTCGGCCTCTACCTTTGTCCAAATTCACAATCTTTCCCGTAGCTGTCCGTTAAATGGACAGCCATGTCCGTTTAAAGGACACATTCGGGTGAAAGTGGACCAATAGGTTCGAGAATGTCCGTTAAACGGACATGCAAGTCCGTCTAACGGACATGGGCAGGCTAAGGGGTGTTTTTGCTCCTGAGGCTGTCCGTTTAACGGACATGCCATTCTTCAAAACTCCAATTCCTCTTCCAACCATCTCACCTTCAACCTAACTTCATAACCACTTGAACACTTCACAAATTTATTCATTCCCAAGCCTAAACACTTCATAACCCTTCAAACTCCAAGTTCAACTCACCAACTTCACAAATTCCAGCTTAATTGGTTCATCAAACCATGAATTTAATCCTTAATCATCAAGGCTATCATGAACTCACAAGCAATAGTAACATAAAAAAAAAGACTTAAACAGATATCTTGTAATTGTCATAAATTCTTACTCCAAATCCTAAAAAGTACATATTATACCTCAATGGAAAGATAACAAAATTGTCTACAAGTTTCATTAAGGATACAAAACTCAATTCCATCATTAATAGAGGTAAAAACTCACTCAAATGCATTGCTCTTATAATGACTAATGAAACAGTGAATTAGCCACATGAACAGTAACTGGTATAGGTTTAACCCCCATAAGTTTCTACTCCTAACTCCAAATAAGGCACATCATATACCATTAGAAAGCTCTAAACGTATGCTACATTCTTCAATAAGACACCTCAATTCAACTCAAACGCTAAGAGGGTCTTAATCACCATCAAATGTTTTGTCAAATTTTGTAAAAATTTGACAGCACAACTTTTAAAAGTTTATATCCAATCTTCAATTCAATGCAACCTAACTCAAGTACCTGTATATAAACCTAAATCTTCAATCTCTCATAACACCAACCAAATCCAAATATTCCAAAGGATCAACTACGATAGCAGTCACACACTCTTAGCATTCTAATCATATCCAAACTATAAAACAATATATTTCCCTTATTCTTGTCAAATGCAAACCATACAACAATACATTGTGATAAAACATATATGAATTGCACAAAATACATTAAAACTCAACACTCTTGTATTTATATAACCAATATGAGTTATTACAACGCTTTATAGGGCATTTTGCCCGATTACAAATCCAAATGTCAAATGTCGAAGTACATATTGAGTCAAATCTCCAAATGCAACCTAATGCTTCATTTCTAAAAAAAATGACTTTTAAATTAAGAACAGCGAAGTGGTGTCTCACTCCAATACTGCAATTCGTGTTCCCGCTCATCACCTGTGAAGGGGGAAAGGGGTGTGAGCTCGATGGCTCAGTGGGTAACAGCTTAATAATTAAGACATAAGTAAAAACGTTCTTTATTTTTCATTCTCAAAGAAACTTTTAGATTGATAAAAATCTTTCAAACTTATCAAGGCCAATTTACATTGATCAACACTTTCACTTCATCAAAACTCCTTGTTTTCAAAACCAATATCACATTGATCGGAACTTTACAAATTTATCAAAACCTTTTTGGAAAACTCATTTCATCCCAGCAATTACACATCAAGCTCACATAAGCATAGAGAAAGCAATAAGTCAATTTATCGAAATCATTTATCAAAAAACATAACTTACAAAAACAACATAGACAAGCATATCACATAATCACATATAAGATGGTTTGGGTGGATCCAAACAGGACGTACTACACATTTCCGCAGAGCGGTCATGTGTAGCTGTGAACACATGAAGGAGTCTGTGAGGAGCTCCATTGCCACTAGCGGGCAGCCGGGAGAAGGCTATAATTTTGACAGGTACACCTATCACACATGAGGGACCACCACAAACTCAAACAAGCATATATATCACATAATTCACACAATTCATGATCATTAGCCTCAAATGGCAAAATCACTTTCACGTAATCGTTGAAATAACACATTTAAATCTCTTTCACTTGATAAAACAAAGTAACCAACATTTCCATAAGGCATTTACATCAAAAACATCTTATACATGATTAAACCATCATAAAAAGCAACTCATTTACAAAAGAAAGGTCATAGGCAAAAATAAAAACCTTCAATGACATTTATTGCAAAACAATTGAGTAGCCTATTATCTCAATCATTAAAATATTACCCACCTTAATCCCTTTAGCTAGGAGCTTGGATAAATGGCCTTTCCTTTCACTTAAATTTCCTCTCTTAACCTTCATCAAGCAATAATAACCCAAATCAACATGATGATAACCCAAATTAAACATTTCTAGGAGAGGAAAACATGAAGTTAAACCTATCTAACCTTACCCAAGCCTTTTCTAAATTATTAACACTGAAACCCATCTATGATTCCAAAAGATTTCGAAAATCCCATACCTTTAAAGCCACCCACGAAATCTCTCTCTTCTTGCCCTTAATGGAAGCTTAACCCTTCTTCTTCCTTTTCCTCCTTAAAGAACTCTCCATCTCTTCTCTAGAGTAGGAAAAATACAAGCCCTAACCTCTTTCTTCTTCTCTCTTCTTCTTCTTCTTCTTCTTCTTCTTCTTTCTAGAATTTTCGTGATTCCTCTTCTAATTTCCCTAACACGTGGCTTTTTAAAATAAAACTTAAGCTCTAACTCCCAAAACTACGTAGTTTTGGTTTGGCTTCTTAAACAAGCACTTCATTTTTCCTCTTCCTCCTCATTCATACGACAACACCACATTAGCCTCTTTACTTTTTATTCTAATGACATTTAAAGGACCAAAAAGCCCCTCCTTATTAGCCTTTAATCTTAACACCATATGCAAACTTCCTAAATTGCCCTTAAGCCACTTTATGCCTTTTAATTTCTAATGACTTACTCCACTCTAATTTAAACTTATTCCATCATTTAATTTCCATATTCTTAAGAGCTAACTCCTCCAAATACTCTAGACAATACCTTAAAATAATTTAGACATGCTTAAATAATAATAAAAAATTCCAGGGGCCAACATGCATGGTGAAGGAGAGGAGAGTTGGCAGTGTTATATGTGAGATGCAACAAGGAGACGTGGAAGACTTTTACATACATACGAAGAAGACACATTAGTAACTGGGTTTTTAAGAAGACACGTGAGTAGCTAGCAGATGAGGAAGAACGTGGAGGTTGGAGAACATTAGAGCTGGAAGAGTTACCAAATGAAGACAACTGGAGTTTAAGAAGAGAAACACATTAGCTGGTGGAGACTCCTACGTAGGGCAACTGGTGGAGGAAATAAAAAACATTAGCAAGGTGGAACTCAAGACAGAGGCACCTTGTTAGTTTTTGCTCCAGCACTCACCAACTCAACACCAACTTTACACCACAAAGAGAGGGACCCGTTAAGGCAAGAAGTTTGGGCATTAAAAAAAATAAATGTTAGCTAGTGGAGAAAGAAGGAGTTGAAAAAACTACGTTAGCTAGTGGAAAGGAGACACCCAAAAACGTTAGCTGGGAGATAAGAGACGTGGAAGAAAAAGCAAGCAACTGATAGAGTGCGTGAACCAACGTTGAAGCAGCTGGTGGCTAATACAATATTCCTGAAGCTAGAGGCGCGATAAAATACAGCTACAGGAAAAGAAGGGGTGTTTTTATATTTTTCTTTATTCCTTATTTATTTTAATTGTTTGGATTTAATCAATGCAAACATATATTATAACCATGATTTATGTTACATTGATAAATATGTGTGAGTAAGTTTTTTTTTGGTTAAGGTTAAGATTGATATTAGATTAGGATAATTTTTGTGGTATTGATTTTTGTTTGATTGAATACATATTTGTCCTATTTTAGCTTGATCACCTAAATTAAGACCTTAGATGATTGAATGTCATAACCAATGGGATTTAATTTGTTAGAAAATTAATCAAACGACATATTTGAGACTAAAGTGTCGATCAATCTTAGGATCTTGTGTGAGGATACTTAGGATTAACGAACTTAATTTTATATTTCTCGTATTTAACGCCTTTTATTTCGAATTATCCATAAACCAAGTAGTGACTCGGATTTAAAAGAGAAGGGAACACCATGAACATTGGGTTCGATTTGCTTAAGTGAAGTATTTCATAAATCAATTCACCGTTACAATTTTATTTTAGTATCCAATCCAATTGAAATCTGATACCTTAACCGATTTTTGTCATTTGATTAAATCTAGTCGTTTTAATTCAAACCTTGTAATTTTCATATTTCTTTGATTTGCTTACTTTATTTTATTTTATTTTCAAATCAATCAATTCTTAATCGTTTGAGTAATTTTTCATTGTTTAATTTAATTGTCTTGCGTATTGGATTTCCCTTGGATACGATATCCGGTTCTTACCGATTTATATTACTTATCAATAGGGTGCGCTTGCCTCTAATTGGTCTAGATAAAATTTAATTTGTTTTGTTTAGACCGCAACAAGTTTTTGGTGCCATTATTGAGGAATAAATTCCTTATTATGATTCATTATATTAGACGGTATTAATTGTCTCTGATTGAATTCTTGCTTCGTTGTTTGTTTGCGTATTTTGGTTGTTTGCTTGACTAATTTACGTCGGTGTGTTTTATTTTTTATTTTTTCAATATTACCTATGTTATTATTTGCTTTTTATTTATTCCATTTTGTTTATGCTCGCTCGTGGTCAAAAGCTCGAGAATTTGCTATTAGATACTGAAATTGAAAAAACTGCTCGCAAGTTGCGTAAGGAAACCAGATTGGCTCGGAGTAGTAACACAACAGAAAGGACTAGAGAAGAGCAATTCGTAGAAGTGGAACAGCACGAGGAGAGGTTGATGCCACATATTGAAGAGAGAAGGGAGTTGACTATGATGGATTTGACTATGAGGCATAACAATAGACCCATGCCTCCTATTATAAGGCTGATAATCACAGCTACAAGTTTTGAGATTCCTCACAGCATTACATCCATGGTGAGAGCATCTCAATTTGAAGGATTGCCTTTGGAGGATCCGAACACCCATTTGGAGACATTTTATGATATTTATGATTTGTTCAAGCAGAATGGAGTATCGGAAGACATGGTGAGATTAAGGTTATTCCCATTTTCTTTAAAGGATAAGGTCATAGCATGGTTGGCTAGTTTGTAGTCAGAATCAATTACTACATGGGATGAGATGATGAGATTAATTTTGGCAAAAAAATTTCCTCCCGCCAAGGTTACAAAAATGAAGAATGAGATCACTTCCTTCACTCAACATGAAAATGAAAGTTTATATGAAGCATGGGAGCAATTTCAGGATATACTGGCACAGTGTCCGAGTCATGGGTTCTCTACATGGCAACAGGTCAAGATTTTTTATATAGGAATGAACCCATCGACCAAGAGTACCATAGATGCTGCAGCAGGAGGTAGTTTAATGAGGAAAATGCCAGATCAAGCCTATAAGTTGATTGACGAGATGGACAGTAGCAGTTTTCAATATCATACAGAAAGGAATCCCAGACGACCTACAGGAGCTCATGTAGTCAACAATATAGTGGCTTTATCTGCTTAGATGGATGTTTTGACGAAGAAAATTGGATAATTTGATGCACAGTGTGAGAGGAGGAGTTAGCTCTTCATTAAGGAGTTGTGCTATTAGCGAGCATTGTGGTGGAGATTCTCATGCATCTTCTGAGTGTCAAGTCAGGAATCCTTTTCATGTTCTCAATAAAATTTGATTTAATTTGATCCTTTTATGTGACGCAAAAGCACATAATAGTCTAATTGCATCCAACCGAGCCACAAGAGCATATGTCTCATTGTAATCAAGGCCTTCTTCTTGATAAAATCCTTGAGCCACTAATCTTGATTTATTTTTAATCGCTTCACCATTCTCATCATATTTTATCCGATTTACCCACTTGACTCCAATAATAGTCTTGTCCTTTGGTGGAGCTACCAAATCCCACACATTATTCCTCTTGAATTGATTAAGCTCTTCTTGCATAGCTAGAAGCCAATTCTCATCTTCAAGAGCTTCTTTTATGTTCTTGGGCTCTACTAAAGAGATGAAGGCTGAATTGCTCATATTTTCATAGACATTCCTCTTAGTTCTTAAACCATCATTCAAATCACCAATTATTTGCTCTATAGGATGGTTCTTTGCTTTTGCCCACGTTTTAATGTCGGGTACATGATTTTCTTCATCTAACTTTAATTCCTCAATCTTGGATTCAATTTCTTCAACTTTATTTCCTGAATTTCCTGCATCATCATCAAAACAAACCTTTCTCGGGGGTGAAATCATATCATCGAATTTAACATGAATACTTTCTTCAAAACTTTTAGTCCTATTATTGTAAACTCTAAAAGCCTTACTGGTTTGACAATAACCAATAAACACACCAACATCAGATTTTGAATCAAATTTTCCTAAATTGTTCTTTCCATTATTATGAATAAAAACTTTACAACCAAAAGGATGAAAGTAAGAGATGTTGGGTTTCTTACCTTTCCAAAGCTCGTATGGTGTCTTATTTTTATCTCTACGTAAATGCACCCTATTGATGACATAGCACGCGGTATTGATTGCTTCCGCCCAAAATGATTTAGGAAGATCGCACTCATTTAACATAGTTCTACTCATTTCTTCAAGAGAGTGATTCTTCCTTTCTACTACACCATTTTGTTGTGGAGTCCTTGGTGTTGAGAAGTTGTGCTCCATTCCATATTTGTCGCAAAGACTCTCGAATGGTTCACATTCAAATTCACCTCCATGATCGGTTCTAATAGCGATAATTAACAAATTTTTCTCATTTTGAACCAACCTACACCACTTAGTAAATTCGTTAAAGGCATCACTTTTATTCGCAAGAAATCTCACCCAAGTAAATCTAGAAAAATCATTCACAATCACAAGGACATACAATTTTCCACTAAGACTAGCATGTCGAGATGGTCCAATCAAATCCATATGAACAAGTTCAAGAATTCTAGATGTACAAATTTCCTTCTTTGGTTTGAATGATTCTCTAACATGTTTGCCTTTTAAACAAGATTCACACAAGTGATCTTTAACAAATTTTATCTTAGACAATCCTCTCACAATGTCATTCTTTGAAAGCTTAGAAATTAAAGGCAAAAGAGCATGTCCTAATTTTCTTTGCCATAAAAATGCATTTTCTTCTAATGTTACCAAACATTTTTCATTAAAAGAACTATCATCATGTAAATCGACAATGTATGTATTTCCATGCCTCAAACCAATGAAAGCAACATGACCATCCTTCTTAACCTTGCAATGTGATGATTCAAAAACTACATTAAAATTCATACCACATAGTTGAGAAACACTTAACAAGTTATGTTTCAGTCCATCAACAAGCAAAACATTGTCAATGGTAGGCAAAGGTTCCTTACCCACTTTACCAATACCAATGACCTTACCTTTGTTGTTATCTCCAAAAGTGACATAACCTTGATTCTTTGGTTTGATTTCCGCAAATAGGTTCTTGTCTCCACTCATGTGCCTTGAACATCCGCTATCAATGTACCAAATACTTGATGGTTTTTCATCCTTTGCTTGTACCTACAATATCAACGTTCTTTCTTCTTATAGGTACCCAAGCCATTTTGGGTCCATTTTGGTTAGCCATATAAACCACATTAGGTGGTGTTGTGCCTTTAATCACCCAAATTTTCTTAACCTTAACGCATCTCCTAGTACTTTTGCATACAAGTTCTATATGACCATCTTTCAAGCATCTAGCACATTGAGCAATTTTTCCGTCTTAGTAAATTTGGAAATTAGGGAACAATCTCTATCAAAAGGGTCATATCCTAGTCCATGTCTAGAAATCGAATATCTTTGCAAGGATAACAGTTTTTCAAACTTTTCGTTCCCATTCACAAATTTTCCAACCACATAAGAAAATTCCTTTCTAAGTCTATCAAGCTCACAAATAAGATTTTCCTTTTCATCAAGGCATGCAGAATGATCTTCCTTTTGACTGTCTAAATCATCAATAGTCTCATATAAGGCACTATTTTCAGCAACCAATTCTCTTATTTTCTTTCTCAATTTTTTGTTAATCTCAATAGCTTCTTCAAAATCAGCTTGTAAAGCATCAAAAGAATCTCTTAGATCTTGGTCATTGAAGGTTACCTCATTTTCATCATCACTTGATGAGCTATTTGCCATAAGCACCAGGTTGTTTTCATCATTGCTTTGGTATGCTTCCTCATCGTCACTCCAAGTAGCTACTAGGTTGGTTTTCTTTTCCCTTTGTCGTATTTGTCACTTTTCTGGAAATTTGATGTGGACAAAGTGCTCTTGCATTCTCTTGCATGATGTCCCCTTTTTCCACACTTCCAACATTCTTCATTGCTCTTCTTTTCATCATACCCCTTTGATTTTCTTTCCACGGCAAACCTCTTTCTTTCTCCATTTCTTCCAACATTTAATTCCTTCCTCCGATTTTTGAGAAGTCCTTTGAATTTTCTTAAATTTCTGGCGTACATTGCTATTTCTTCATCATCATCCTCTTCATCTATTTCTTCATCACTTTCATCAAGAGAAGAAATATTAGCCTTTAAAGCAATTGACTTTTGTGACTTACCTCTACCTCCTCTGGATTTGAGAATGATCTCATAATTGATAAGTAAACCCACCAAGGCGTTGAATTCCAAATGATTGAGATCCTTGGATTCCATAATAGCTGTGACTTATGAGTCCCATTCCTTTGGTAGTGAGCGAAGAATTTTCTTCACCTTCTCGCTATCCGTCATATGCTTTCCAAGGTTGCCTAATCTATTTATGATTTCTGCAAAACGATCAAGCATAGTGGAAATAGACTCACCTTCCTTTATGACAAACATTTCATAGTCATGGAGAAACATGTTGATCTTTGTTTCCCGGACTTGGTTGGTTCCTTCATGGGTGATGTGAAGTATTTCCCACATTTCTTTAGCGCTGGTACAAGAATTAACTCGGTTTCTTTCCTCAACCGTGAGAGCACAATAAATTAGCTTCATGACTTTCGCGTTGATGTAAGCTTGTTTCCAATCATTGTCGTCGTACTCCATCTCCGTTTTTAACTCACCATTTTCTTTCAAAGGAGCTTGTGAACCAAAAATGATAATCTTCCAGTATTCCACTCCCTCGCTTATAATGTGATACTTCATAGGATTTTTCCAAGAAGAATAGTTAGTACCATTAAATAAAGGAGGACGATTGTTTGTGTTACCTTCTTCTGCTAGGTTATTGTGTGTCATCCCTGGATACTTCTGCTTTGATACCAATTGTAAATGATCTAGAAGGGGGGGTTGAATAGATCTTTAAACTTTTTGTAATTTTTCAGTTTTTATAGAGGTTCGGTGCTAAGACCTACGTCCTCTACCTAAGCTTCCACTTAGGATTTTACAAACCACTTTATTGCACACTTTGTAGTTCAGTGTGAACTTTTTACAATACCACTTGATTTCCGACTCAAGCTACCTTTACACTTGATTTGTTTTCTGGCAAAAATCCTACCCCACACGTGACCTTTCACTAGTCACTCAAATTGTAAAAGAAATAAGATAAAATTTGAAGAACAAAGCTCAATACAACGGTGTAACAAGATAAGAACAATAATGAGCAATTTTGGAGCAATAGAAGAGTATTTTCACTTGTAGAACTTCGATAGTCTCTTCATCAATCATCCACTCTTTATACTTGAAGAAAAATAGTTGTTGGATGCCATTCTAGCCGTTGTATGATTTTCATGACCGTTCCTTAACATCCTCCTTTCCATTTGTGGCTAATAGTGTAGCGCCCCCTTACCATAGAGTATACGCCGGGATGCCCGTAGGTCGTACCGATGCATAACCTACGATGAGGGTGCACTACCAAACGGTCATTTCTATAAACCCCATGGCATCAATATAATAAAGAAGTAATATCAATTCACTAAATTTTAAAACCAGATAGTACTTCTCTTTTCATTTCTTAAAACCACAAGTTCACAATTCTATCCGATTACAACTGTACAGAACCAAAGTAAACAGTGACAACTCCTAACTAGGTCATCCCCAAAATATCCCAACAGATCCCCAGCTGACTGACCTATGGGCCATGCTCCTCTTGTCGGCACACACACAGCAGGAAAAGTCTCACTGACTGGAGCTAGGAGTCAAACTATCGCTGTCCTGAAAAATAAATGCAATGTTGGGTGAGTTTGCGAACTTAGCGAGAAACCATCATCGATGGTCCACCCAACTCATGCATATTCAAACAATCACACAATATCGTACATATATCATAAACAGAAATCACATGCACTTGGTTTCACATTTATAAGGCGATACGTCTTTCATACAATTCACATTTGAACATTCCTATATGCAATGTACATATGACTCTTTCATTTTCTTTCGTTGTTGTGATCGTGCGCCTGAGCTCATATACGTTGAGACATTGGCTCCGAAAACATTGGGCTCAAAAGCCCTAATACGTTGAGCATAAAGCTCTAAAAATCGTTGGGCACGAAGCCCTGTGCGTTGAGCTTAAAGCTCTGAATACGGTGGCTGCACCGGTCACAACTACCTTTTTATCTGATCATGCATAATGGCATGAATGCACATATCCCCAATTTTCACTAGTCCTAGCACAACCTAGTATCCCTATCCAATTTGCATTAGAAAACCAATTATGAACAATTTATTCACAATTAACACTTCTGTAGCACAGTCCATGTATTTCGAACACCTGTGGTCCGAAATCAATCAACACAAACACATACAATCCATCCTTAACTCCACATGGCATATTGCATAGAATTTAACACACATAGGTTGAGAAACCAACTAGGTTACTCACCTCAGAACTTCCGAGCTACTGCCGGGAAGTCTCGCCTACATCGGACAATCGGTGATCCATTGGCACCTCTATCACAATCAAAACATAACTAACATTACTAATTGTAGCAATTTCAATGCTCAATGATGCATATGAACCAAATAATGTACGTACTATACATGTTATGACATTCCCGACACTAATCCGAAATTTCCCGATCTCAAATTCTAAATCTCGAATTCATAATCTCCAAATTGAAATCAATCCATATTCAGTTGCATCATCAAATTCCTAAATCCCAATATCCAAAAACCTCTACAATTACATTTTCGAAAATTAGCCCTCCTCGCTGCGGCGCCTACTCCCTCGCCGCGGCGAGTTCCTTTTCTTAACGCCCTTCGCCGCGGCGAACGATTCCTTCTTCGCAAGCGTACGACGATTATGCAGAAGTCACGACGTGGGCGCTTCGCTTCACCATGACGTGCTTCAAGGCTGTCAAGCGGCGTGAAGCGCTGCCTTGCTCGCCGCGACGTGTTCTTCGTGCGCTGCGGCGTGCAATCACAGACACGCCCAGAAAACCCAGAAATTCCCAGATTTTTGACTGATAACAACTCCAAATCTGAATTTTCTCCTTTCAAACCACTCTCAAATAATTCCATACACATCATACTACTAATCCTTAGCTCTATTTCATCAAACAACCATTAATCCCAAAATTTCAACCCTAAAATCAACGAAAATAACCATCGGAAACCCTAAATGCCAAATCCTTAAATATTCATGCTAAATCATCTAAATAACTCTATAAATCCACCAATCAAACTATGTAAGGCCAGAAAGAAGTAGCTTACTTAATTAAAACCTCAAATCTTCAAGGATCATACCAAACTCCAACTCACACACCCACGGCAATCACCCAAACAAAACCCATCTTCAATCTTCTTCAATCTTCTTCAATCCCAAACCAAAGGATCGATTCAAGGATGGAAAAGGAAGAAAATAGCCAGAAGGAATCAAGGACAATCAAGGGAGAAGATCACAATGAAGGAAGGAGAAAATTTCTTCTTTCAAAGGCAAAGCATCGTGATTTACAAATTCAAAGGAGAAAGGTTATAAACCTAAGGGATTTAAGGCTTGTTTGGCAAATCTAATTGCCACAAGTCCGATCCGAACCACCTCGAGTCAATTTCTAATTCTAATTTCTCCCGAATTCCAATAACTATGATTAAAAATTCCTAAGATCATAAATCCAATTATTTCATACAAATTTTCAATTAATCACGGAACCGAAACTCGATTAATCAGTCAATAGTCAATTTTTCGATCCGGACCTAATACTCTGAAAATTCCATAAAATTTCCTATAAATCCACAAAAATAGAAAACTCATAATCGTATACTCCAATTTCATAATTCAATTTCCTAACTTTCATTTCTAACTCAAATTCAATTTTCGAACTTAATTTGACCTAGTTATCACACATGCCCTAATCATCTCCAAATTCAAGTTATCCAAATTAAAACGGAACTATGTCATACATGTATGTACGTACGAATGCCAATACAATCATTGCCAATTATACATAAATAAATCATGCATGAGCATGCCAAATATGAATGCAATGAATCGCACTCCATCCCATCGGTGACGGATGTTACAATTCTCCTCCTAATAAAAATTTCGTCCCGAAATTTCTTACTTGACTGATCGAACAGATGAGGGTACTGCCTCCTCATGTGCTCCTCAGTCTCCCAAGTTGCCTCCTCAGTCGAATGGTTCTTCCAAAGGACTTTCACCAATGGAATCACTCGAGACCTCAACCGCTTGACCTGCGATCTAATAATCTGCACCGGCTTCTCAACATAACTCAAATCACTGGAGATCTCTATCTCCTGAGCCGGAATCACATGAGTCGGGTCAGAACGATATCTCCGAAGCATGCTTACATGAAAGACGTCATGCAATTGAGACATCTCACTCGGCAATGCCAATCTATAGGCCAACGGTCCAATCCTTTCAGTAATCTCATACAGACCGATATACCGAGAACTCAACTTGCCCTTACGGCCAAATCTGAGAACTCCTCTCCACGGAGACACTCTGAGGAACACTCTATCACCCACATCATACTCCATCTCTCTCCGATGCTGATTCACATAACTCTTCTGCCTATCCTGAGCCGCTTTGATGCGACTCCGAATCAACTGTACCTTATCCACAGTATCCTAGATCAACACGAGACCCTCTAACATCCTCAAACCCTCTTCATCCCATTAAAGAGGGGATCTACACGGTCATCCATATAATGCCTCATACGGTGCCATGCCAATGCTACTCTGGTACTTATTATTATAAGCAAACTCTACCAGAGGCAAATACTGATCCCATGCACCTCGGAACTCTAATACACAAGCTCTCAACATATCCTCAATAAATCAATAGTCCTCTCACTCGCCCATCCGTTCGAGGATGAAACGCCAGGTCAAGTTCAATCTCGTACCCATAGCCGACTGCAACCTCCTCCAGAACCTCGAAGTAAACCTGGGATTCCTATCTGACACTATCGATACTGGGACCCCATGCAGCCGAACTATCTCTGCCACATACTTCTGGGTCAACTGATCGAGGGTATTGCTCTCCCTCACCGGCAAGAAGTGAGCCTATTTAGTCAACCGGTCCACTATGTCCCAGATAGCATCACACAGCCTCGGCGTCCTAGGCAACCCCATAATAAAGTCCATCGTAATGCGCTCCCATTTCCACTTCGGAATGGATAACGAATGCAATCTCCCAACTGGGGCCTGATGCTCAGCCTTAACCTGCTGGCACGTCAAACACCGAGAAACAAACTCCGCTACATGCCTCTTCATACCTAGCCACCAGAAATGCAACTTAAGAGTACGATACATCTTGGTGACACCAGGATGCATGGCATAAGCAGCCAAATGAGCCTCCTCCAAAATATCTCATCTCAGGTCTTCCACATCCGGAACACATAATCTTTGGCCCAACCAAAGAGTCCCATCTCTCAATTCAAACTCAGACAGCCATCCTGATCTGACCCTCTCAATCAATCTCACCAACACTGGATCCCAATCCTGTACTCTCCTAATCCGATCATACAATACCAGCCTAAGCCTCAAAGTAGCGATTAGAGCTCCATCCTGACCCAAATCTATCTGCACATTAAGAGCTCTCAACTGAACTAAGCACGGCAATCTCGAAACCTGAATCTGAGCTGCACTACCATGCGATCTCCTACTCAATGCATCAGCCACCACATTAGCCTTCCCTGGGTGGTACTCAATAGTGTAGTTGTAGTCCTTAAGCAGCTTTAACCATCTCCTCTGTCTCAAATTCAGCTCTCGCTGACTCAACAAGTACCTCAAGCTCTTATGATCGGTGAAGATCTGGAACGTCTCCCTATACAAATAGTGTCTCCAGATCTTCAATGCAAACACAACTGCTGCTAACTCCAAATCATGCACAGGGTAATTAATCTCATGGGATCTCAATTGTCTCGAAGCATAAGCTATAACTCTCCCATGCTGCATTAGCACACAGCCTAAACCCTGCTGCGAAGCATCACTGAATACCTTAAAACCTCCTACTCCGGATGGCAGGGCTAACATCAGCGCCTTAGTCAACCGATGTATCAACTCCTCAAAACTCCTCTGGCACTCATCTGTCCATCTAAAGGCTACTCCCTTCCTCAGAAGTCTTGTCAAAGGGGCAGAGATCACAGAAAACCCCTCGACAAACCTCCGGTAATAACTTGCCAATCCGAGGAAACTCCTCAACTCTGACACATTCCTCGGAATCTCCCAACTCCTCACTGCCTCAATCTTGTGAGGATCTACCCGGATAACCTCACCAGACACGATGTGGCCTAGAAACACCACCTCATCTAGCCAAAATTCACACTTAGTGAATTTGGCATACAACCGCATATCCCTCATAACCTGCAGCACTATCCTCAGATGCTCCGCATGCTCCTGTCTACTCCTCGAGTACACCAGAATATTATCGATGAATACAATAACAAACTGATCCAGGTAGGGCTGAAAGACTCTATTCATCAAAGCCATGAAGGCTGCCAGGGCATTAGTCAACCCGAACGACATCACTAAGAACTCGAAATGCCCATACCTGCTCCTGAAAGCACTCTTAGGCACATCGTGTAACATCCCACCCCCTCCTAGAAGGGTAAAATAGTAAAATTGACATAGGATGAGACTAATAAGGAATATTTAGTACTGTTCATGCATAATAGGATCGATACACAGTATCAATTGTGTATATGGAATTACGGTAAATGCATTCATGACATTCCTGTAATTGGGCCTAAAGCAATTTTATTGGAATTCATGGATAATTGAGTTTGGAAAATTGTTTGACTGCACCATAAATGGTTTTACATTTTAGGGATTTTAGAATTTTTCTGGATTTTTTCGGAGAGAAATTTTGACCGCAAAATCGCTTTGAATCGCCTAAACATGTTTTGGGGTAGAAAAGGTGATTTTGTGATTGAAAAATTATTTGAGTGCATGCTTACTGTTTTATAATTTTAGGAAATTTCATTAATTTCGAAAAATAATTGAAATTCTTGATCGGATAAATCGCCAATTTAAGCTAACCTGTTGCTTCTCAGAGTAAAAATCGCTACCCAATGGGTACTGCACTATTGGGTATTTTATTTTGGGACTGAAAGTAGGGCCATTGGAGTGAAATGGAGTAAAATTTTGACCGGATTAAATAAATATACTTTGAATTTTCTTATAATAATAAACCAATCATTTGTTGCCATTTAAAAGGCATCATTTAATGCCTCTCTTCTTTGCTTTGGACGTGTATTGTTATTAAAGGGAAGGATGAATTGTTTTAAGGCTTTGGTAAGGGTTCACCCGAAAACACTTAAACACAAAACCCTCTTGATTAAACCATCGAAGTTGGCTCTCCTCTTCTCATCTTTCTCCATAACTCCAAGCTATTCTCTTTGATCTCATCAAAATTAGAAGATGAGTTGGTACATGTTTGAGAAGGAAAAGAGGTTAGTACTTTGGTGTAAAAGTTAGAAAGTGATTGTTGAAGGTTTGAAGGAGGTTTTGATTTGGTAAGTTTTCATTAAGTTTTGATCTTTAAATGGTGTATTTACATGGAATTAAATGTCATGATAGTGAGGGTGATTAATAAGAGTTTTAGGGCATGTATTAGGTTCATGTAGGCATTAAAGGGATAATTATATGATTTAAAGTAATGGGTATAAAGCTAAGTGATGACTGAATTGAAAGTAATGATATGGTTTGATTTTGAATTGATTATGGATAATTATTTGAGTATTTGAATTGAGGAATTTAATGCTGTAAATTTTCAGTATTAACCCTAGTATATGTATGACTGGAGTAATATTTAATTTGTATTTATTTTGATGTCTAGTGATGTGAAAAGGCATTGAAGTGGTTGAACTAAGGTTAACCTTAAATCTGGAAAGTTGGAATTATAATAGATGTTACTGTTTTATTCATAATTTAATGTGTAGAAATGAAAATGAGGTAAGGTTAGTGGCCACTGAAACTTTGGGATGTTGGCTTCAATTTAGTGTGAAATAGGTGTTGTTGAATTTCAATGATAGAAGGGTGAAATTTTGCATGGAACGTTACTGTTCCATTGCCTGTGAACAGTAACCGCAACCATGACATCTGAGTTTTGATGATTTTTATGAATTAATTGAGATGGAATTAGGGAGAATGGTCTTCATGGAAGTTGTAGAATATTTGATTATCTTTCCATTGCTACTGATCTTGCTATTTTTAGAATTGTGTATTGGGAGATATGAATTGATTACTAATGACTGGTTTTGAACAGTTTGGATGAAACCTAGCTTAAGTGTGATTTTGTGAGTTTACTGATTAGAGGCAATTTTAACATTTTAAGTAGACTGAACTGGTGTGAGTGAGCTTCTGAAAAGTTGTAGAGGAAAAGATTACCTTGAAAATGACATATGGTTTGTAATTTTTAGAAGTCAGAATTGGGAGTTATGATTTTTCAAAAACTGACCCTACATTAGGTTATGAGTGACTGATCATAACAGAAACTTCCATAACAGTTTTGAAATTGTTAGAGATCGAATTGGATGTTGAGTGCTTCATGAAAATTGAAGTTTGAGATGTTATCTTTTCAGGGATATAAAGTTCTGAATTTACTGACGTGTATATAGGGAGTTATGCTTGTTGTAAGGTTACTGCTCATAGTAAAGGATTTCAGGGACAGTGACATTGAATGAATTAATTGACTGGTTTAGAAATAGAATTTGATTTTGGATTGTTCATGAAAGTTGTAGAGGACATTGTGAACTTATTGACCATATTTTTGTGATAATTCATTTCTGAAGAATCAGTGAGTTATGCAATTGTCAATGTACTGCCCTGTGTTGAGGGAAATTGAGTAGGCAGAAGGTTGGATGGATTATTTGACACCCTTAGGGTTGGAATTGATTTTTATGGTCTTCTAGAGAATTGTAGAGCTTTTCATAAGCTTTCCAATGAGGTATAGTGGGTATTTTTCTGATTTGTGTGTTAAAAGTTAGCATAATTGGAAATTGGGATTTAAATCTGGAAAGAAAGGGAAAGGCAGTAGGGGAAAACTCGCGACTCGCGAGGGCGACACTCCGCCTCGCAGAGGCGAGACAAACTCGCCGTCTCGCGAGGGCGACATCTCGCCTCGCGAGGGCGAGATTAAGGGGCTGGTCGCGAGGGCGACGCCTCGCCCTCGCGACGAAGTGAGGCGAATTCGCCTCGCGAGGCAGGCGCATGGGTATACTTTTTTATTTATTCTTGAATTTTTATTTGGTATTAATTGATCCGATTGTTCTTTTGTCAATTTCTTTCCCGTTCGACGTCCGATTGACCTGATTCCAGAGGCATCGGATTCGTTGAATATTTAATTTCATATTATGAGAAAACGGAAATTTTTAGACGGGAATTTGACGTAGCCTCTATCGATTTTAACATGTAAACACTGCTTTATTTAATTGAGGACCTATAGAGGTCCGAATTACACCGTCGATGCCTATGGATTTCTAATTTTGATAGAATTTTATTATGGGAAAATATTGAATTAGGACCGGGATTGCCATGAACATGCATATCTCATCAACATGAGCACAAATTTCATATTTCGTGACTCGTACTTTTTCTGATTCATATAGAGGCCCAATTGGAGCGTCGATTGACCGACGTCACAGAGACTTCCCGGCATTAGCTCGGAAGCAATAGGTGAGTAACCTAGTTGGTTTCTCAAATTTCTGGTTGTGTACATGCTTAACGTGAATTACGTGCAAAAGTGAATTGAATGAGCACTGTATGACTACTGGCATGTATGGAATTGTATTATATGATTTTACTGATACTGATAGACTGGGCTTTATAGCCATCATACTGAACACTAATCGATACATCGGGCTTTATAGCCATATTGTGGATTGATCGATACATTTGGGCTTTATAGCCATATTGTGGATTGATCGATACATGGGCTTTATAGCCATATTGTGGATTTATCGATACACTTTGGGCTTTATAGCCAACATCGCATATTTACTAAATCTCGCATCGCATGCATAATTGCATGATCGATAATGGACGTGCCCCAAGTTGCTATTATTACTGATAAGGGCTTCGAGCTCTCATACTGTACTGACCGGGTCTCGAGCCCGAGGGGAGAAATCCCTGACGCGTCCCCACTGAACACTGACTGAGCACTTGGGCACAATAATGAATAACTGGAAAGAGTCACATATGCATTGTATTCGCATAAGTAACTGCTTTCGTGATGGTATGTGTTACTGTGAATGGTTTACTGTTACTGGCTATGGTTATTGACTGCTTATTGGTAATTGATGATTCTCAGATTATACCAGACGCCATGGGCGTAATGCATGATTTGAGTGAACCATCGATGATGGTTTCTCACCGAGTTCGCAAAACTCACCCAAAATTTGCATCTATTTTTCGTGTCTGAAGAATACCCCGGCCGACACGGGAGTATGTCTCATAGATGAGTAAAGGTTAGAGGTGGGATCGGTTAGTTATGCATTTAGTGTCTTAGTAAATCGTATTCCGCAATCACCGTATAACAAGGCATTGTATTTTCCGAGCCCTTGTGGTATTAATGTTTTATTGCATTGATCGATTGTAATTATTCTTGGATGACCGTAATAACTGGCTGGTTATATTGAACACGGATTTTATTTACTTACATGTTTGCCATGTGAACGTGGAGTTAATGGCTAAAAAAAATGTATACTGAATTTTAAATCGACTGATGTAGTACGCTACTCTCGTGGGACACGGACTCGGATATCACCAACGATATCGGGTTCGGGTCTTACGGGTGTGGGGTGTTACATTTAGGTGGTATCAGAGCCAGGTTGTACGTAATGTATCTGGGCACAGTTTGGAACATAGGTTTCATGCATTTGAGTCGCGTCATTGCAGACCGTGATAACTGATCCCTAGTCAGAGTCGCACGAAGATAAAGCCTAAGGGTGCATAAGTGTCAAGTGATTAAGTGAGAGAAGAGTGAGATCGATTAGAGTGAAAATCCCTAAAAGGGATAATCAATTAGGAAAGGATAAAGGAAAATGGATAAGAAGGTTGATGTTTGTCTTCGGGTTAGAAACCCTCATATGTGATAACAGAATGACCGTGTGGCCTTGACTAATTAAGAATTTCCAAATTAAATTGACAATGTTATGGTGACAGAAAAAATGAAGATGTTGAGAACTTGGAGGTCCATTAGAGATATGGAAGCATATTGGTTATAGTAGATCTAAGTGAAATTAAAAGCCCGGAGGTTAGGTAATTACTGCTTCGATCGTATATGTCATGAAAGGGAAATATTGGAATTGAGTAAAATGTAGATGGTCCAATCGGGCATATCTTGATTCACGGATTCAATTGGAGATCGATAAATATTATAAGCGATGATGATATGGAAAGAAGCTCAATAGAGCATCTTTATTGGTTTATCGAGAACCGAAAGAATCGAAAAGTAAGATGTTCAAGGCCTATTAGAGTGAGGTAAAAGTGTCTGATAGATGAAATGAATTCGGAAATGGTTATGAACTAGACCGCATAAGTTTGAGACTGAAATTGTTAGGTGATTATTGTGCTTCGAGGTTGGAAATTCGTATGATAAAATCATAAAGGAAAAAAAGACAGATTGATGATTCTACTGATGGTGTATGGGGAAATACTGAATTAGGTGTATATGGACACGAAAATAGTAAATGGATAGGTATATAGATAGAGATAAATGGAGTAGTATCAACGACTTTGTTTGGATATTGGGGACCGTGAACACCGATCATAAACTATTTGAGGAAAATAGAAGATAAGTAGGAGAAATGAAGAAAAAATAATAATAATAAAGATTATAAGATGATAAGCCAAATTGATATGACCTTACAAGGTCAAGTTGCACGAACGGATAGGAAATGAGACATACAGGTTTAATGATATGGTGAGAATGAAATAAAGATCTTGAAAGAATGAAACCACAATAGTGGTGTATGAAAAGAGTTATTGTATTTAAGTCAATTTATCGTTAGGGATATCTATTGGACAAGAATGTTGATTGTGACTAATGAAATGTATGTGATGATATATGGAAATCATAGAGGAAATGAGCGGTAAATGTTTAGAGTGATTATAAGTGTGAAGTTCTTAAGAGGTTAAAGTAAGACAAAAGTGGACCGAGTGTACTGTATGAGAGGAATTGAAAAGTGATTACGGTATAGATTACGTAACAAGTGGTAAAGAAAGTGTTTAAGTGATCGTCACAAGGAACCTTCGAAAGAAATGTTACGATATGTTCAATGATGGCATAAGAGTGTCTTGATTGAGATTATACGAATAATGAAGAAGGATTGAAACACAATTAGGAATAATCATTGGTTGATGAGATTTTGTGGACAAAATTAAAAGTGAAATTGGGTCATAGCTCATAATTGAGATTATCTCGCATTGTATGTACTGAAATGTAAAGAATTCCATATTAGTGAGATTTTAATTTGAGGTGATTCTATTGCAATGTGAAGTGAATCGATCTCCGCTTATGATGCAAAACTGCTGAGGAATCTAGATTTGAAACGAAAATAAAAGAGTCCCGAATCGAGAAGAGAGATGCTAAAAGAAAATGGAAAATTTTGGAGGTTTAAATATAGATGACAAGGTATTAACATATGTTGATAGGAATGATATGAAAACAAATGAGAAGAGAAATGAAAAGAGTAACCTATAGAGACAAGAGGGTCAAAAGGAAACCGACAATGAGGTGATGTAGTGACACCTTCATAAAGAAATTGTAGATACACTCATTGTAGACTCAATGAAAAGGGTAAAAGATGTATGGTAACGTCAATAAGACCCTAATAGGGAATTATGGGAGGTAAACAATGGTAGTAACTGTGATTAGAGACAGAATGTGTTTGGAAGTGTTGAACAGTGAAAAGTGAAAAGAACAATAGGATTAATTGAGGAATCTGACATCGATGATATACATACACTGGAAAAGTGGGCGGTGAGTATTGAATCGCGACAATATGTTGAACAAGTATGAAATAAATTGAATCGATCGTGATAAATGGTATTAGTGGCATTCTCATTATTGAAAGCCTTGAGACCGTAGATTCCTATAAGGATACACTTTGGGTTAATTTGAGGAAAGAGACCGTGTAAATACGATAATGCTTGAATGAGCATGATCAATTACGAGATATTGGGGTTTTCAATCAATGTCAAGCGATATTGGGTAATAGTGAAGTGTTTTGGAAAATTGAAGTTGTTAAAAAATAGTGATACTGAAAGGTTAAGAGTGCGAGAAAGTAAAGGGGAAGTTTTATGATGAGTTTTAATATACAAATGGAATTGGAAAACTATAGTGAACAAAAGTCGAAGAAGAAGTATGTGTACAGATAAAAGAGTTAGAACAAGGAAGTGAATATCAAAGTTACTAGTAAGCATATTTGAAAAGTGAAATTGAGTAATTGTAGTTATAGAATGAAGTGATTCTTGGCTCAAGTGTTTATAGGTTGAATGTCCAATAGGAAAAAGGTTTGATTATGTTCTTGTTATAGAGTTTTGATTCACTGGAGAATATATATTTATTACTTTGCATAGTACTCCTACCGAGAGTTAAAGACCCTAATGGATTTGAGACTAAAATGTGTGAGAAAAGGAAAGTGACTTAGGAAAACGCATGGTTAGCTAAAGTGGAATCGGATCGGACAAATGAGACAGAGTAAATCAGATATCCGGATAAAGTGTGTGAACACTATAGAAACGATGAAATTGTCTTACGAGAATCAATTTAAATATAAAGTGAATGACATATAAAAATGACCGCATTAGGTACATTATTCTTGATTATAGTGAAGTGGAATTAAATATTCTTGTATTGGTACCAAGGAATGTAAATCGTCCCCGACGTGATTAAGGAGGTACCAAAGACATGGAGATGTCCTCGATGGAATACTGAATTGGACTATATGGCCTTTGTGGGAAAAAGGTATTAGAAGGATAAAATGTGATCGTGAATAGATTTGAAAATCTTGAATCGAGTAATATATCGGAACCAAAGGTAGTGACTATTCTAGAAATGGCAAGTGAGATAGCTAAGAAAATGAGATCGCCAATGATAGTTTTGTCAAATCAGTTCTTGTACTAAGTGATCATGAGTTAGCCATAGTAATCGAACCACTGATTTGAGTGGTTCTTGTGATCACTCAAAAGTGAATCATTAAGTGGAAAAGTGTATAGGATATGTAGACTCATATGATTACTGTCATAGTGAACCGTTGACTGAGAATTTCGAGGACGAAATTCTTATAAGGAGGGGAGAATTGTAACATCCCACCCCCTCCTGGAAGGGTAAAATAGTAAAATTGGCATAGGATGAGACTAATAGGGAATATTTAGTACTGTTCATGCATAATAGGATCGATACACAGTATCAATTGTGTATATGGAATTACGGTAAATGCATTCATGACATTCCCGGTAATTGGGCCTAAAGCAATTTTATTGGAATTCATGGGATAATTGAGTTTGGAAAATTGTTTGGACTGCACCATAAATGGTTTTACATTTTTAGGGATTTTTAGGAATTTTTCTGGATTTTTTCGGAGAAAATTCCCGGACCGGCAAAATCGCCAGATGGCAGCCTAAACATGTTTTGGGTAGAAAAGGTGATTTTGTGATTGAAAAATTATTTGGAGTGCCTTTGTTACTGTTTTATAATTTTAGGAAATTTCATTAATTCTCGAGAAAAATAATTGGGAAATTCTTGGATAGGATAAATCGCCAATTAATGAACCGGTTGCTTCTCGGTAGCAAAATCGCTACCCACTGGTACTGTACTATTGGGTATTTTATTTTGGGACTGAAAGTAGGGCCATTGGAGTGAAATGGAGTAAAATTTTGGACTGGATTAAATAAATATACTTTGAATTTTCTTATAATAATAAACCAATCATTTGTTGCCATTTAAAAGGCATCATTTAATGCCTCTCTTCTTTGCTTTCTGGACGTGTATTGTTATTAAAAGGAAGGATGAATTGTTTTAAGGCTTTGGTAAGGGTTCACCCGAAAACTTAAACACAAAACCCTCTTGATTAAACCATCGAAAGTTGGCTCTCCTCTTCTCATCTTTCTCCATAACTCCAAGCTATTCTCTTTGATCTCATCAAAATTAGAAGATGAGTTGGTACATGTTTGAGAAGGAAAAGAGGTTAGTACTTTGGTGTAAAAGTTAGAAAGTGATTGTTGAAGGTTTGAAGGAGGTTTTGATTTGGTAAGTTTTCATTAAGTTTTGATCTTTAAATGGTGTATTTACATGGAATTAAATGTCATGATAGTGAGGGGTGATTAATAAGAGTTTTAGGGCATGTATTAGGTTCATGTAGGCATTAAAGGGATGATTATATGATTTAAAGTAATGGGTATAAAGCTAAGTGATGACTGAATGTAAAGTAATGATATGGTTTGATTTTGAATTGATTATGGATAATTATTTGAGTATTTGAATTGAGGAATTTAATGCTGTAAATTTTTCAGTATTAACCCTAGTATATGTATGACTGGAGTAATATTTAATTTGTATTTATTTTGATGTCTAGTGATGTGAAAAAGGCATTGGAAGTGGTTGAACTAAGGTTAACCTTAAATCTGGAAAGTTGGAATTATAATAGATGTTACTGTTTTATTCATAATTTAATGTGTAGAAATGCAAATGAGGTAAGGTTAGTGGCCACTGAAACTTTGGGATGTTGGCTTCAATTTAGTGTGAAATAGGTGTTGTTGAATTTCAATGATAGAAGGGTGAAATTTTGCATGGAAAGTTACTGTTCCATTGCCTATGAACAGTAACCGCAACCATGACATCTGAGTTTTGATGATTTTTATGAATTAATTGAGATGGAATTAGGGAGAATGGTCTTCATGGAAGTTGTAGAATATTTGATTATCTTTCCATTGCTACTGATCTTGCTATTTTTAGAATTGTGTATTGGGAGATATGAATTGATTACTAATGACTGGTTTTGAACAGTTTGGATGAAACCTAGCTTAAGTGTGATTTTGTGAGTTTACTGATTAGAGGCAATTTTAACATTTTAAGTAGACTGAACTGGTGTGAGTGAGCTTCTGAAAAGTTGTAGAGGAAAAGATTACCTTGAAAATGACATATGGTTTGTAATTTTTAGAAGTCAGAATTGGGAGTTATGATTTTTCAAAAACTGACCCTACATTAGGTTATGAGTGACTGATCATAACAGAAACTTCCATAACAGTTTTGAAATTGTTAGAGATCGAATTGGATGTTGAGTGCTTCATGAAAATTGAATTTTGAGATGTTATCTTTTCAGGGATATAAAGTTCTGAATTTACTGACGTGTATATAGGGAGTTATGCTTGTTGTAAGGTTACTGCTCATAGTAAAGGATTTCAGGGACAGTGACATTGAATGAATTAATTGACTGGTTTAGAAATAGAATTTGATTTTGGATTGGTCATGAAAGTTGTAGAGGACATTGTGAACTTATTGACCATATTTTTGTGGTAATTCATTTCTGAAGAATCAGTGAGTTATGCAATTGTCAATGTACTGCCCTGTGTTGAGGGAAATTGAGTAGGCAGAAGGTTGGATGGATTATTTGACACCCTTAGGGTTGGAATTGATTTTTATGGTCTTCTAGAGAATTGTAGAGCTTTTCATAAGCTTTCCAATGAGGTATAGTGGGTATTTTTCTGATTTGTGTGTTAAAAGTTAGCATAATTGAAAATTGGGATTTAAATCTGGAAAGAAAGGGAAAGGCAGTAGGGGAAAACTCGCGACTCGCGAGGGCGACACTCCGCCTCGCAGAGGCGAGACAAACTCGCCGTCCATGAGGGCGACATCTCGCCTCGAGGCGAGATTAAGGGCTGGTCGTGAGGCGACGCCTCGCCCTCATGACAGTGAGGCGAATTCGCCTCGCGCGGCGTCTCGCCCCATGAGGCGCGTGGGTATACTTTTTTATTTATTCTTGAATTTTATTTGGTATTAATTGATCCGATTGTTCTTTTGTCAATTTCTTTCCTGTTCGACGTCCGATTGACCTGATTCCAGAGGCATCGGATTCGTTGAATATTTAATTTCATATTATGAAAACGGAAATTTTAGACGGAATTTGACGTAGCCTCTATCGACGGAACATGTAAACACTGCTTTATTTAATCGAGGAACTATAGAGGTCCTAATTGCTTGCGTCGTCGCCTATGGATTTCTAATTTTGATAGAATTTTATTATGGGAAAATATTGAATTAGGACCGGATTGCCATGAACATGCATATCTCATCAACATGAGCACAAATTTCATATTTCGTGACTCGTACTTTTCTCGATTCATATAGAGGCCCAATTGAGCGCCGATTGACCGACGTCACGAGACTTCCCAGTATTAGCTCGGAAGCAATAGGTGAGTAACCTAGTTGGTTTCTCAAATTTCTGGTTGTGTACATGCTTAACGTGAATTACGTGCAAAAGTGAATTGAATGAGCACCGATGACTCTTGGCATGTATGGAATTGTATTATATGATTTTACCGACATCGATAGATCGGGCTTTATAGCCATCATCTTGAACAATCGATGATACACCGGGCTTTATAGCCATATTGTGGATTGATCGATACACCGGGCTTTATAGCCATATTGTGGATTCTATGATACACTTGGGCTTTATAGCCAATATCGCATATTTACTAAATCTTGCATCGCATGCATAATTGCATGATCGGATAATGGACGTGCCCCAGTTGCTATTATTACGATAAGGGTTTGAGCTCTCATCTTTGTCTCGACCGCCTCGAGCCCGAGGGGAAAATCACACGCGCCCCCACCGAACACCGATCGAGCAACTTGGGCACAATAATGAATAACTGGAAAGAGTCACATATGCATTGTATTCGTATAAGTAACTGCTTTCGTGATGGTATGTGTTACTGTGAATGGTTTACTGTTACTGGCAATGGTTATTGACTGCTTGACTGCTTATTGGTAATTGATGATTACTGTACTATACTGTACGCCATGGGCGTAATGCATGATTTGAGTGAACCATCGATGATGGTTTCTCACTGAGTTCCCAAAACTCACCCAAAATTTGCATCTATTTTTCAGGTCCTGAAGAATACCCCGGTTGACACGGGAGTATGTCTACTGTAGATGAGTAAAGGTTAGAGGTCGGGATCAGTTCGTGTCTGCATTAGTGTCTTAGTAAACTGTATTCCGCAATCACTGTATAACAAGGCATTGTATTTTCTTGAGCCCTCGTGGTATTAATGTTTTATCATTGGACCGATTGTAATTATTCTTTGGATGACCGTAATAATCAAATCGTTATATTGAACACGGATTTTATTTACTTACTGTGTTTGCCGTGTGAGCGTGGAGTTAATGGCTAAAAAATGTATATCTTGAATTTTAAATCGATGATGTAATACGCTACTCTCGTGGGACACGGACTCGGATATCACCAACGATATCGGGTTCGGGTCTTACGGGTGTGGGGTGTTACACATCGGCCTCTGCGATCCTCAACTGATAGTATCCGGATCTCAAATCCAACTTGGTAAACACCTAAGCTCCCTGTAACTGATCAAATAAATGATCGATCCTATCGCAAAGGTACTTATTCTTAATCAGAACTTGATTCATTTGCCTATAATCGATGCACAGCCTCATAGTCCCGTCCTTCTTCTTTACAAACAGCACTGGAGCTCCCCACGGCGAAACACTAAGCCTATTAAACCCCTTATCCAACAATTCCTATAACTGAGCCTTAAGCTCCCTCAGTTCCACCGGTGCCATCCTATACGGAAGTATCGATATAGGAGCGGTACCTGGAACAAGGTCTATCTCAAACTCTGTCTCCCGTTCCGGCGGCAAACTTAGTAACTCCTCGGGAAACACATCTGGGAACTCCCTGATCACAGGGACATCCTGCAAACTCTGCTGCACTCTGAAATCCACCACATGCGCCAAATAAGCTTCACAACCCCCTCGCATCAACCTCAAAGCACTCATAAATGAAATCATCCTGGCTGGCACTGCCTGACTAACACCTCAAACACAGCCCTAGGCTGACCAGGAGACTACAACACGACCTCCTTGGTATAACAATCCATAATAGCCCTATGGGCAGTGAGTCAGTCCATCCCCAAAATCAAATCTATCTCCCGAAGGGGCAACACTATCAGATCTGCATGCAACTCCGACTGATCAATCATGATCGGACACCCCTTGCAGACCTCTCCCAGAATTGTTGTTGGACCCCAATTTTTAAGTGGAATTTAGAAATAAGAAATGATATAAAATAAGTGTTATATATATATATATATGTTGTATGTATGCTTTAAGGAAACTTATGAGAAAAGCATTATTGGATGTTGATGTATTTGATAATTGTGGAGATTGGTATGGTTTATAAAAGTTCAAGTAGATGAGTTAATTGAAATGAAGTTAAATAGCAAAATTAAAAAAGTGTGAAAATTTGAAGAATTTAGAAAGTTTGACTTTTGAGATGAATAGTGAAAAATTGTTTGACTTTGGAGTTGACTTTTTGATTTTGGGAGAATTTGAGAAAATTATCTTCTGGAAATTTGTAGTTTATGTCAAGAGCTTTCTATAGCCATAAAGTTTGATATTTTTCGATATCGGGAGTGGGAGTTATGATCAGTCAAAGTTTGCTTGAAGTTTGACTTTTTGAGGAAAAAGTTGACTTTTTGATTTAGGCAAAATTCGAGAAAGTGATCAACATGAACATTGTAGCCTCTGTCGAGAGCTTTTTGTGGACATAAAGTTTGCTATTTTTTGGTGTCGGAATTGAAAGATATGATTTTCTAAAGATATGCTTTGTAACATCCCGTTACTGTCAGTAAGGGTATTATGGTAATACTGGGACTGACTGATAGGTTGTACTGTATTTACCAACTGAGCATGCTACTAGCCTCTAATTATAGAGGAACAGGTCTACCGCATATGCATAGTCATTTATTCATAGGTACATGCATTTATGATTTTCCGGTATTTCATTGTAAATTAGAATTGACTGGAAACTGACTGGATTGTGGGGGACTGATTGAGAAATTAGAGTAATTGAGTGTAATTGACTGATTTAATACTGTTTATGAGTGATTGGTAATTTATAGAGGCTTATAGGAAATTTTCGTGAAATTCGGGAGAAAATGCCCGGATCGGAAATTTTTGGGTGACTGACCTATTGACTGTATAGTACTGAAAGAACTGTCCGATGGCGATGGAAAAAATTAGAATTTGACTGATAGGAAATAAATATGTTGAGCCATTGAAATTTTGAGACTGAAATTTAGGCTGATATGGAGACCCAGGCCTATAAATAGCTAGGGTTGAGATTTTGGGGGAAAAGGTTCAAGCATTTCATCGTTTCTCTTCTCCTTCCCCTTCGGCGTTTGGCGATCCCTCCCCATTGGTGAGTCTTGCTATTTCTCCCTTTGGTTTTCCCTTCTATTGTGCTTAGCCAACTGATTTATTGTGATTGATGAAGGATTGAGAGATTTGGAGAGTGTTAATCGGTGATTTGAGGAAGTTAGGGTTATGACGATTTTGAGATTTGGGATTTATCGTCGATTGGTAAGTTTTGTTGGCTTTAATGTTGTTATTACTGGTCATTTGAATATTTATGGCATTTATGGGGTTTGTTTGAGTAGATAGAGTGTTTAATGGAGGTTGGTATGTGTATTAGTGGCGGAAATCGATCGGAGAAGACGACCTGGTCTTCGCACGTCACGACGAGCATCGAAGCGTTAGGGCTTCGTCGCGACGAATAAAATTGAATTAAGTTAAATGTATTGGTCGCGACGTATGCAGCAAGACGTCGCGACGAGCAAGGGAAAAAGCCACGTCGCGACGAACCTATGGCTAACGTCGCGGCGAGCCGCAAAGGAGATGCATGTCGCGGCGAGCGTGCTTCACGCCGCGGCGAGCGTGCTTCTTTCGTCGCGGCGAAGGCCGTAAGGTCGCGGCGAGGAACTATTTCATTGGCTTAAATTATGGTTTATTAGGCATATCTTTTGGTGTAGATCTCCAATTGAGGTAATTCCAGATTTGTTATGAAATAGGAAAAAAGGTCTACAGCTGTGAATAATTATGGGAATTAGATTTGATTTAATTGGTACTGAATTATAGAGATTGAGGTCAATTGTGATTCATAGTGTGACCTAAGTGTCACAAATTGAGACTATTGGAGTTTTAATTGGAGATTGCAATAGAGGTTTTGACCCAATGGATAGGAAATTGTTATAGGAAGTATGAATATAGGAAATTGGACTGGATCATAGGACTAGATCAATTATTGTTGAGCAATTGAGTAAGAAAGTGGAATTGGGCTTAAGGTATCGAAATTGGGATTTAGCACCGGAAAATCGTGAACATGCATTGTACATCATTTCACTGAGACATATGCATTACTGTATTGATCAATTGGGCAATTAGTAATGGACCAGATTTAATCATATATAGGCGCCGTTGGATCGTCGTTCCACGATTTCTTTGGGACTTCAGCGATGAGCTCGAAGTAATGGTGAGTAACCTAGTTGGTTCCTCAAATTACTTGATTGTCTAAGTGCTCTCTGTATGAATTCTTGTATGATTCTTGAAATGAATGTGATTGAATTGTATGCTTTTCTTTGTCTTTGAGCGGACCGTTACATCCCAATCGGAAATTGTATGACTATTGAAATATACATGATCAAATCTGTATGCTCTCCTTTGTATTGGACTAGACCACTGAAATGTATGAGAGTGAACTGTATTATTACTGGAACATATGTGACCGATTCGCATACGATTACTGTAGTGGATTGGATTCTTGAGTATCTTGAGAAGCTGAATGTCTTGGGCTTATAGCCAACTATTGAACTCTTGAATCTTTGAATTATCAAACCTTTGAATTATCGAAGATCAGCATTTGCATGCATAAATGCATGATCAGATAATGGAATGTGTCCCAAGTTGCTAAAATCACTGAAAAGAGCTTCGAGCTCGAACACTGTACTGACCGGGCATAGCCCGAGGGGATTTATCCCTGACGCGTCCTTCACTGAATACTGACTGAGCACTTGGGCACGACACTGAATAACTGGAAAAGAGTCTCATATGCATTACATACATTTGACTGACTGAATTGTGACATTGACTGATTACGTGATGACATGATTGATCAGATATGATGTGATATTGTAAAGTGTTACATCTACCGTAAGTGGTTATCACCGTGAATTGTATATCTGTAAATTGTCTATCACCATAAATCTGTTGTATAATCTTGTAAAATGATATCTGATCTTTAAATCGTATATAGACTCGTAAATTGTATATGATACTATTAATTGACTGTTACTGAATTGTGTTGTACGCGGTACGAGTAATGCATAATTTGAGTGAACCATCGATGATGGTTTCTCACTGAGTTCGCAAACTCACCCAAAATTGCATCATATTTTTCAGGACTGATAGAGTAGACTCCTAGCTCCGAAGATATTCTTTTCCTGCCGTGCGAGCTGCTGGCAAGAGACGATGGCACACAGGTCGGTCAGCTGGGTTAGCGTTTTAAGGATGACCTAGGATAGATGTTTGTATCAGTTTCCTTTTTGGTTTTGTTAGAGAGGCGATAGACCGGGTCTATTCTATCATTGGATGACTGTATAAAATGATTATCATTTTGGATTTTTAATTTACTGATTTATGTTATATTGTGATTTTACTACTGCGATGCCATGTGGATATTAGTAGAACTGTTCTGGTAGTGCACCTTTATCGTGGGATACACGTCGGGCATCCCAATGTGTACCCCACGGGGAGGGGGCGCTACATGTTTTGTTTTGAAAATGCTATTAAGTATAGATTTGTGTGTTCTATGCTTCGAGGCCACTCGTCGTATGGATTTAGTTTGAATTAGAGTAAGTGGTCTTCATGAAAGTTTTATATGATGTTTTTATCTTTCCATTGATATAAAGTTTGCAATTTTTCGATATCGGGGATAGGAGTTATGAGCGATTAAAAATTGGAAGTCGTTTAGGAAAAGCTGTTTTGGGACAGAATCTTTGATTGAGTTTTTGACCTCTTTTGAGACCTACTTTGATTTTGAGTTCTTCAGGGAAATTGTAGAGCTTCCTTTGATCTTTTTATTGACACTAAATTTGTCAAATTCTGAGTTCGGGATCGAGAGATATGATTTTTGAAAAATTCGATTTTGAAGTTCCGCTACTTTGTTTCTTTATCCGATCCCTTTCGTAATCTTTTGCTTATAATTCCTTCGTCCGACATCCGATTGATTTGATTCTCGAAGCGTTGGATTCCTAAGACATTTAATTTCATTGTTATGGAATATTATGATTTTTAGGAGATTAATGGAAAGAGATTGATTGAACCAAAGTAAGAGATTTGGTTATAGGTTATAAGTTGGATAATTTTCTGAACATGGTTCAGTATTTTGCGAATTTCGGGAGCTGTACAACTCCGATTGAGTTGATTCTTAAGGGAAAATAAAGTTAAGATATAGGGCTACAAATCATGTGAAGGGATCGAAATTTAATTTCATCCCTAAGATTGTAAATTTCTGGACTGAAGTTATGTTAAAGTTCAGTCTCGGATTTTGTGAAGGTCCGATAGTATTTCGACTATAACTTCTTCGTTTCTGATCCGAATTGAGCGCGGTCAGTGGCGTTGGATTCGTATGATTGAGAGGAATATTTCTTTAGAAGGAAGTTTTGACAAATTCCTTCAAATTGATAGTGCGAATCAACCCGCAAGTAAGCATGACTTTAAGCTTTGAATGGAGGGGCAATATAGTCTTTTGACCTTCATTTAATGACACACATAAGATGATGTCGTTTTCAGCCTATTAAAGCCACGAAAGTGGCTGGAAAATTAGAAGAAAATGAAAGAAGAAGGAGAAGAAAGAAGAGTGGAGATTCGGTTATGGAGAAAGAAGGGAGAAAAGAGAGAGAAAGCTAAGTTCTAATTTTTCTACTTGATTCTTAAGGCTTTTGGGATTTTTCCAAGAAGGAAAAGGATGGAGAATGAAGAGAGCTTCTTCATGAGCTAAGAAATTCGAAAATTGGAGGAGAAATGAGGTAAGAGGAAATTTTGAGCTTTAAGATTTTGATGAATTTTTGGTTTAGAAACATGGATAAGGACTTGGGTTTGTGATTTATGAAGTTGATTTTGATATATATGCTTTAGGTTGTGTTTAATTTTGGATGGAAATTTGATTAAGGTTTAGGCTTAATTTTGTGATTAAGAATTTTGTGAAATTTTGGTGTAGAATTATAGATAATGATATGGGTTTGTGGAATATGAAGTTAATTTTGAAAAAATTGTATTTTATGGTATTGAATTTGGATAAATTGGTTTAGGCCAATTTTAAGATTTGGGGATTTTTGAAATTGAGAATTTAGATATTTTGGAATTAGTGTGAATTGATGAATTGTGACATTAATTTTGAAAATTAAGTTAATTATGATATTGAATTTGAGTGGATTGGTTTAGGTGCTTTTTGAAATTTGGGGATTTTGAAGGATTTTAGAAATTAATGATGTACATATCTTGGAATTAGTATGAATTGATGACTTATGCATCAAATTGAAGGATTAAGTTATTTATGAGATTGAATTTTGATGAAATTGCTTTAGGGAATGTTAAATTGGAAGAAAGAAGGAGGCTTTGGAGCAATTGAGGCACAAAGCAAGTTGTTAGCATGGATATGAGGTGGGTAGTATATTTATTTATTGAATTGTAAGCTAAGAATGTGATTTTGAAAATTTAAGAAAGCAAAATTTGATTTTGATAAATTATTGTTGATAAAATGGGTTGAAAAAGGTTGTAAATGTTTGATATTATGATTTCAAAGGGTTAAAATGAGTTTTAGAAAATGCAAGAATTATGAAATTCATGGTTTTCAAATTTTGGATTTATGATTTAAATGATTTAAAGAATTAGTGCATATATTGTGATGAATTTGATGAATATGTGATTTAAGTGAATTGCATTCGATTTGTTATATGAATTCATGTGGATATATGTTGGTGTCATTTATGACACATTATGATTATATGATATGAAAAATTTAAAGAAAAGATTTTCGTATTTTATTTGTTTCCGAATGATTTTTGAAAAATTATTACAAGCTTAAATTCATTGATTTAAATGATTTGATAAATTGATAGAAATTTATGAAAATGCATTTGTTGTGTATGCATTGATAAATTATGCAAATTGTTGAAATTGTTGATTAATTGAATTGTATGAATGATGTGAATTGTGAGCTCGTTTGTGTTCGATGAAATAAAGCTTTAAAATGTGCCTTTGGGCAGTTTGATTAGTATGTGTGAAAATTAAGATTTTGAAAATGCCTTGAACAATTCAATTTTGTTTTGATTATGTGTTAAGTGGGTTTGGTCAGTCCTTATGAGTCGATTTTTGTCTTCCTCGATAGCCTTCTCCTACGCCTGCATGAGTGGCTTAGGAGTTCGATTTCAGACTCCCCTCATTGGCCGCATATGACCGCTATCTTGGGAATGTGCGATCGTCTATTAGGGCCGAAACCAAACCATTTTGTTATGTTATGTGATTTTTGATTTTGTTTATGTGTGAAATTTCTCCGATGTGATTGCATTCATGTTTATGAGAAATTTTGAAAAATGAGAAAAGGGTTTTCAACCATGAAATTATAGAAATTTGATATGAAAAGTTTGAAAAATTGAAAAGGGTTTGAGAAAAATATTTGAAAGTTGAAAAGTTTGAAAACTAAGCCTTTGGCAAAAGTTTATGAAAATTGATTTATGCTTATTATTCATTTATAAATATGTTACCCACGAGCTTGAGCTCACCCCTTTCATCCCCATCTCCAAGTATTCGACGGAGATTGGATGAAAGATGGTCAAGATGTCGGTTCGATATTTATATGTTTTGTAATCAGATAAGTTAGATTTTGAGTAACTTGAATTTTAGTATGGATATGTATATGAATTTGTGTATGGAAATGAGTTATGGGATTGTAAGTGATTTCTGAACTTGTATATGGGTTGGAGATATGAGAATTTGTGTGATTATGGAATGTGACTTGTGGCTATATATAGATATGATTAGATGCGTTTGGATTGAATGAGGAATTTGAATAAGGATGTTTTGATCTGAATTGAGAATTGTGGAAGAGTTAGGTAATAGATTTGTGTTTTGCTGGTGTTTGGATTCCGGACGGGAGAGTCCGATGATTCTGGATTTTGTGATATTAGAAGTGTATTTTGGCTTTGCAGGAATTTTTGGGATAGGATAAACGCAGCCGTTATGCTGCCGAAATTTCGATAAAATTGGGATAAAAATGTAATTTAAGATTTGTATGGATTAATAAGAATATGATCAGATTTAAAGATTTGCATGAGAATGATTTTCCAAAAGTGGAATTTGCTTGTGTGATTTTGAATGAGATTGACTAATGAGGTAAGAAATGAGAATAAGAAAGAAAAAAAAAATTATACCGGATTTCGGAATGGTACGTCTTAGGGTTTCCAACGCGATTATGTTCATTCGATCGTTTTCTTTGATTATTGTTCTCGGATGTCGGATATGTTTCAGTTTAATTGATTATTTCGTTTATCCTCGCCTTATGATTCGATTCTATTGATTTCTGTCGATTTGGTATTCGATTCTGATTTGCATTTGCTTCGAGTATGCGCTTCGCTTTTGATTCTTATGCTTTGTTTTCTGATTCGAAACTTCGATGCGAAATCTCCGTTTCCATTCGATTCCATTTTCCATTCTGCTTTTCTGGTTGGGATTAGATTTTCGGATCGGGTCCCAACAACTGTAGTACTACCTAGAGGTGTACTCACCTTTAGCCCACACTGCAACATCTCCCTATTCACATGTAATCTACATGCCACATGCGGTGCAATAAAAGAATGCGTGGACCCTGGATCTATCAATGCATAAACCTCAATATCAGAGAGCAGAAGCAAACCTGCAACCACATCAGGAGAATCCTGGGCCTCCTGCCTGGTTATGGTGTAGACCCTAGCCTGAGACCGCGGCCTGCTGCCTCATCCCTCGGACCCCACAAAGGAATCTCCGCCTTTACCTCGGGCTCTGCCTCGGCCCCTAAATCCAGGTCCACCGCTACGGCTCTGCTGCACCGTCGAGCTACTACCAGCTCTCCCACTGGCAGTCGACTGAACTCTCAAAGTCAAAGGACAACTCTAATCATATGATCCATAGATCCACAAAGCAACAGGCTCTGTCACTCTCGGACTCTCATCGTGCCTCTTATCACAATGTACACAAACCGACAAAGCTCGTCACCTTCTCTGCTACTACTACTGCCACTACCAATCTGTCCAAATCTCCCTCTCGGACCAGAACCCGACTGTCTAAATCCTTCTGCTGATCTGAATCTACTCTGGCGTCTGCTCAAGCTCCTACCAGAGCTACCCTGACTGTCGCTAGATCTCTTGCCTCAAGATCCCTGACCAGTCTCAGCCCGACTCTGCCTTAAAAGCTGCTCTATCCTCACTGCAGCTGCTCTCAACTCCACAAAGGTGCCCATATCTGATCGGGCTAACCTGGTACGAATCTCCAGATTAAGCCCTCCTTCGAATCTCCGGCATTTATCAGCCTCAGAGGCAATCAAAACAGACGCATATGTTGACAGCTCATTGAACCTGACCTCATAATCGGCCACTGACATCGATCCCTGTCTCAGCTCAAAGAACTCCTGCATCTTCATTTCCAAGTAGACCTTGGGCATGAAATTATCCCGAAAGGCCCTCAGAAAATTAGCCCAAGTCAATACATAAGGTCTGGTGGAACTACCCGGGACGGTCTTCCACCACTGATAAGCTGGACCCTGACGCAAAGAGACAGCATAATCGAAGCGCTCCTCAGGGTCGCAATCCATCTGATCTAGGACCCGCTCGGTCCTTTCCAACCAAATCTCAGCCTCAGCAGGGTCTGTGCTGCCATAGAAATCCACAGCTCCCTGCTTACGCAGACGATCATACCTTCGCTCCCGTCTCATGGGAACTCTAGGAGGCTGCTCCTCACACGGAGGCACTGAAGACTCCCTACTCGCTCCGACTGATCCTTGGTCAGCTGGTTGATCTACCTGATCACTAAGAACGAATGACCTACAATAAAACCACAATTTCGATAAATTTATGCCTTTCTTACGAAATTCAAGCCTAAAATGTACTATACCCAAAAGATGGCAAACCATGCTCTGATACCACCTAATGTAGCACCCCCTTACCGTAGAGTATACGTCGGGACGCCCGTAGGTCGTAACGATGCATAACCTACGATGAGGGTGCACTACCAAACGGTCATTTCTATAAACCCCATGGCATCAATATAATAAAGCAGTAATATCAATTCACTAAATTTTAAAACCAGATAGTACTTCTCTTTTCATTTCTTAAAACCACAAGTTCATAATTCTATCCGATTACAACTGTACAGAACCAAAGTAAACAGTGACAACTCCTAACTAGGTCATCCCTAAAATATCCCAACAGATCCCCAGCTGACCAACCTGTGGGCCATGCTCCTCTCGCCGGCACACACACAGCAGGAAAAGTCTCACTGACTGGAGCTAGGAGTCAAACTATCGCTGTCTTGAAAAATAAATGCAATGTTGGGTGAGTTTGCGAACTCAGCGAGAAACCATCATCGATGGTCCACCCAACTCATGCATATTCAAACAATCACACAATGTCGTACATATATCATAAACAGAAATCACATGCATTTGGTTTCACATTTATAAGGCGATACGCCTTTCATACAATTCACATTTGAACATTCCTATATGCAATGTACATGTGACTCTTTCATTTTCTTTCGTTGTTGTGACCGTGCGCCTAAGCTCATATACGTTGAGCCATTGGCTCTGAAAACATTGGGCTCAAAAGCCCTAATACGTTGAGCATAAAGCTCTGAAAATCGTTGGGCACGAAGCCCTGTGCGTTGAGCTTAAAGCTCTGAATACGATGGTTGCACCGGTCACAACTGCCTTTTTATCTGATCATGCATAATGGCATGAATGCACATATCCCCAATTTTCACTAGTCGTAGCACAACCTAATATCCCTATCCAATTTGCATTAGAAAACTAATTATGAACAATTTATTCACAATTAACACTTCTATAGCACAGTCCATGTATTTCGAATACCTGTGGTCCGAAATCAATCAACACAAACACATACAATCCATCCTTAACTCCACATGGCATATTGCATAGAATTTAACACACATAGGTTGAGAAACCAACTAGGTTACTCACCTCGAAACTTAGAGAGCTATTGCCGGAAGTCTACCTCGTCGGACAATCGGCGATCCACTGGCACCTCTATCACAATCAAAACATAACTAACATTACTAATTGTAGCAATTTCAATGCTCAATGATGCATATGAATCAAATAATGTACGTACTATATATGTTATGACATTCCCGACACTAATCCGAAATTTGTCGATCTCAAATTTTAAATCCCGAATTCATAATCTCCAAATTGAAATCAATCCATATTCAGTTGAATCATCAAATTCCTAAATTCCAATATCCAAAAACCTCTACAATTACATTTTCGGAAATTAGCCCTCCTCGCCGCGACGCCTACTCCTTCGCCGCGGCGAGCTCCTTTTCTTCTTTCAAAGGCAAAGGATCGATTCAAGGATGGAAAAGGAAGAAAATAGCCAGAAGGAATCAAGGACAATCAAGGGAGAAGATCACAATGAAGGAAGGAGAAAATTTTTTCTTTCAAAGGCAAAGCATCGTGATTTACAAATTCAAAGGAGAAAGGTTATAAACCTAAGGGATTTAAGGCTTGTTTGGAAAATCTAATTGCCATAAGTCCGATCCGAACCACCTCGAGTCAATTTCTAATTCTAATTTCTCCCGAATTCCAATAACTATGATTAAAAATTCCTAAAATCATAACTCCAATTATTTCATACAAATTTTCAATTAATCACGGAACCAAAACTCGATTAATCAGTCAATAGTCAATTTTTCGGTCCGGACCTAATACTCCGAAAATTCCAGAAAATTTCCTATAAATCCACAAAAATAGAAAACTCATAATCGTATACTCCAATTTCATAATTCAATTTCCTAACTTTCATTACTAACTCAAATTCAATTTTCGAACTTAATTTGACCTAATTATCACACATGCCCTAATCATCTCCAAATTCAAGTTATCCAAATTAAAACGGAACTATGTCATACATGTATGTACGTACGAATGCCAATACAATCATTGCCAATTATACATAAATAAATCATACATGAGCATGCCAAATATGAATGCAATGAACTGTACCCATCCCATCGGTGACGGGATGTTACAAATAGAGCCGTTGGAATTAATTTGATGTACCCATAAGTCGACTTGTCGTCATGTATAAGTCGACTTGTGATAACACTTTTCGTAAAATTTCATCTCCGCTCTTCTATAAGTCGACTTGTGCTATGTAAGTCGACTTGTGGTCCTCGATAAGTCGACTTATGTACTATTAGTTGACTTGTGTTGACATATCTTCATATGTTAGTCGACTTATGCTGTTTTAGTCGACTTGTGTTGTTCAGATCCTGATGTATAAGTCGACTTACGCTGTGCAAGTCGACTTGTGTTGTCTTCAACGGTAACATCTAACCAAATCTTCTATAATTCTCATTATTAATGTCTCTTTCACTAATAAGGAAACTTCCATCTTGATTCTTCAATGATTAATCACTTGACCATCTTGATTTGCACAATTCTTTCACTGAATAATAATCCCAAAATGCCTGAAATAATTTCTTAACTAATTCTAGATATTTTATTATTATCAAAACATAAAGGGATTTAATTTGTCAACCACCATTGGTCCAACATAGTGTTTGGCCATATTGTCGAGAAAGCTATCACCAAAGCTTAAGGATCTAGGGAGTTTTACTATTCCTTGTGTTATTGGTGATTTACGTATAGATAAGGGTTTAACGGATTTGGGTGCGAACAGTAACTTAATACCTCTTTCTGTTTTGCCCAAACCTACAACTATTTCACTTCAGCTGGCAGATAGGTCAATCACCTATCCGAGGGGAATCATTGAGGATGTATTGGTCAAGGTTGAGAAGTTCATCTTGCCGGTGGATTTTTTAGTCTTTGATATAGAGGAAGATATAGACATCCCCACCATTCTTGGGAGATCTTGACCACTGCATAGACCATCATCGATGTGGTGCAACGTGGAAAACTCATCTTGAGACTTTAAGATGAAGAACTAGTGTTTGATATGTTCAATGCTATGAAGCATCCTTCTACTCTTGACTCTTGCCATTTTATTGATATTTATTCTTTTGATATTGATGATTCTTCTATTGTTTGTGCAAATTTGTTAGAAGGAGAAGTGCAAGGAATAATCGAAGAGTTAAGAGAAGATTGCAAGAAGAGTTGGAGGATATTGCAGATGAGTTAGAGAAGGCATATTAGACACATTATAGAGCAAACGAGCCTCTCCAACATGAAATGAAGCTTTTTCCAAAGCCTTAAATTGAAGAGCCTCCTTCCCTTCCGAGTCATTTGAAGTATGTTTATCATAACCCACCTAAGCACTTACTAGTTATCATTTCTTCTTGTTTATCAGGTGCCATGGAGGAGCAGTTGTTGAGGGTACTACGGGACCATAAAAAGGCAATTGGGTAGCC